>SKCR01040102.1:0-109656 GCA_019454045.1 Zanthoxylum bungeanum | reverse complement strand
AAAAAATCATCACGAAAAGAGTCATTAATAGGAGTTGTGTCAATTGATGACTCATTTGTGAGTCTCGATAAATAATATGCAACTACATTCTCTGCTCTTTTCTTGTCATTTTTTGTGATATTGAATTCTTGAAGCAATAAAATCCACCGTAGTAATCTTGGCTTTGCATCATGTTTAGACATCAAATATCTAACAACAGAATGGTCTGAATAAACAATAGTTGATTAACCAAATAAATATGGTCAAAATTTATCCAACGCAAATATTACATTAAGTAGTTCTTTTTCCGTGGTAGTGTAATTTATTTGTGCACTGTTTAATATTCTACTTGCGTAATAAATCACATACGGCTTACCTTCCTTTCTTTATCCTAATATAGCGCCAACTGCATAATCACTAGCATCACACATTAGCTTAAAAGTCAAAGAGCAATAAGGCGATTGCATGATAGGAGCAGAAGTAAAAAGAATGATAATCTTTTCAAATTATTTTTGGCATTGTTCTGTCCATTTAAATGTTGCATCTTTTAATATGAGGTTACACAATGGTCTCGATATGGTACTAAAGTTTTTAATGAACCTCATATAAATTCCTATATGTCCTAAAAAAGAACGGATTTCCCTGACTGTTTTTATGATAGCAATTTGGAGATTACCTCTATTTTTACCTTGCCAACCTCAATACCTTTAGATGACACAACTTGACCAAAATAATTCATGAATTAGTCATGAAATGACATTTTTCCCAGTTTAACACAAGTCATTTTTCTTCACATCTTTTCAAAATATTTTCCAAATTATTCAATAAATTATCAAATGAGTTCCCAAAAATAGTTATATCATCCATAAATACCTCTAAATAATGTTCAACCATGTCACTAAATATGCTTAATATGCATCGTTGGAATGTTCTTGGTGCATTACAAAGTCCAAAAGGCATTTTCCTAAATGTAAATGTGCTAGATAGACATATAAATGTGGTATTTTCTTGATCATCTAAAGTAATGAGAATTTGATAATAACCTGAGTAACCATTAATAAAGCAATAGTAAGGATGTCATGCTACTCTTTCTAAAATTTGATCAAAAAATGGTAAAGGAAAATGATCTTTTCTAGTGGCGTCATTCAGTTTTCTATAATCAATGCACATTCACCAACTAGATGGGATTCGAGTTGGAATTTATTCTCCTTTATCATTTTTACGACAGTTATTCCAGACTTTTTTGGCACAACTTATATAGAACTTACCCACTTACTATCGTAGATAGGAAAGATAATGCTTACATCAAGAAGTTTAAGGATTTATGATTTTACTACATCTTTTATGTGAAGGTTTAATTTTCTTTGGGGGTGACGATATGTCCTGACATTATCTTCTAAATGTATTATGTGTGTGCAGATCAAAGGATTAATGCCTTTTATGTCTTTTAAAGTCCATCTAATTGCCAGTTTATGTTCTCTCAACATAATTAAAACCTTACCTTCTTGATTGCTTGTGAGGGAAGAAAAAATTACCACAGAGTAAGTTTATTCATCTCCAAGAAATGCATATTTAAATCCTTCTAGCAAAGTCTTTAATTCCAATTTGGGTGCTTCCTTATGTTTTTCTAATTCCAACGTTCCTAGTTCCTCAAAATTTTGTTTCTCTCTATCGTCTTCCAGTATTTGTATAGAATCAAGTAAAAAATCATTAGGAATATCCGAATCTAATTGCGTACTTAATTCAAGAAAATTAGTTGTATAAATTTTCATGGGATTAGATAAACTCCCTGAATATGTTCCTCTAAAATTGGTTCAATTAGTTTCATGCTCTCGTTTTCACTGTCCTCATCGTATGGTTGTTTACACATGTTAAAAGCATTAAGCTCCAACATCATATTGCCAAATGATAAATTCATAATTTCATTCCTATAATTAATAAAATCATTAGGTGTTGTTAAAAATGGGCGGCCAAGTATTACAAGAACTAGCTTTTAATTATCTGATACAGGTTGTGGTTCCAAGATAATAAAATCCATATGATATATGAATTTATCGACTTGTAATAACACGTCTTCCATAATTCCTTTCGGTACCTTTATTGATCTATTGGCAAGTAAAAGATTAGTTGCAGTTGGTTTTAACTCGCCAATATTAATGTTGGTAAATCAAAAATGGAAGCAAATTGACACTAGCTCCAAGATCAAGCAAAGAATATTTAATTTTTTTTATTATTATTTTCAATAATACATGAAATAGTTGAACAACCAGGGTTTTTGTATTTTAATGCATTATTGGTTGAGAGAATGGAACTTACCTGTTCGGCTAGAAAAATTTTCTTGCTTTCCTGATGTCTTCTTTTAACGGTGCACAAGTCTTTTAGAAATTTGGCATAAGATGATATCTGTTTGATGGCATCTAACAAAGAAATATTGACCTTTACCTATTTAAATATTTAATATATCTATGGGGAATAGTTTAATTTCTTTATTTTCAATGCTTGATGAAATGGAGATGCATATGACAAATCATTATCATCAATGATAGGTAATGGTTCATCAACCTTTTCCTTACCCTCAGAAGCTGAATCTTCACGAGTTTCAAGAATAGATCTTTGGATGATCTTACCATTGCGAAGAGGAATAACATATTTGACTTGGTCTATGTGTTGATTACTATAACTATCTTCATGAGGGTTTTGATAACTCTGGGGTTTGGCTGTGGTTGTGCATGAAACTTTCCTTGCTCATTAATGGTCAAAGCAGATGCGATTTTGGAAAAGGTATCTTTCATATCATTCAATGTTTGCAAATTTTGGTTATAAATAGTTTCATGTTTCTCAATGAATGCATGCAAGATATCCTTAATGGTTTTCTTAGGTGGTGGGACATACGGTGCATATTTCTAGGAATTTGGAAAAATTCTGGTGTATCTGGGGAGGTTGTTGCGATGGTTATGCTTGGTTATCATTCCTCCGATTGAAGTTTGGATCTTTTTTCGACCAGAATTGTAGGTTTGAGAGTATGAGTTTGGATTTGGTCTCTTGAAGGTTGGGCAAACTTTTAATACATGTTCATTTGAATTACAGATATGACATGTGACTTCTTGAATTAACTTGACATGATCATACTTCCTCATTTCTAATGCCTCAACCTTTTTAGCTAGAGATGCATATTTAGCAGAGAAGTCATGGTCTTCCCTAGGGTTAAACATACCTCTACTAGATGACTGTGGTTTTACAGACGACTCATAAGTGCCAACTGTGTCTCATTGTTGTGCATTCTCTCTATGTGTTCTAGGTAATCTAGTGCATCTTCGGGATTTTTGTCCCTAAACTCACCATTACACATCATTTCCACTACTTGTCTACCTTGGGGTGTTAAACCCTCATAGAAATAGGAAATTAGCCTCTATTTTTCAAACCCGTGATGTGGACAAACATTCAACATCTCCTTAAATCTCTCCCAATATTGGTAAAATGTTTCCTTTGACTCTTGTGTGAAAGTTGTGATTCTCCTCTTAAAGGAGTTTGTCATGTGAGGGGGAAATAATTTTTTCAGAGAATAGTCTTGCAAATCATCCTGTATTCTGATGGATCCTGTCTTAAGGTTCTGCAGCCAAATTTTTAGCTTTATCCGTTAAAGAAAAAGGAAAAAACATAAGTCGAATTATATTCATGTTGTAATTTTGGTATGTGCAATAATAAAATAAAATATCAGGGCTAGGGGATCCACTTTTAATATTTCAAATTTAGAAATCTTACTTTTCATAATATATAAATTGTCATTATTACCGAGTTAATTTATTTCAGAAATTAATTATGCAAAAACATATAACATCAGCCATAAATGCGATGATACCATTTGTTTATAACAAGTCCAGTTAGGTACTCAATTATGCCAAATAAATAGAACCAGTCATATAGGTGGTAACAAAGTTTGCCAATAATTAATCCAGATTTAAATTAAATATTAATCTTTAGATTATAATTTATATATTATAATATAAATAAGATTAATTTATATTCTTATATTTAAAGCTCCACCCTTTACCCCAACATGATGAAATTAACTACTCATGATTTGAATAAAAACATACATAATTTAATTACTGAAAGAAAAATAAGTTATAAGAAAGCTTAAAAATAAAACACACAAGAGCCGAAACCCTTCACAAAATTTCAGAGAGAAACGTGTGAAGGAAGCTGAAGAATGATGTGCTAAGTATCTGATGAGTGGTAAATATATCACTATTTTATATTTTAGATAGTTTTTTGAGTTTTGTGAATATTTTGATGTGTTTTGGGTTATTTTGTAGATAAATAAAATAACAGGACTCTCTGGAAGCAATTCGGGGACAAAACAGCGAAAACAGACAAAAAGGGCAAAAATGTAAATTTCCTGCTAAAATGCACCGTTTGCTCAAATACGCCTTGCTAAAATGCGCTGTTTGCTATCATGTGCCGCTAACATGCACCTGACACGTGTCAAAATCAGAGAAGCTTGCTATCATGCGCACATGCTAACATGCATATGCCATGTGTCAACATATCAACAATCTGCTAACAAGCGCCGGACACGTGTCATCATGTCATGATGCCGACAATCCACGCCATTACTGACGTCAATGCCGCGATGCGTAGAGGATTCTGTGTCACGACGCCGAGCCAATAATTCAGCTGCCGACTCAACCGATGCCACATTGCCATGTGTCATCATCTCTGTAAAAGCTATGCCACGTGTCAACAATCAACGGCGCGTCACGACGCGCAAGGTTTCACGCGTCGCGACGCGCGAGACCCATTGATGCCTATAAATTCATGCCGATTTCATTTGCAAATTCATACTTTCTTTTAAGGAATTCCTTAAGAATACTAAGAAGATTGTATCTTATTTGTTTATTTACAGCTTTCTGTATTTAATTTTATTTACTTTACGCAATAGTACTTTCTTTATTTACTTTTCAGTCTTTATTTTACTTTTCAGCATGAGGAGGTAACTTCCTCTGTGGGGGTGAATGGTTAAGATGTTATTACTAATATTTAGATTAATCTCCCTTAATTATTATATATAAACTATTTAAAGCCTAACTTAATGGGATACCGCCTTGATGGTCAGTTGGACTTAATAAAATTGGTTTTAACTTGACTAAATTGGATACCGCCTTTATGGTCGGTTGGAATTAATCTTAAATTTTACTTAATCAGGATACCGCCTACATGGTCGGTTGGTAATGTCATGCAAAGTTTATATATTATAATAAATGAGATATTTAAAATAGAAGTAATAAAAATGGATCCTCTAACCCCATATTTTCTTTATTGTTTTATTTACCTTTTTAATTTCCAGGATTTACTTTATGTCATTTATTTTATTTAAGCTTTTACTAGTCCTATATATGTGTTGTAACTAAACCCGTTATCTGGGGTTGTGATGAATTCCAATATCACCGGTTTATAAAGGGTTATTTTACGATTTGGGTAATATAAAGGTTTATTTATTGAGCCTTAAGCTTAATGCTTCTGTTAACTAGCCATTAATAAGATTGATTTGGTAAACTTAAAATGAACTTGGAAAAGAGATTTTAGGTTTCAGCCTTAGACTCAATAACCCACGATCTCGCTTAAGGATAAATAACGCTTAATAGATTTCCTTACATGATAGGAATATACATGTCGGGCGGGGGTAGCCATAATTGGAACATAATCTTAATGAATTCAGGTAACTTGGTTGACATAGGAATATGATTAATTGGGTTATTCAGGGTATTTTCATCTGACTATCGGAAGAGGCTTTGCATAAAGTCGTGTTCCAGGTTAATAAACCAATATATTGCACAAACGTGAGATAACCACTTCATCTTTAAAAGATATTGGAAGAATTCACAACCCTAGATAGTTCTATAATATTGATTTTATCTTTAATTCACTTTCGCGCTATTTATTTACTTGTATTAGTTTAAAATCATCATCCAATCAAACAACCAATCCATTAGATACTCATCAATATTTAGCTTCATAAATTAATAGCTTAGGTATAAGTCCTCATGGGATCGATACATTTTATACTACTTGAACGATACATGCGCTTGCGTTATACGTGTGTGATCACGCCGGTCAGTATCCTCTATTTATAGAGGATGTCGAGCACCTCTGTAAATTAATTTCCTTGCATATTTTTTTTTTCATTCATTTTGTATGCATGCATTTTGTTTATTTGATTTGTCATTGCATGCAAATTATCTACATGTTTTGAAAAATTCTCCACCTTTCCACCAAAGGTAGAGGCAAATTATTTATTTGATTTATTTTTGTTTTTTTGTTTATTATTTTAATAATTACATATAAAACACTTTGGATTTTTCATCAATTTCGGCATTTTATTCAGAACTAGAAAAGCTTATAAATATCAATGTTGTAAATAATTGAGTCTTCTTTCATATAGAACCGGAATCGCCCAAATCTGATATCGAAATAAAACGTTTTGGCCAAAATAACGAAACATATGCAAGGCTGGAATTTCCGAAATTGTAATTGTTAGAATGCCCTTTTAAGTTTCTAGCCTCCAAAATCCAAATTATTATTTCACCTATATAGGAAATAAAAAATCACAATAAAATATGTAAAACATAATTTAATTATTTTTTAACGAATGTGCTAATTAAGAGGATTAATGAAATTATAAGTGTAAACTGATTACTTTCTCTTTATTAAATGTATATTTTTTAGTGTTCATCAGCTGTTCTGGTGTTGTTATGAAGAACTTTTAGCGTCGCCAAACCAAGCGACGCTAAAAGACGAAATTAGCGTTGTTACTCACTAGCGATGCAAATATTTTTTCTTTTAGCGTCGTCATATTAACATGGTGACGCCAAATGTTGAAATTAAAGATTTTAAATATTTATTTTCCCTCTATTTTTTTGCGCTGCCAAATAGTACATATATTTTTTTAAAATATTACATAATAATATTTTCAATTTTGATATAATGTGTGATGAGTGGTAAATGTATCACTATTTTCCACTCATTTGACCTAATATTTTGTATAGTTTCTTGGGTTTTGTGAATATTTTAATGTGTTTTGTGTTATTTTGTAGATAAAAATAAGTTTCAGGACTCTCTGGAGGTGATTCGAGGACAAAACAATGAAAAAACGACAAAAGGGAAAAATCATCTTTTGGCGCGTAGCGACCGCTAACGTGCGCCGGACCTCTGCTAAAATATGCCGGGACACGTGGACCAATCAGAAGGGTTCTGCTAAATACCCAGATGCTAACGTGCACTGAATCTGCTAACGTGCGCCTGCCAAATGTCAACATCACACAGCAAATCATGCTAACATGCGCCGGACACATGTCACCATCACATGCTGCCGACAATCGCCATCGCCACGTGTCACCTACGTGTCATCCATGTGTCAGCCACGTGGCGTCCACATCAGTCACATGCCAAGTCAGCTTGCCACGTGTCAGCCACATCATCATCAACCAATCATCTTATGCCACGTGTCACAATCACACGGTGCAGACAATCAACATCGCCACGTCACAGCCACATTATCGCCACGTCAGCATAATCATTGAGTTGTTGATGCCCTCTGCCACGTGTCACCTTATCGTGAATCCAATCGCCATATGTCGTCATCTCCGTAAGGCACGCCTCAAAGCAAGGCACATCGCGAGGCGAAGAGGGTGTCGCGTTGCGACGCGAAGGGCCTATTGACGCCTATAAATTCAGCTCGAAATTTCAGTTTCAGATTTACCTTCCTCTCTGTAATTCCTTGAGAATAATAAGGAGTTTGTATCTAGTTTGTTTAATTTCGGTTCTGTAATTAAGCTTATTTAATTTTTGTAATAGTAATTTACTTTTTGTAATAGTAATTTACTTTCTTTACTTTTTAATTTTTTACTATTCAGCAATGAGGAGGTAATTTCCCCCTTGTAGGGTGAAAGGTAAAGATTTTATTATTTCTATTTAGATTATTCTCCCTTAATTATAATATAATAACTATTTAAAACTTGACTTAATGAGAATACCGCTATATTGGCCGGTTGGTAATTGATAGTAAATTGGTTTTAACCTGACTAAGCAAGGATACTGCCTGGTTGGTTGGTTGGTAATTAATTATTAATTTGACTTAATCGGCTTAATCGGGTTACCGCCTATATGGCTGGTTGGTAATATCACACAAGTTAATATAATATATTAAGGGAGATATCTAAAATAGTAGTAATAAAAGTGGATCTTTTAACCCTAGCATTTTCTTTCATTGTACTTTTACCTTTTTAATTTCCAGCATTTACTTTTCAACACTTTACTTTATGTCTTTTATTTTTAAGCTTTTAGTAGTTGTAAATATGTGTCGTAGCTAAGCCCGTTATCTGGTGTTGTGATGAATTCCAATATCACCGGTTTATAAGGGGTTATTTTATAGTTTGGGTAATATAAAGGTTTACTTATTGAGTCTTAAGCTTAATGCGTCTTGTTAACTGGCCACTAATAAGATTGATCTGTTAAACTTAAAATAAACTTGATGAAGTAATTTTAGGTTTAAGACCCTAGACTTAATAGCCCATCATCTTCCTTGAGGATAGATAACTCTTTAATAGATTTCCTTACAGGATAGACATATTCCTGTCGGGCGGGGGTAACCATAATTGGAACTTAGTCTTAATGAATCCATGTAATTTGATTGACATATACATATGATTTAATTGGGTTACACTGGGTATTTGCATCTGACCATTGACAGAGGCTTTTGCAGAATTTCGTGTTCCAGGTTAGTAAACCAATATATTACACAATCATGAAATAACCACTTCATCTTTAAAAATGTATTGGAAAGATTCACAACCCTGGATAGTATAATAAATTTGAATTTTCCTCAACCAACTGTCGCGCCATTTTATTTACTTGTTTTAAATTTAAGTCACCATTCCAATCAAACAATCAATCCATTAGATGCTAGTAATCATTTGACCTCATAAAACTAATAGCTTAGGTATTAAGTCCTCGTGAGATCGATATTTATTATACTACTTGAACGATACATGCGCTTGCTTTATACGTGTGTGACAACACCGGTCAAGTTTTTGGCGTCGTTGCCGGGGACTTAGTTATCTTTCACTATTAGTTTTGGGGTTAGATACGATACTTGTGTCTAATTTCTTTTTACTTATTGTTTTTGTTTTCATGTGTTTAGGTTCTCAGACACTAAATGAGACGAACCAGAAGCTTGGAACTCCGACCGCTTGACCCAGAAATTGAAAGAACCATCAGACAGTTGAGAAGGGAAAGGCGAGAAGGCCAAGAAGCTTTAGTCAACATGGAACCTGAACCTTTAGAAGTTGCATGACCGGCGTAAACACACACGTATAATGCAAGCGCACATATCGTTCAAGTAGTATAAAAATATCGATCCCACGAGGACTTAATATCTAAACTATTAATTTTATGAAGTCAAATGATTACTAGTATCAAACAGGTTGTTTGATTGATTTGAAATGGTGACGATTCTAAATTTAAAAATAAGTAATAAAATTATTCATTCGAAAGTAGGTTTTAAGAAAATTCAATATTAAAAACTATCTAGGGTTGTGATTTCTTCCAATATCATTTAAAAGATGAAATGGTTATCTTAAAGTTGGGTAATATATTGATTTATTAACCTGGAACACTAAATATGTGTAAGCCTCTGTCGATGGTCAAACACAAATACCCAGTTTAACCCAATTGAACCATATGTCTATGTCAACCAAATTATCTGGATTCATTAATTTTAAGTTCCAATTATGGTTACCCCCCCCGCCCGACAGGTATATGTCTATCCTGTAAGGAAATCTATTAAGGGTTATCTATCCTCAAGGAAGATCGTGGGCTATTGAGTCTAAGGTCTTAAACTTAAAATCCCTATGTCTAGTTCATTTTAAGTTTACCAGATCAATTTTATTAATGGCCAGTTAATGAAAAATCATTAAGATTAAGACTCAATGAATAAATCTTTATAATACCCAAACTATAATCTAACCCCTTATAAACCGGTGATATTAAAAGTCATCACAACCCCAGATAACTAATTTAGTTACAACTCATAACTAGGGCTAGTAAAAACTTGAAAATAAAACATAAAGTAAAGATACGGTAAAGTAAATACTGAAAAGTAAATTACAATAAAATAAAATATTAAGTTAAAAGAAATTACTTTTACTACTACTAATTTAAATATCTCCCTAATATAATATATAAACTTGTGATAACATTACCAACCAGCCATATAGGCGGTATCCTGATTAAGTCAAATTAAGTCCAACTAGCCATTAAGGCGGTAAAAAGATTTGTCCATGAACCTGCCATATAGGCGGTAAGAAGTTTAATTACAACCGACCATCTGGCGGTATCCTTTTTAAGTCAATATTTTAAATAGTGAATATATTATATTTAAGGGAGATTAATCTAAATAGCAATATTAAAAATTACCTTTCACCCTAGCTGGGGAAGTTACCTCCTCATGGTGAATAGTAAAAATTGTAAAAAGTAAAAAAGTAAATTACTATTATTCCAAAACGTAATTAAAATTAATTACAAAACTAAAAACTAAAAACTAAAAGAAACTAGAGAGAGAAACTCCCTCTTTACATCAAAGAGATGAGAGAGAGTGGTACAACTAAAACTGGAATTTCGCGCTCTATTTATAGGCATCAGTAAGGGTCGCGCGTCGCGACGCCAAGCTCACATCGCGACGTCCGTTTGGTCGACGTGGCAGCTTCTGGTTCGTCGGTTGAAGATTCTGGATAAGGTGATAAGGTGACACGTGGCAAGGTGGTTGGGGCTCAATTATTGTGACATGTGGCGGCTTCTGATTGGTCGGCTGGATTCTTATCCGCCACGTGTCAGATAGGGATAAGAGAGCCAATAATTGATGCTGACATGGCGGTGACGTGTGGCGACACGTGGCAAAGAGACTGTCGGCACTATAGAATTGCGACACGTGGCACTTCCTGATTGGCTGATGATGACGTGGCGGTGAGGTGGCAGTTTGACACGGTCAACCTGGTGATGTGGACGATGACGTGGCAATGATGTGGAGTGACACGTGGCGATGGTGACTGTCGGATGATGACACGTGGCACGACACATGTTAGCAGATATTTGTGATGGTGACACGTGGCACGACGCACGTTAGCAAAGTCAAACTTTTCTCAGATTCTTATTTGTGGACCCGGCGCACGTTAGCACTGTTCGGGCCGTTAGGCGTCGCTACGCGGGAAGTCTTGTCTTCGCGACGCGGCAAATTACCAAATGCCCTTTTTACCAATTTCACTGTTTTGGCCCAAATCACCTCCAAAGTGTCCAAAACTTATTTATCTACAAAATAACACAAAACACATCAAAATATTCACAAAACTCAAGAAACTATACAAAATATTAGGTTAAATGAGTGGGAAATAGTGATAGATTTACCACTCATCACACCCCCAAACCTAACATTTTGCTAGTCCTCAAGCAAAACACAAAATAAAATAACATAATAAAATTTAACTAAGCCACTTTCGTAGGGATCACGGTTGCATTTATCGTATGCAACAAGCCTTTAAACCCCTAGGTGTCCCTATTGGACGAGTTGTAGTCTCGTGAGGGTTTACAACAATGATACCCCCAACATTTTACAAAAGTAAAAAAGTAGTGAAACTAATGCACACAAAAGCAAAAAGACAAGCGAAAAGAGAATAAAGAAGTAAGTGACTAATCAGGTGAAATTTCTACTCCAAGTTACTAGTTGTTTTGTTTCTTTCTAAATTACGGAATAAGTAAATTCTCCGATTATTTTTACCATTCTTCCATATACACAGCCAACAAAATATTAAACAACTCATTTTTTCCCACAATAGTCATAAGTGCAGTTGATAAGAGAGTAATATTTTTGTCCTAAAGTTCTATCAGATTTCACACCTTTTTGTAGCAATGGAATAATTTTTCGGATTTTTCTGATTTTTTTCTTTGATTTTTGATTTTTTTTTATTTATATACAATATCTTCCGTCTATGTAACGAGTGTTGGGTCGGTGGCTCCCAAACCAGTTGGTTTTAGGGCACCAGGTGTTAAGACACCCCTACAGACTTACTTACTCAGACTTCAGATATATATATTTTTGCAGCATCTTTGATCCATGTAGCAAGCTTTGGGCCAGTGATTCCCAAACCAGTTGGTTTTAGGGCACTAGGTGTTAAAACACCCTTATAGACTTAATAACTCGGATCTCAGACGTTTTTTTTTTTTTTTACTCCATTGCTTTTTGAGATGTTTCCTCCAATTAAACTAGAGCACTGAATATTACAAACTTTTCAATTTTAGCTCATGTCCGTATGTTACTATATATGTTGATAAATCTGTCAACTGAGCATATGAAGATCTATTTTAGTCAATTTTATGGAGAATTTACAAATTAAATAATTCAAAAGAAATAAACAAAATTAACTTGTTTCGAAATAGGTTTGAGATACGTCTCAGGAGTGTAAACTCCTTACTCAGCTATCTCTTACCAATTTCACCTTTTTAGTCAAAATAAAAACACAAAATATTTTTTGAATTTTTGAAAATTTTTGAAATATATTTTTTTTTTTTTGTATTTTTCGAAAAATTTTGAACTAAAAATAAAAACAACACACAACTAAAAAGAAGATACTAACAACTAATTCCCTCCCCCAAACCTAAATGAGACATTGTCCCCAATGTCTTAAACGGTAGAAGAAGAGTTAGAAGATAGTACCTGGTTAGCTGAATTTACAGGAAATTAAAGGTTAAGATCCAGATTAATCCGACGCCTCTTACCACGATCGTCCTGGGACCAATTTATCTTTGAAAGGATAGGGTCAACTTATGGTTCATAGGCTAAGAGTTGGTCAATTAGATCCGGAGCAGTTCTGGCAGTAAAGAGGAGTTCTTTCAAAGATTTTAACACGAACCCATTTCTCCGGGCATCATCAAGAAACACACAAAGAAAATCATAAAATCCATCAACGTTGTATAGTCCAAGCGGTTTCTGGTGTATGTTCAAGTTCGCCCAAGATAGCACAATAAAAATTTCCTCCAATGTACCCAAGCCACTTGGCAAAGCAATAAAAACATCAGCACGGTTAATCATTTCTACCAATCGTTCAGACATACCTGGCACAATCAGTTCCTCTCTGTTTGATGGTCCAATAAGATTTGCCTCTGCCAAGGGTTTTGGGATGATTCCCAAAACGTGACTGCCTCCTTCCTGTACGGCCTTTGAAACGATCCCCATAAGTCCAAGATTACCCCCGCCATATATTAAGTGCATATTCCTTGCAGCTAAGACTCGACTCAATTCTTGTGCTGCTTCTACGTATTGTGGCTTAGTGCCAACACTACTACCGCAAAACACACACAATATTTTCAACTCGTCTTCTTGAAGTGGCTTCCATTTTTTATATGTATTTCTTTCTCAACTATGGATGCCTTCAAAAGTGCAATGACGGCTGAATTTATAGTTCCTGAAAAGGGTGAGTAAAAATAGCACAAGTATCTTCCAGAGGACGATTAGTAGCGAATAATATCGTGATAGTCAAAAAGGTCTGGATCCTGTCGGAGAAAATAAAGAAAACAACAAAACAAATTACAATTATTAAGAAAAGACAAAGAGATATAATATTTACAAGAAAAGTAACGGCTTGATTGACGTCTATGCGTCAGGGACAAGCTTCCCATCCAATTTTCTTATAAATTGGCAAACAGGTTTTTTTGAGTCAGATTCCCGAGACTTAACAGTTGTCTTTCCTTTTGGAATTGTGCATATAACATGCGAATTTCATGATACACACAGCCACTGGGATGCGTCTCAAGAGTTTTAGATATGTCATCCAAAGACTCCTTACTCAAGCCATCCCTAATGAAGTTAATCTTATCTTCGCGGTTATCGGACACCATTCCTAAAGAACGACAACGAGTATTACAAAACATGCGAGCACATTATAACAACACCCACATTCTTTTGGCTCTTCTCTTTTTAGCATAAGTACTCCTTCCTAAGCCAGGCAGATGTGAAATAAAAGAGTCAGAAGACTCACCTGACAATCGGACCCGTGCTTCAATTAACCAACGAATGTCAGTAGGAATACCTTTGATCATCAGTAATCTCATCGTTCCAAGCGAGCTTTGTAGACTTTCATCAGAGATTTTTGAGGGAGAGAAGAAATTGCTTGTGAAGATTTGCGAGAGCTTCTTCCATCTTGAAATGACTAAACCTGCAAAATTAAACACACAAAAATAAAACACACCAAATCACAATATATACAAAAATTGCATGGGTTGCCTCCCTGCGAGCGCTAAGTTTAACGTCGACAACTAGACGTGACTTTTTGAACGTTAGGCTGGATCTGAAAGTGTAACACTTTCTTTTTGTCGCTCAAATGATTCTCCCCAGTAGTGTTTGACACGCTTGTTTTTAACCTTGAAAGTTTTGTTGGAGTCAGGATCATGTATCTCAACGACTCTATCTGGTAAAACTTTGGTGATCACAAATGGACCTGACCACCGTGATTTTGGCTTCCATGGGAAGAATTTCACCCTTGATTTGTTTAACAGTACCTTCTGCCCTGGTTCCAGTTGTATGCGCACTAACTTCTCATCATGTCTTTTCTTGCCCTTTTCTTTGTACAATTTGGCATCCTCAAAAGGCTGATTGTGAAATTCCTCCAATTCGTTGAGCTGGTGGATCTTTTTCTCTTATGTTGCTTGTAGTGCAAGAATTGGCTCTTTCAGTTCAAAAGATGCTTTATCTTTAGGCTCCACATGCAATTGACATGTTTTAAGTTTGTCAGTAGAACTTTGCATTGCATTGGAGTTCTGAATGGTACTGTGTATCACATCAAGTCTGAAACATTCCCCGTTCTTTTCATCATCTGGGAAATTCATGGCCTTGAAAACATTGAATGTTACTTCTTGGTCCTGTACCCTCATGGTTAATTCTCCTTTTTGTACATCAATAATGGTTCGACCTGTAGCCAAGAATGGTCTCCCGAGGATGATTGGCACGTCTGCGTCTTCCTCCATATCAAGGACAATAAAATCTGCTGGGAAAATGAATTTGTCAACCTTGACTAGCACATCCTCAACTACGCCTCTTGGAAATACGAGCGTTCTATCCGCAAGTTGTAGTGAGACTGAGGTGGGCATTGTTTCTCCAATCTGCAGTTTCCTGAAAATAGAAAAAGGCATCAAGTTAACACTTGCACCTAAATCACACAAAGCCTTACCAAAGTCATGTTCTCCTATGGTGCATGGAACAGTGAAACTGCCAGGATCTTTCAACTTTGGGGGAAGTTTCCTCTGAATGATAGCGCTGCATTCTTCTGATAATGCTACTGTCTCGTAATCTCCCAATCTCCGCTTTCGTGAAAGAATGTCTTTCATGAATTTGGCATAGCTGGGCATTTGTTCCAACGCTTCTGCAAATGGAATGTTGATATGCAGCTTTTTGAAGATCTCCAGGAAATGAGAAAACTGCTTGTCCAATTTGTTCTTCTGAAGACGTTGAGGAAAAGGTGGAGGTGGAATGATCTGTTCTTTTTCCTTTGCTTCTTTTTCCTCCATCTGTTGCTTTATTTCTTTTGGAACTTCCTCAACAGCTGTTTTGGCTCCAACATCTTTGTTGATTTCAGTACCGCTTTTTAACATGATGGCATGACATTGGTCCCTCCCCATGTTTCTTGAATTTGGCTCTGTGTTGCTAGGAAGGGTACATGGCGGTCTGTAACTCTGAGCATTTGCTAGTTGTCCAATTTGATTCTCCAGTGCTTTAATAGAAGCAGATTGACTTTGAATTAATGCTGCTTGGGATTGAAACATAGTATCATATCTTGTTGCTTGAGAGTCGTGTTTTGCTTCTATCTTTTTCAAGTGGTTCAACACTTCTGTTATTCCTGGTTCATTTGCCTGCTCTTGGCTTTTGTTCTGTTGCTGGAATTCAGGTGGTGGATAGTTCTGCTGTTGGCCTGAATTGTTGCTCCATGAAAAATTGGGATGATTCCTCCACCCTGGGTTGTAGGTGTTGGAATATGGATTGTTCCCTTGTCTGTTGAAATTGTTGACATAATTCACCGTTTCTTCAAGTTGGTTTGACTCTGGTGCTCCTCCAAATGGTGAACTTGTAGATCCACCATTAACTTTCATGTTAAGAATTTCCAGATTTTTGCAAATCACATCCAGCTTGGAATTCAGTGCTGTGTTGGCTCGAACTTCATAAATTCTTGCAATTCTTTGGACCATGCTCATTTCTGTTGGCCACAAGGAGTTGTTGTTGGCCATTTCTTCAATTAAGTCCCAGGCTTGATCTTCTCCTTTTGCCATTAAAGCTCCTCCAGCAACATCAATTGTGGTTCTCATTATTCCAGAAAGTCCATTATAGAAAGTTTGGACTTGAAGCCATTTTGGAATCTCATGGTGAGGACATTTCCGGAGCAAATCTTTGTACCTTTCCCAAGCTTCGTAGAGAGTTTCTGAGTCTTGTTGTACAAAGGATGTGATGTCATTCCTCAGTTTTCCAGTTCTGGCTGGTGGAAAGTACTTTGCAAGAAATTTGGTGGCTAAAGTGTTCCAAGTTGTGATGGAACCTGCTGGTAGTGAATGTAGCCAAGCTTTGGCTCTGTCTTTCAAGGAGTATGGAAAAATACGCAGTCTCATTGCTTCTTCAGCTTCTCGGTTGTAATTGAAAGTGCCGCAAACTTCCAGGAAGTTGCTGATGTGGGCATTAGGATCTTCAGTTGCATTCCCCCCAAACTGAACTGACTGCTGAATCATCTGAATGCATGTTTTGATGTCACCCGCATTTGCTGGTAAGGGAGGAAGTACAATACAAGAAATGAGTCTGTCAACCACCGGAATGGTTCTGTCTCGAATGGGAATTGGTGGTGCAACCTCCAAAGGTTCAGGTTCCATGTTGACTAAAGCTTCTTGGCCTTCTCGCCTTTCCCTTCTCAACTGTCTGATGGTTCTTTCAATTTCCGGGTCAAGCGGTCGGAGTTCAAAGCTTCTGGTTCGTCTCATGAAGTTTCTGAGAACCTGAAACACAAGAAAACAAAAACAATAAGTAAAAAGAAATTAGATACAAGTAACGTATCTAACCTTAAAACTAATAGTGAAAGATAAATAAGTCCCCGGCAACGGCGCAAAAACTTGACCGGCGTAAACACACACGTATAACGCAAGCGCACGTATCGTTCAAGTAGTATAAAAATATCGATCCCACGAGGACTTAATATCTAAACTATTAATTTTATGAGGTCAAATGATTACTAGTATCTAACAGGTTGTTTGATTGATTTGAAATGGTGACGATTCTAAATTTAAAAACAAGTAAATAAAATTATTCGAAAGTAGGTTTTAAGAAAATTCAATATTAAAAACTATCTAGGGTTGTGATTTCTTCCAATATCATTTTAAAGATGAAGTGGTTATCTTAAAGTTGGGTAATATATTGATTTATTAACTTGGAACACTAAATTATGTGTAAGCCTCTGTCGATGGTCAGACACAAATACCCAGTTTAACCCAATTGAACCATATGTCTATGTCAACCAAATTATCTGGATTCATTAAGTTTAAGTTCCAATTATGGTTACCCCCGCCCGACAGGTATATGTCTATCCTGTAAGGAAATCTATTAAATGGTTATCTATCCTCAAGGAAGATCGTGGGCTATTGAGGTCTTAAACTTAAAATCCCTAAATCTAGTTCATTTTAAGTTACCAGATCAATTTTATTAATGGCCAGTTAATGAAAAAGCATTAAGATTAAGACTCAATAAATAAATCTTTATATACCCAAACTATAATCTAACCCCTTATAAACCGGTGATATTAAAAGTCATCACAACCCAGATAACTAATTTAGTTACAACACATAACTAGGGCTAGTAAAAACTTGAAAATAAAAGACATAAAGTAAAAATGCGGTAAAGTAAATACTGAAAAGTAAATTACAATAAAATAAAATGCTAAGGTAAAAAGAATTACTTTTACTACTACTAATTTAGATATCTCCCATAATATAATATATAAACTTGTGATAACATTACCAACCAGCCATATAGGCGGTATCCTGATTAAGTCAAATTAAGTCCAACCAGCCATTAAGGCGGTAAAAAGATTTGTCCATGAACCTGCCATATAGGCGGTAAGAAAGTTTAATTACCAACCGACCAATCTGGCGGTATCCTTGATTAGTCAGGTTTAACCAGATTAAAATGAATTACCAACCGACCAATCTGGCGGTATCCTTTTTAAGTCAATATTTTAAATAGTGAATATATTATATTTAAGGGAGATTAATCTAAATAGCAATAGTAAAAGAATTACCTTTCACCCTAGCTGGGGAAGTTACCTTCTCATGGTGAATAGTAAAAACTGTAAAAAGTAAAAAAGCAAATTACTATTATTACAAATGTAATTAAAATTAATTACAAAACTAAAAACTAAAAACTAAAAGAAACTAGAGAGAGAAACTCCCTCTTTACATCAAAGAGATGAGAGAGAGTGGTACAACTGAAACTGGAATTTTGCGCTCTATTTATAGGCATCAGTAAGGGTAGCGTGTCATGACGCCAAGCTCGCGTCGCGACGCCTGTTTGGTCGATGTGGCAGCTTCTGGTTCGTCGGTTGAAGATTCTGGATAAGGTGATAAGGTAACACGTGGCAAGGTGGTTGGGGCTCAATTATTGTGACACGTGGCGCTTCTGATTGGTCTGCTAGATTCTTATCTGCCACATGTCAAATAGGGATAAGAGAGCCAATAATTGATGCTGACGTGGCGCTGATGTGGTGGTGACGTGGCGACACGTGGCAAAGTGACTGTCGACACTATAGAATTGCGACACGTGGCACTTCCTGATTGGCTGATGATGACGTGGCGATGAGGTGGCAGTTTGACTCGGTCAACCTGGTGATGTGGACGATGACGTGGCAATGATGTGGAGTGCCACGTGGCGACACGTGGCGATGGTGACTGTCGGCACCGTAGGATGATGACATGTGGCACGGCGCATGTTAGCAGATCGTTTGTGATGGTGACAAGTGGCACGACGCACGTTAGCAAAGTCAAACTTTTCTCAGATTCTGATTTGTAGACCCGGCGCACGTTAGCACTGTTCGGTATACGTTAGACATCACGACGCGTGAAGTCTTGGCGTCGCGACGTGGCAAATTACCAAAATGCCATTTTTGCTAATTTTCACTGTTTTGGCCCAAATCACCTCTAGAGTGTCCTGAAACTTTATTTATCTACAAAATAACACAAAACACATCAAAATATTCACAAAACTCAAGAAACTATACAAAATATTAGGTTAAATGAGTGGGAAATAGTGATAGATTTACCAATCATCATTGAACCACCAATTCCCATTCGAGACAGAACTATTCCGGTGGTTGACGGCTTCATTTCCTGTATTGTACTTCCTCATTTACCAGAAAATGCGTGTGACATCAAAACATGCATTCAGATGATTCAGCAGTCAATTCAGTTTGGGGGGAATGCAACTGAAGATCCTAATGCCCACATAAGCAACTTCCTGGAAGTTTGCGGCACTTTCAATTACAACCGAGCAGCTGAAGAAGCAATGAGACTGCAGATTTTTTCATATTCCTTGAAAGATAGAGGTAAAGCTTGGTTACATTCACTACCAGCAGGTTCCATCACAATTTGGAACACTCTAGCCACCAAATTCCTTGCAAAGTATTTTCCACCAGCCAGAATAGCAAAACTAAGGAATGACATCACATCCTTTGTACAAGATGACTTGGAAACTCTCTACGAATCTTGGGAAAGATACAAGGATTTGCTCCGGAAATGTCCTCACCATGAGATTCCAAAATGGCTTCAAGTCCAAACTTTCTATAATGGACTTTCTGGACTGATGAGAACCACAATTGATGCTGCTGCTGGAGGAGCTTTAATGGAAAAAGGTGAAGATCAAACTTGGGACCTAATTGAAGAAATGGATAACAATAATTCATTGTGGCCAACAGAAAGGAGCTTGATCCAACGAATTGCTGGAATTTATGAAGTTGGAGCCAACTTAGCAGTCAACGCCAAGCTGGATCAGATATGCAAATTCATGGAGACTCTCAGCACGCAAAGCAATATTGGATCCACAAGTTCACCTTATGGAGGACCAGAGCCAAATCAACAAGAAGAGACGGTGAATTATGTCAACAATTTCAATAGACAGGGGAACAATCCATATTCCAACACCTACAACCCAGGGTGGAGGAATCATCCCAATTTTTCATGGAGCAACAATTCAGGGCAGAAGAACAATCCACCACCAAGATTCCAACATCATAACTATCCACCACCCGGATTCCAACAGCAACAGAACAAAGGCCATGAGCAGGCAAATGAACCAGGAATAGCGGAAGTGCTGACTCAGCTAAAAAAATATGATGATGTGTTTCAAAGTCAACCTGCTTCCATTAAAGCATTAGAGAATCAAATTGGACAACTAGCCAATGCTCAAAGTTACAGACCGCCAGGAAATCTTCCTAGCAAAACAGAACCAAATCCAAAGAACATGGGGAATGAGCAGTGTCATGCCATTATTTTAAAAAGCGGTACTTAAATCAACAAAGATGTTGGAATCAAGGCATCCATTGAGGAAGTTCCAAAAGAAGCAGTTCCATAGATGGAGGAAAAAGAAGCAAAGGAAAAAGAATCAGAAAGAATCACTCTACCTCCACCTTTTCCACAGCGTCTCCAGAAAAACAAACTGGACAAGCAGTTTGCTCGATTCTTGGAGGTGTTCAAAAAGCTGCATATCAACATTCCATTTGCAGAAGCTTTGGAACAAATGCCCAGCTATGTCAAATTCATGAAAGATATTCTTTCATGAAAACAGAGATTGGGAGATTACGAGACAGTAGCATTGACGGAAGAATGCAACGCCATCATTTAGAGAAAGCTTCCCCCAAAGTTAAAAATCCTGGCAGTTTCACCATTCCTTGCTGTTGGACAATTATGACCCATAGCGTCACTATTTGTAAAAGACATTGTGGTTTTTGTACAAATTAACTATGTGATAATGGAAATTGCATTTATATATACAAGTAATCTAATTACAAAATGATAAAATGCAATTTCCATTATCACATAGTTAATTTATACAAAAACCACAATGTCTTTAACAAATAGTGATGATATGGGTCATAATTGTCCAACAATCTCCCACTTGGCCTATAGCCAGTCACTCAAGCATCTAACACCTGAACTATGTACATGTCGCTCAAACTTTTGCTGAGGAATAGCTTTCGTCAGCGGATCTGTAATATTGTCCTCTGATGCGACCTTCTCGATCTTCACATCACCACGATGTATGATCTCACGAATCAGATGGAAACGTCGAAGAACATGCTTGGATCATTGATGAGACCGCGGTTCCTTAGCCTGCGCTATAGCCCCTGTTATTTTCACAATACAATGGAATGGGCTCAGCTGCTAACGGAAATACTCCTAACGAATTAGGAATTTAGAATCCAAACTGCCTCTTTTGCTGCTTCAGCTGCAGTAATATACTTCGCTTCTATGTTGAATCGGCAACAGTCTCTTGCTTGGAAGATTTCCAGCTTACTGCTCCGTTGTTCAAACAAAATATGTACCCGGATTGCGACTTACAGTCATTTATCGGTTTGGAAACTTACATCGGTATACCCAGTTACCTCAAGTTCTCCATCTCTATAGATTAAGAAAGCATCCTTAGTCCGTCTAAGATACTTAAGGATATTCTTAATCGCCATCCAGTGACCATCACCTGGATCGGCCTAATAGCGACTACACATGCTCAAAATATACGAGACATTAGGTAGCGTACATATCATAGCATACATGATCGATCCGACTGCCGAGGCGAATGGGATCCGACTCATGTTGTCTCTCTCATCTTGAGTTTTAGGACACATGTCCTTAGATAGAGTGACACCGTGTGACCCTGGCAACAGTCCCCTCTTAGACTATTCCATGTTGAATCTATTCAACACTTTGTCAATATATGTGCTATTGGAGAGTCCAAGCAGCTTTCTAGATCTATCCCGGTAGATATTTATTCCCAGAATAAAGGCTGCTTCTCCCAGATCTTTCATGGAGAATTTTAATGAAAGCCAAGCTTTCACCGATTGTAGCATGAGAATGTCATTGCCAATAAGCAATACATCATCAATGTAAAGGACAATGAATGTCAGTGCGCTCCCACTAAGGACAATGAATGTTAGTGCGCTCCCACTAACCTTCTTATATACATAAGGATCATCCTCGTTTTGAACGGAATCATATTCTTGTATGATCTCATCAAAACGTTGGTTCCAAGAAAGCGATGCTTGCTTCAATCCATAAATGGATCGATTTAACTTGCAAACCTTGTTCGCATGTTTTGGTATGACAAAACCGTCAGGCTGTTGCATATAAAATCCTCCAATAGGTTTTCGTTAAGGAAAATAGATTTGACATCCATCTGTCATATCTCATAATCGAAATATGCAGCAATAGCAAGCACAATCCGAATGGATTTAATCATGGCAACATGTGAAAAAGTTTCGTCGTAATCGACACCATGTCGTTGACGATACCCTTCGCTACAAGCCTAGCTTTGTACGTTTGTATGTTGCCATCCATGTCGGTCTTCTTCTTAAAGACCCATTTGCAACCAATAGGCTTTACGCCTTCTGGTGCATCAACCAGTGTCCAAACTTGGTTGGTGTACATGGAATCCATTTCGGACTTCATGGCATCTTGCCATAAACCGGAGTCGATACCTTATATCGCTTCCTCATACGTAGCCGGTTCGTCTTCCTCAATAAGATTAATATCCAAATGAGGTGAGATCAGAAACCCATACCTCTCAGGTTGTTTTCTGACTCTCTCCGACCTACGCGGTTCTTCTTTATTCGAAGATTGTGGTACAGTCTAATCCTTGATGAACTGTTCATGTTCCGTTAAGGATTCTGTGCCAGGAACAGTATCACTCTGATTTTCATCGAGTTCTACTTTCCTCCCACTAACACTGCATTTAGGAATTCCTTCTCAAGGAAAACCGCATGTAGAGCAACAAATACCTTGTTCTCTTGTGGGTGTAGAAGTAATATCCTTTGGTTTCCCTAGGATATCCTACAAATATGCATTTATCCGATTTGGGTTCACGTTTGGTACCTTCCAAACGTTTGACGTATGCCCAGCAACCCCAAATCTTCAGGAATGAGAAACCCGGTTTCTTTCCTGTCCATATCTCGTACGGAGTCTGTTGAAAAGAAATTGATGGAACCTTATTCAAAATAAGTATTGCACTGTTCAATGCATATCCCCAGAAGGAAATAGGTAGCTCTGTGCGACTCATCATCGACCTTACCATGTCCAACAAAGTTCGGTTTCTCCGTTTGGACACACCATTTAATTGCGGTGTTCCGGGAGGAGTCCACTGTGAAAGAATACCATACTCTTTCAAGTAATCAAGAAACTCATTGCTTAAGTATTCTCCACCACGGTCCGACCGTAATGTTTTAATACTTTTACCGGTCTATTTTTCTACTTCGTGTCGAAACTCTTTGAATTTCTCAAAGGTTTCCGACTTGTGTCTCATAAGATACACATAACCATAACGCGATGCATCATCCGTAAAGGTTACGAAGTATTCATATCCACCTCTAGCCTGGCTAGACATGGGCCCACATACGTCACTATGAACGAGGGCTAACAGTTCGGTAGCACGTGCACCTTTACCGCTAAAAGGTGTTTTAGGCATTTTGCCTAATAAACAAGATTCGCAGACGTCATATGAATTTGGATCAAATCCGTCCAAGTACCCACTCTTCGAAAGTGTGGATATGCGAGTCTTGTTAATGTGTCCCAGACGACAATGCCACATATAAGTTTCATCTTTGTTACTTAGTTTAAGCCTTTTGTTTGTTACATTATATGTTTGAGATTGATTTATATTCAAAATATAAAGACCATTATTCACATCAGCACTGCATATCTCCATATCATTTTATACATAAAACACCCAGTGTTTCTAAAAACAAAAGTATAGCCACATTGGGCCAATAAAGATACAGATATAATATTCCTAGTCAAACTAGGTACATAATAACAGTCTGAAAGATTAAGTACATGCCCCGAGGGCAGTTCCAAAATATAAGTCCCAACGGCCAAAACGGCGACTCGAGTCCCATTTCCAACGCGGAGGTCAATCTCTTCTGAGGCCAGTCTCCTGCTAATCCGCAGATCCTGCACATCAGTACATATATGAGTACCACAACCAGAATCAAAAATCCAATTTTTAAAACTAGAAGTAGACATGTTTATTTCTATAACAAACATACATGAAGCCGGTGCCTTGCCCGCTTTGATTTCCTTCATGTGCGCCTTGTACTCACGGTAGTCACGCTTCCAGTGACCCCGTTTGCCACACTGCAGGCATACATCTTGGGATTTGTCCTTAGCCTTCCCAGAAGACTTTGACGATTTGGCCTTGCCCTTCTTCTTCTTCTTCTTCTTTACACCTACAGTTGCATTGGGCCAAGCCCTCAAAGACTAATATGTTGAAGCGAAGTGCGCCTCACATTTTTTTCCCTTCATCAGCTCTTTTTCTGCTTCACGCAGCATTGCCATCATCTCTCCAAGAGTATGGTCTTGGTTCATCATATTGTAGTTCATGATGAACCCGCTCCAACTATCAGGAGGAACTGCAAGATCAAATCTATAGAAGTCTCAGCCTCAAAGGTTATGCCTAGCTGACCTAGCTATTCAATGTCAGCAATCATATGTGACACATGGTGCTCAACAGATGTACCATCTAACATTCGTGAGCAAAAGAGCTTTTTCTGTAATTCATACCTTTGCGATCTAAGGTTAGATCGATGAAGATCCTTCAATTTTTCCATCATAGTATAGGGCTCCAATCCCTTATTTTGGCGATGAAATTGAGGGGTCATCGCAGCGAGCATGACGGATTGAGCAGTTGAGTTGTCATCGATGTGAGTCTTCCAAAGATCAAGCGGCTGCTCATTTCCGGGCTTAGGCCCGATGGGTCTCTCTATCGTATAGAGCATCCTCTCAGCCCCCAGGACAATCCTGAGGTTCATATCCCAATCAGGAAAGTTCGCGCCATTAAAGACATTTTCGCCCATGATAATGTCTCTAACTCCGATCTTTCCAGTCATCTTAATTGCAATAGTCAAACTATTCAATTAACGATATTTAGGTACAGTCCAACTGTTACAAGAAAAATAATAAAATATTAGTCCAACTAATAAATATATAATTGATGAAATAATTTGAAAGCGCGTAATGCCAAGTATTTGAACGAAATTGCAAATTCAATACTGGCCTCCCACTATTTTTCGGCAAGCCTCTAACCCTTTGTTGAGTACTCTGAAAACCTAGTTTCCTAGTGGGCTATGATCCCGTTAAATAACACACAACCTTGACTTTGGCCAACAAGCTGTATGATATTTAACTAGGTAGATCTCTAAGATCAATTGGATCTCATCCAATTCCTAGATCTGGTATGTGGACCTCCAAGTCCGAAACATATATACAATATATATGCCAATATATCCAATATATTTTCCTAACCTTTTCCTCTAAATCAACTAAGCCTTGGCTTTGGCTCAACAAGCTTAATGATTCCAGTTAAGCGGGACCCATTGACCTTGGAAAGCTTCGTAATCGATGTCGATGAACAAGAAGTGATCTTGACTTTGGCCAACAAATCACAACTTGGGCAAGACATACGATATGGAACAAAGCCTTCATGATTCAAACACATCCGCGATGGACAAAGGTCTTGACTTTGGCTAACAAACCAATGCCAATCTTGGATCTTGAGAATGAATCATTCAATGGAAGGAAAACGCTTAATATTTCATTGAGGGCTTTTCGCGTAATTGGCAACCAATTAATTATCTTTGATTAGGTCTCATCATACACCCTTAAGCATGCATTCTAAAAGCATAATAAGCACGCGTAAATAAATTAATAATGATATGCGGATGGATATCTCACAAATTGTTCCTAGAACAAATCACTCTATTTCCTCTCCCCAGCTAGCACTATTCTAACTTCTACCCAATTACATAATATATCAAAGAAACCTCATTACATTGAGGGGAATTGGTGAGAAGAGAATTACAAAGAATCGAGAGATAAAGGCTGGACACGCAGGTCCAATTTAATAAATTCTAAATTTTTTACAACAATTTCAAAATTGCCCTCACCCATCTAATTCCATCTGATATATATTATTCATACAACACATCCATGTATTCACACAAAGCATGTTATTCAATCAATCTAATCCAATTAATTAATCTTTGAATTAAGTGATCATCCAATGTTCAAACAATGATTTGATTTGCGCGAGTCCAACTCGTTTAAGAATAAGTACTCAAAGTACGAATTCTTGAATTATATCGAACTACAATTTTTTGATCCGATTTAATTTGTATTCAATACTAATTCCATATTTAATTCCAAATTAAATAATTACACTTATTAATGTGCCTTTACGACTTAGATTCTAAATCTAATTTTAATGGGTCTCAAAGCCCAATTAACATCCAATGTCAATTTAATTAAAGTCCAATGGGCTTTCAATTAATTTATTAAGGCATGGACTTTGGCAACCAAAGCCCAATAAGGAATCACCATTTGCCACAAAATTAATTTTGGCCCATTAGGCCTAATTAAATTTTAAAATGGGCCCATTATTATATTTGGACTTAATGGAATGGTTTTAGGCCCAATTTGGATCCAATCCAATTGTCCTAAACCAACTTGGCCCAACCAAGCCCATTAGGCCCAAATACAATAATTTTAGCTCAATTCCAAATTAAGCCTAACTAATTAAATTCTAATATTCCAAATTTCACAATTTAATTAATTTAAGTGTTAGGCCATAATTAATTATTAAATCAACATTTCCAAAATACTAATTTAATCAATCAATCATGCTTTATTATAATCAATACATGTCCAACATTTTATGAACAAAATCAAGTCATTTTCATGCTCTTTTGGTCACGGTAATTTGATGATTTTATATCCAATTTTGATTTCAATCCAATTAAATCACAAATCAATATATATCATGTCTTTTAAACGCATCCAATGATTTAAAAAACAAAAAATCACCATGACCTAGGGTTCTACTACCATTCGGCCAAGCCTAAAAAATTTGGGGAAAATTAATCCAATTAATTTTTCATCAAATTGATCATGCACAACTCTGAGTTAACATTTATAAGCATACTCAAACAAACAATTTGATTAAATCATGCTCAAATCAAAAATACCCAAATCAAGATTATAAACCCTAAATTCAATTTCATGCTTAAATATGCTCATGATACCATTGTTGGTCTCTAAGATCATCCCAAGAACATATAAGCATGATAAAAGTGTGAATACGCAATAAAGTATAGCGGAAATATACTTACAACGATCGGTTGGTACGATGTGTTGATAACAAGATCTTGCTTCATTTGAAGTGCTCCAAGCTTTCTTTGGTTGATGTTGAGCTCCAAGCTAGAGTGATTTGAGATTCCAAACTCAATGGGAAGGTTTCCCTATCACCTTTGTATGAATCTTTAGGTGTGCTAGTACTAAGAAAAATTTGCAACCAATCTTCCTTTTGGTTCTTGTAGTTTTCGGCCAAGGAGAAAGAAAAGTGAGAGTTTTGGTTTTGCTTGTGTTTTGTTTCTAAAACAATTACAACTTCTCAAAAATTCAAAACCAAATTTTGGTATATGCTTTTCCAAAAAGCTAAAACAAAAGTTTGGAGGGAAAATTACAATTAATGTTCCCAACAACCCCCATCACCAAAAAGTGACTTAACTCACATCACCTAAATTTGATGTGACTTCCATCACTAAAGTGACTAATGATGTGACTTGATATGGCCCCACTTGATTCAAAATCGGAGTGGGCCCGCAAACACATCCCATGGCTCGGGTTAATTCCGAATTAACAAATTTTTCGTTGCGACGTAATTAAATCAAATTAATTAAATAATTATGCCTAGCAGAGATCATTTTCTCTCACGTCGTAGTTTCTAGTCCGGCGATCAAAGGTTTTTCCAAATTTTTTTAATTACATCGAACATAATGATAGGGCTTCATTTTCTAAATATGCCTCAGCAATTGACCCTTCTGGTCGGTTCTTGTTTCGTACATATTATTTGTACCGCCCAAATGCCCTGAAATATATAGTAATAAAACTAATATGATATATAGTAATATATATGTGTGTGACATGAATTAATATATTACACAAGAGCTTACTTTTCTATGAGGTACATCCATATAAAGTGGACATGACCTCATTTTTGTGCTTTCGCGGTAAATATATTGTCAGATGAACCATTATATCCAAGATACATGTGAAAGTATTTGTTCCAATTCACAGAGAATGATGATGATTGCTTGCTTAATTTCATCAATTACCGACGAGGTTAAAGTCCTTTGACATAACTGTTTGAAGAAATCACATATGTCCAGAACTATGTCGAATAATTGTGATGGAAGGAATGAACAAATGCCTATGGGAAGAAGAATTTCCATAAGGCCGTGACTAACACATCTTCCTATATTTGATGCATACCCATCGGGAAATTTTACTATTTTCAATCGTTCACAGAATGAATTCCTTTCAGCCGAAGTTAGGAAGTGAGAAACATGTGATTTGACATAGCCTCTAGGAGTTGATCGTAAGTGTAGATCTTTAAGAATTTTAATATCATGCAGGTCCAAACACGCATTTTCAGTATCTTTTGTCTTGCCCAGAATGTTCAACAGGGTGCCAACTAAATTTTCGCATATGTTTTTTCTTAATATACATCATATCTAAATTATGTCACAGACTCAGACTCCCATAATACTCCAACTCGATAAAAATGCTCATTCCCGTCCACTTCAAATCTTCAGGTCGACGTTTGAGATGGGCATCTATATTATTAGGATGCTTCCTAGGTGTGGTATTTGTGAATCTCTGATGTTTGCAAAGTATGTCAAATCTAGATAAATTGTTGGGCATTCTTCTAAGTTTTGGACGACCGTTAAAAAATTTACTTATCATTCATGGATGACTAAGTTCTAAGAATATTCTGTGGCTTCTATTTCCACCGTAAACATTGTGAAGATGTATCACCCGCACACACCAGACATGCCATGTAACTCTAAGTACTCCACCCAGATAGAGAACCATAAGCTGGAAAGTCGTTAATTGTCCACAGTAACGCCACATGTATTTGAAAATACTACTTAGTAATTGCATCATAGGTAGTTACATCGATATTCCATAATATAAGTAACTCTTCAATCAACGACCTCAAGTAAACATCAATATCTTTACCGAGGGAAAGTGGACCCGGTATAAGTAATGACATGAACATGAAAGGGTCTTTCATAGACTTCCACGGTGGTAAGTTATAAGGTACAATTACCACATGTCAAATGCTATAAGAGTTATACATGTTTCCAAACAGATGAAAACCATCAGATGCGAGGCATAACCTAACACTACGAGTGTCCTAAGTGAAAAACATGTACATATCATCAAAATATTTCCACTCAGTTGCATCAGCAAGGTGTCTAAGAATGCCCTCATCACCAACTCTCTTATCATGATGTCATCTCATGTCACATGCGGTGTGATGTGACATAAACAATCTTTGTAGTCTAGGTGTCAATGGAAAATAACGCAACACCTTATGAGGCACCTTCTTCCCAGTACCACGGATCTTATACCTATTTTCTCTATATATTGGACAATTCTGAAGAAATTCATAATCTGTATGAAATAATATATTATCATACTTACAGGCGTGTTTGATTCATACCCCAAATCTGAAATCACCCTATATTTTTTCGCCTCGTAATATGATTTTGGAAATTCTGTACTGGCTGGTAACATCTGTCCAAGTAACTCTAACATCATATCAATGCTTTTATTGGTCATTTCATCACTTACTTTAATATGGAGTAGCTTGAAAATAAAGTTCAAAGTCGACATGCCACACTATCAAATGGTATCTTTTTAGCTTCTTTAAGTAACTGACTAAACATTCTATGTCTGTTGTTCTCCTCCGGATGTGATGTTTCTCCAACAAATATCGAACCCTGCAAATTATGCAAAGCATCAATCATATCATTATCGACATCATTTTTTTATGATGCTCGTGATAACTGGAATAAGCTTCTGAATGGGTATACTGGGTGACAGAGTTATAATTTTCTCCATGGTAAGCCCACGTCTTATAGGCCGCTAAAATTCCCGATATGTGTAAATGATCCATAACTTCGCTTAAATACTTCATTCATCTATTCAAACAGTTATTACATGGACAACACACATGACCTTTTGCATCAACAACTCGTTTTACTGCTTCCATAATTTATTCCACCCCTTTATGGTATTCGATACTAAACTATTGGGCACACACATCCAACTTCTATCTATTTCAGTAAAAATATCTACAAATCTAAAATATAATAAACTCATAAACTAAAATACATACCTTAATTAATTAGCTAAATTCATAAACTAATATTTACTCAAAAATACATAATGAGTAAACAATGATACATTAGAAAAAAATACATACCTTAATTAGCTCAGTATTGGATTATGGTTGAAAATGATGAAAATGTGCATTTTTATACTTGCGTATTGAAAAATGAATAAGAAAAATGAATATAAATAGCAGAAGGGGGCTTCAGCTATTGGTTTTTCGACAAACATTTAGCATCATCGGTATCAATAGCGACACTAAATGTATGACATTTAGCATCGCAACATATATTAGACATTAAATCGTACAACATTTAGCGTCGAAAATATAAATTGCGACACTAAATTATGACTTTTATGCGTAGAAGTAAAGTATCGACACTAATGGTTGTAACCTTTAGCGTCAGATATAGGTAGTGATACTGAAAATTATGACATTTAGCTTCACAACCTATATTCGACACTAAAGGTTGATATTTAGCATCGAAAAATTTAATGCGACGCTAAATGTTAATTTTTTTAGCGTCGAATGTCCTTTGGCAACACTAAATGTTGTACTTTTAGTCTCGTTTTTCCTTTCGATGCAATATGTGCTACTTTTAGCGACGCTAAAATTATATTTGTCGACGATTTTTTAAGCGACTCTAAAATTTTGGAGGCTAGAGAACCTGTTTCTTATACTGACAAATGTTACCAATATAATAGAATTTAGATCAATGACGCTCGATTCTATAGAGTCGGTTCCCAAGTTAATTTATGCTTTTGCTTTGCTTTGATGTTTAGCTAGTAAAAAGACAAACGGGTTTGATCATAAGGTAATTAGAGGACCTGAGATTTGCAAATTCCTATCTCGTCCTGATTATGAATTTGGGATGATAAATTCTATTGAAATCTCGATCCAATCTTTTATTGGAGACAAAAAATAATTTAGAATCTCATACCAAATATTACGAGATTTTGAATTTCAATTAAGATTTGAGATTTTCAACCATCCCTGCATTAGACGGGCCTAGACCTTGATTTTTCATGCCATCGATCGCTATTAGCTTTTCTTTTCCACTTTATAAATCAAAAGTACAAAAGTGAAAGTTGAAAATGATGTTTGATCCATCAAACTGAAGATGATGTTTGATCCATCAAACAACCCAAATAAATTGAATTTTTCATCGGGTTAAATTTTGAGGGGTTCTATCCCTAGATGAGTTTGTAAAAATAGGTTCATGCTGATAAAAAAAATAAAAAAGTATAAAAATTATATCATGCATTTAAAAATTAAAATATGCTTGATTTAGATTCCTAATTTTGGGACCCGAACTAACCGTCTGTGTCAACTATCCTTAGGACCATCTCTGATTTCAACAATCAAGTTCATTTGGGGCGACCCCACTGATCTGATGTAGATCCAACCAAAGGTTTTGTTCTGATTCCAACCGGAACTGAACCTTTCGATTTTCGATTCCATTCTTGTGGAACTGAAAACCAAAATCGGATCGGAACCGAACCAGACAGTTCCGGTTCGGTTCCGAGTCAACCTTATAATTAATTTAAATTTTAAGAAAATTTTAAATTTAATAAAAAAAATAAAGTGAAAATTAATTTTAAAAAATTAGAAATGAGACATTACAAATAAATATAAAATTTTTTATTAAAAATTGAATTTTCTCATATTAATTTAAAAATTTTAATTAAAAATAAAATAAAGAACTTGAACTTAAATTTGAAAAAAATTAAGTTGTCTACATATCATGTTCTATTATAATTTTTACTCATCAATATTATATGTTGATCCTTCCGTGTCTATTCCGCTTCCGTAGTTGTCGAACAAGCCTTCAAAATCACATGGGGCATCTTCTTATTGTCTTATGTCAGTTTGAGTCCAATAATGCACACATGTTGTTGCTTCTACGATGCTTAGATATAAGGAAGATCATCTCACTTCCAAAATATTGCATCATAAGCTGAAGGTTTGTTCAACTGCAACAGTGGAAACATGTGATACCATCACTTCCTTAGCAATAATCGATAGAACGGGATATATATATATTTTGATGTTGTTGCCACCAGTCAAGTACTTGAAAAATTTTACCTGTAAAATTTTTTGAAGAAAACTCGAAATTTGCCATTAAATAATTATCCAATTCGAGGTTTTTAGTAGTGTTTTTCTTAGGTTTTTTATTTTGTTTTAGTAATCAATGATCACATATGCTAATTCTTGAAGATAGTACTGGTTGGCTATTAGATTGTCCTATTGATTGTAAGATATATCTACTGACATAATCATTAAATAAATCTATTTAATCAATTTTTACTCCATCAATTATATTACTAATATTAATTTTATGATATACTTCTAAAAATCCATAGTAAGTTTGTAGACCACTATACAACCATCTAATTTAGAAATAGGATCAAAAAAAGTAACAATAAGATAAAGTAATAAATTTTTTTAAAAATAAATCAATCATTTTCTCTTCTTTAAAGCAATAGATTCAAAATAAAACAATATCATTTTCATTATCACTAGCAGCATGCTCAGCTAAAGTACCAACAATATTCAAACATTTAATAAGAAATAAATTTGATGTTGGATAATAAACACTAATAAAAATATTTGTTGCATCATTATAAATTTCTAAAATTTCTAAATTTTTTCACAAACATTCAAATGACTCGGATAAAAGTGTTATATGTTGAACATGTTCGGAAAAAAAACTACATAATAAATTTTTATAACTAACAAATTGATTTAAAAGAAAATAAGTTGAATTCCAACGATTTAAAACATCTCGTAGAAATTTTTTTGTTTAACACAATTTAATTTACAGAACTTGACTCATTCTCTGATAACATGAGAATATAATCAAATATAATTAAGTGCATCCTTAATAGGATCAATGTGAGATTGTAAAGATTTTAAATCATCTTGAACACATAAATTAAGAACATGACATGTACAATGAACATGAAAAATCAACCTCATAGATTTGGTTGGCATATTTCTTTTAAATCTCTAATTGATTGTAACATCCCAATTCGGGAGATGCTACTGGCAGGGGATAGACCGTATTATACTCATAAGCCTCTAACTTCTGATAACTGCTATTCTTATCTCATATATATATATAAACTCATGTATGGACTCATGCACGGGACCCATGCCCGACTCTATCTCATGAATATTTATCATTTCTCTAACTGAGTATTCAATTTCACTATACATCATAAGTTTAGTATTAAACATCTATAACTCATTTCATGCATAAATTATACTAGGCATATTATATGTTACACAATATTCCCTGACACTGTCTATGTAAACTTTGACTCGACCTGGTGGACCAAGACCCTTCTACTGACTGCCATCAGTATCCATCCCTTCGAGCTCGTCCTTCGGGAATACCTGCAAAATAAGAAACTGGAAGTGGGGGGATTAGACCGTTTGTACAGTCTAGGTGAGTGGACGGTTTTAAAATAAATAATAAAATGCTTTTGAATACACATGGTTTTAAAATCCAACTTATCTTAAATTATCCTTTCTGAAAATCCCTTTTATAAGCTGAAAACAACTCTTTATTTCTGAAAAACTTTTCTAAAATCTTCTTTTCTGGAAATCTCTTATAAACTGCTTTTTCTAAAAACTTTATTTCTCGAAAAGCTTTCTCTGGAACCTTTTCGGAAAACTGTATCTGAAAACTGTATCTAAAAACTGGTCTCTGTCTCTGAAAACCTGACGTATGGGGGTGTTACGTATCGATGTCCCCTCATACGCCTAACTAGAGCCAGAAGTGCAAATCCATGACATTGGGGCGTTACGTATCGCCATCCCCCAAAGCATACCACTCATGTCTCTAAAACTAGTGGTCTTGGGGCGTTACGTATCGCCGTCCTCCAAGCCACTGAACTAGATAGGGGGTGCAGATCTTTGATATCCTCCAAGCTCAGAAACTAGGATCTAGGGGCATCTGTCATCCTTAGTCCTGAACTAGGACCTGAGGGCGTTACGTATCGCCGTCCCCCAGTCCTCTACATGGGCACATGTCATCCGTCAATTCCAAGTCTGGAACAAGTTGCATACTGAGGTGGATTTTTCCCTCATGCCTCGAAAACCATAAAATCATACTTTGAAAAAATTTCTTTTTCAAACAAAACTTAAATCATAAACTTTCATGAAATAATTGTAATAAAAATACTCTATTGCTCTATAGCGTAAAAATAAGTCTGATATAAAAATAACACAATGAAAGTTAATTTAAAAGAGTAGTGTCCACTCACAGATTTGGAATCTGACTGGTGCTATGCCATTCGTCGAATGTAGTTTCGGTTCCTGCGAGGATCTATAATCGGTAATTTGATTAGACTATGAATTTGAGGACATGTTTTAGAACTAAATTATGTTTCTTAATTCATCTGCTCTATATATGTTTCATGATGTATAAGATGTACAACGTGTCATAATATGTATATAAGATATGATACAAAACCCCTAGGCTTGTCCCTAACCTTTAAAGTTGAAAATGAAATGGGACAAAATTATTTCTGCCTTGCATCGCGACGCCTGGTATGTCACATCGCTACGCGCATTAACTCAAAATCAAGTAGAGGACAAGTTTCCCATCGCGTCGCAACGTGAACCAAATCAGAGCCGAAACAAGGCATTATGTTTTGTACGCATCGCGACGCAGAATGATTTGAGTCACGACGTGAATCCATTCTCAGGGCATAGTTTTCACTTTCAATGCCATATTCAAGAAATCTACAATCATCACTTAAACATAATGTTATATGTACCTTTCTAAACTTCCATATCAATACACCAAAATCATAATCCATCATCAACATTCATATGCCAATTCATCCATCTCAAAACACAAGAAACATATACACTCTCCCCCTCAACACATTCACACACTTAACCTCAATCCATATTAATATAACAATAACACTTTCAAAAATGCATGCAATAACTAATTCAAGCCAATTTGACAATTCCAAAATCTAGGGTTTGTAGGATTTGAATTAGGGCTCTAATTTTCTTGTCCAAAATTAATAAATAAAAATAGAAGGGAAGTTAGAAGCTTACATATCATGTGATATTATTGAAACATCATCAATCACTCCAAAGGTAGCATGAGAAAAGAAAAGAAGAAAAAAAATGAGAAAGTTTTCCCCAACTCTCCCTCACATTTTTGGCTCCTCGAGAGGATGAGTGAATATTTCTCTATTTAAAGAGAAGGAGTTGATTTTTTTGTTGCAAATGAATGGTCCACATCTTTCCAAATCACCCAATTTCTAGTTAATTCTCGAAATTACTGTAGCATTCGCGAAAATTATAACTTTTTACCTATTTCTGGTCTGAATTGGGAAAAACTTTAAACGTGGAAGTTGTAGCTCTTGGTCTAATATTTCCGAAGATATATTATTCATAAAAATCAGAGATCGTATGAAAAAGTTATGGCCTGATTACTAAAAGATATTTAAGGTGGGACGTAAACTAAGTTCTGCGTCGAAATTTCAAGAAATCTTCTGAACGTCCAGAATGTCGTTTTATTAGTACGTACTTGCTCGAACATGATTTATATCAAGTATTATATCTACAAACTATATTAGTCGTCAGGCTCTGGTAATGTACAAGTCGTCGGGGTCACCGGATGTTACAAATTCTCCCCCTAAATAGGATTCGTCCTCGAATCCCTTTTTTTTAACAAAATGGAATCTTGGAGTCTGTGGGGATCTGAAATTCTTGATACTGAACAAATTATTGCAAGTCCTATAATTCACATGCTGGTTCTGAAGTCACCAACCTTTAACTATCTACATATTCATTTTATACCTCGCTTCATCAATTGTAATTGTATCATGACCTAGGGGTACTCTATTCTGTCTACATAGGTTAATTCTTTACTCCTTTTCTTAAGTTCATAAATATGCATTACTCTTCTTCTTATCCTAATATTTGTTTCATGTATGATACCTCTTGAATTCTTGATTGAGTGGCAATCCATTGTTCTACTTCATAAGAGTTCTGTTGAATACTTATTACTACTGTCAAGCTACAAATATTATTATGCCTTATAGAAATCTCATTCTTTGATTTCTAGCTATAACCAACTTTACTTGCTCCATCTGGTTCTTCCTAACAAGTACTTTCGAACTTCTCTCAACTACTAGTGTTCTCTATAGTTAAGTCTTGCGTGTGTACTGATTCCATTCAGGTGCATGTATATAAAAGAATAATCTCTTGAATATTTCCTTAGCGCTACCCACATATCAGAAACTAACGTTCCTCTCCATAACTTAACTATTCAACTCTTCATTTTCTCACTAAGCTTCAACTACTTATGGGTTATGTTCTTCTAAGTTCTCACTTCTCTAGCTATCAATGGATCTTAGTACTTTATAGTGCATGATTAGATTCTTCATGTGCTTTTTGCTTACTAGTGTTATCTACTGAATGAATCTATACTAAGGAGGTCAATTCTGGGTAAATTCTTTGGCCACTGTCTTAGAGGCACAATCCTTAAGTTGAACTTAGCTTCATGTACACTTTTGCTTAAACCATATTCCTTGTTTTGACGTCAACGCTGGCGATTCGATCTTTGTTTTAGTTTATATTATGTATGTACTCCTACTTCCATTGTCGCTATAAATTTGGTTACGATGTCTCTAAGTTGTACTTCATACCTAGTCACACCTTGGGATCTCTCTGTTCTATTGTTTCTATATTCTTACTTATCAAGTATTATTGATCATGGATGCACAAATATACAAAACTTATAAATTTCACCTTTATTTGATAACCGTTTACGTAAATTAAACCTTCATAACTCACACACTGTACCAATACAACACTGCACATTTACAAAACCCCATATACCTTGTTGGACAGTTATGACCCATAGCGTCACTATTTGTACAGATCATGGTGTTGTTGTACAAATTAACTATGTGACAAAAGAGTTTGCTCTCTTATCATTTGTTATTAGATCACCAAGATATATAAATGATAGGAGGTCCTTATGATTTGTTCCTGGATTGAGATGATATGAGACAGTATCAGTCCACGAAAGATAAATCATTAAATATCCCTAGTCAGAGTACTATCGAGATTGGACATCGATAATGCGTAAAAGACTAGTATTACACTTGTGCGCGTTGTGAGGGCACAACGACATAGTTCTTATATATTTGTGTATAGGATACTTATGAAAGTATAAAAGGAGGTTGTGTTTTATCGATGGTACGGGAAATAGTTTCGCTCTGGATAGACCCCCTCAGAATTCCATTGGTAGTATGACTATGTGTCTATGGAAGTCCGAAATCAGGGTAGGTGTATTTGGTCTTAACCTGAGACTTGCACCGCTAATACTTGCGACAATCAATATACTTTGGTTGAGGTCGTCCAGGGCTTTAACAGGTTCTGTGTACGCCAATACTGGGTATATTAAGAATCGTAGTGTGTTGGGTGTGATGTCAAGACGGAAGTGTCACTCCAGTCATATGGAGATGATGGTCACGTAGGATATGGTACTGGTTCTCTTAAGTACTGCAGTCATCGGGATAATATGACTAGGTCATAGTTATCCGATATAGAGACTAGTTACCAGAGATCCGACATGTGCTTCGTACGGGGCAGACACAATTCCAGCCCCAGGCCTAGCACGTGATCATCCGATACTGGATCGAAATACGTAATACCACGTATACTACGCCCGATATAGATCGCTTACTCCTGTAAGCATATTTCTGGAGAATTGGGTAGGCATGGCGCTTTTCTAGAAGCCAACCTTGTCTTGTAAATCGGTACAAACGTAGTACTAGGTACTTACGTGTTCGGATAGTCCGACGATCGGATTTACTGCCAACATATCCGGGTATCTCATGGGTCACTTCCCGAAGATTGACCGATGACGTATGACTCGCACTTTTATTAATCTGAGATTAATTAGATGAGAGATAAAATTAATCTGGGATTAATTACGGAGATATTTTATCTGGGATAAAATATCAATAAAGAGAGAGAACGATTATTTGAAATTAATCGATTAAATAATATATTCGATATATTATACGAAATTGGATTTCGACGCGGAATTAAAATTAGATTTTAATTCGGGCGAACGAGTTAATTTAGAATTAATTCGTTAGCGAGATGGATAGTGATTTGGCCAGGCATAATCATTTAATTACGTCTCAACGGAAAATTCGTTATTTTGGAATTAGCGAACCCGAGCCTTAGATTGTTTGCGAGCGCATTCGCATTTCGAATTCGAGTGCGACACGCAAGTCAAATCAAGCGTCAAATCATTATTCACATCAAGCGTCAAATCATTAGTCACTTTGAGTGATGTGACAACTTGTCACTTGATTGATTGAGTGATGTGACTTGATGGAGGTAGATGGATAAGCTTTTAAAGCTTGTACTTGTTTGACTTTTTGAAAATCAAATAATTGGTATATGTTTAATTGTTTTTGGAAAACAATTATCTAATACACATTTCCATCTCTCTCTCTCCTTGGTTCACGGTTTGGAGCCAAAAATTGCTCCTTCTTCTCTCTCGGCCAACATGCCATTTTTCTTCTGTTTTCTTTTCTGATTGGACCGAAAATGAAGAGGAAGAAAATAGTGAAATTTGTGGCAAATTTCTTGAGTGCTAGCACACATAGGAGCCATACAAAAGTGATAGGTAACTTACTTCATGAGCATGGAATCACCATGACAAAGCTTGGAGCTTGGAGCTTGGACCAAAGCCGAAAATGGAGCACCAAATTTCAGTGGACTGCCGAGCTTGACAGAGGGCAGAAAATGGATTTTGTTTGTCCACCGCATCGCTCAACCGCTCGATGTAAGTATTCCGCAACTTCCTCGTGTATTCGCACTTATGTTTTATGCTTATTATTCGTTCCTTGGGACTGTAGAACTCCAATAATGGTATCAGAGCGGAGTAAAAGCCTGAAATTTGATTTAGAGCTTAAAATTGGGTAAATTGTATTTGAGCATGATTTAATGAAATTGGATGATTTTGTATGCTTAAATGTTGTTTAATTGAAGATTGATTGGATCAATTTCATGAAATTTTGTTTGGAATAATTTTCCCCAATTTTTGATGGCTTGGCCGAATGTCAATGTGCCCTAATTCTTGGTATTTTTTGTTTCGTTGATCATTGGATGACTTGAAATGATTGGAAAATGTTGATTTAATTTCGATTGTGGATTTAATTGGATTGAAACCGAATCAGACACGAATAACCCCAAATTGCCGAGAGCATTATAGCATGAAATTGGGTTTGATTTTTGATAAAATATGTTGGACATGTTTTGTTGTTAATGAGCATGATTAATTATACTAATTGATGTTTTGGAAATATTAATTTCGGTGATTAATTATGGCACACACTTTAGTTTAATTAAATATGAAATTTTGAATTTTTTGTGTTTGATTAAATGGGCTTAAATTGGATTTGGGCTTTAAAAGTTGTAATTGGGCTTATTGGGCTTGGTTGTACCAAGTTAGGTTTAGGCTAAATTGGTTGGATCCAATTGAGCCCAAAACCGTTTCCATAAAGCCCAAATGTGACTAATGGACCTTAATATATTTAATTGGACCTAATGGGCCTAAATTGATTTCTAGGCTTATGGGGTTACTCCTTGATTGGGCTTTGGTTATTGGGTTTGACCCAAGTTGACCAAAAGTCCACGCCTTAAGAAATTAATTGAAAGCCCATTGGACTTTAATTAAATTAACGTTGGACGTTAATTGGGCTTTAAGACCCATAACGATTAAATTTGGAATTTAAGTCGTAAAAGGTTCGTTAATAAAGTGTAATATTTAATTTGGAATTAAATAGCGAATTAGTATTAAATACAAATTAAATTGGATTTAATTTTGTAGTTTAATTTAATTCAAGAATTTGTACTTTGAGTACTTATTAGCAAAACGAGTTTGACTCGCGCAAAAATCAAATCGTTGTTTGAACATTGGATGGTCACTAATTATCAGATTAATTAATTGGATTAGATTGATTGATAACATGCTTGTGTGAATACATGGTTGCGATGCATGAATAATGTATATCAGATGGATATTAGATGGGTGAGGCAATTTTGGAAATTGTTGTAATAAATTTGGAATTTATTAATTGGACCTGCGTGTCCAGCCTATTACCTCATACTCTTTGTATTTCTCTTCTCACCTATTCCCCTCAATGTAAATGAGGTTTCTTTAGAAGTGTAGTGTAACGGGTAGAAGTAATACTTGTGCTAGCGGGATAGAGGAAATAGAGAGATTTGATCTAGGATCAATGTGTTAAGTATCCATCCGCATATCATTATTATTTATTTATACGCGCTTTATTATGTGTTTAAAATGCATGTTTAAGGGTGTATGATGATGAGACATTAACAAAGATAATAAATTGGTTGCCAATTTGCACGAGAAAAAACCTCACAAAATATTAAGTGTTTTTCCTTCCATTGAGTGATTCTTACTCAAGATCTAAGACTGGCATTGGTTTGTTGGCCAAAGTCAAGACCTTTGTCTGTCGATGATGTGTTTGAATCACGAGAGCTTTGTTCCATATTGGTGTCTTGTCCAAGTTGTGGTTTGTTGGCCAAAGTCAAGACCACTTCTTGTCCATCGACATTGATTACAAAGCTTTCCATGGTCAATGGGTTCCGCTTAACTAGGATCACTAAGTTTTTTGTGCCAAAGCCAAGGCTTAGTTGATTCAGAGGAAAAAGGTTAGGCAATATATTGGATATATTGGCATATATAGGATATATGTTTCGGACTTGAATGTCCCCCTACTGGATCTAGGAATTGGATGAGATCCAATTGATCTTAGAGATCTACCTAGTTAATTATCATACAATTTGTTGGCCAAAGTCAAGATTGTGTGACATTTAACGGGATCCTAACCCACTAGGAAACACGGTTTCCCGAGTACTCGACAGAGGGTTAGAGGCTCGCCGAAAAATAGTGGGAGGCAAGAATTGAATTTGCAATATTCGTTTAATTACTTGCCATACGCGCTCAAACAAATATCATTCGTCAAAGATAAATTAAATGTTAGTTGGACTAATATTTAAAACGTTGTTTTACAAACAGTTGGACTGTATTCAAACTAATTAAATTATAATTGATTAAATAGTTGGACTATAGTAATCATTATAATGAATAGTACCAAAATCGTTGATTAAATAGTTGGACTATTAGAATCAAGATAAAATTGAAAGATTGACATTTAAAACATAATCCTAGGGAAAATATATTTAAATGGTTTAATTTTCAAATTGGGAATAAATTTCAAGATGGTCCTGGAAACTAATAAGTTACTTTATTTGATAAAATAACATATTAGGCCTAAAGCCCGGAATTAAGCAAACAGTAGAGCATGATCTTTGGAAGATTCATGTGATGATAACTTCAGTGCTTAATCCATTATGCTTGTCAAATAGACTCCTTAATTTCTTAATCAGAACAGAGGATTAGATCCTTATAGTATGATAATGAAATTGAAGCATCTTCATAGATCTATTGGATTTTTGCAAACTAGAAACCAGAAAGTTTCAGCCCCTTGGGCGTGAGGAAGAAGAGAGAAAATGGAGGAGAGAGAGAGATAAATGTGTTAATTAAAAATTGGTAATTGATTTCTAAAATCAAATACACAATTTTGGTTCCAAAAGTCAAGGCAATTAATGCCCACAAATGCCAACCACACACATCACTCAATCACATCAATCAAGTGTCACATCACTCAAAGTGACATGATTTGACGCTTGATGTGACTAGCGATTTGACGTTTGATTTGACTTGCGTGCCGCACTCGGATTCAAAATGTGAATGCGCTCGCAAATAATCCCGGGCTCGGGTTCGCTAATTCCAAATAAATGAATTTTCCGTTGCGACGTAATTAAATGATTACGCCTAGCGAAGTCACTATTCACGTCGCTAATGAATTAATTCTAAATTAATTCGTTCGCCCGAATTAAAATCTAATTTTAATTCCGCGTCGAAATCCAATTTCGTTTAATATATCGAATATATTAATTTATCGATTAATTCCAAATTAATCGTTATCTCTCTTTAAATGATATTTTATCCCAGATAAAATATCTCCGCAATTAATCCCAGATTAATTTTCTCTCTCATCTAATTAATCCCAGATTAATTAAAAGTGCGAGTCATACGTCATCAGTGAATCTTCGGGAAGTGACCCATGAGATCCCCGGATATGTTGGTAGTAAATTCGGTCGTCGGACTATCCGAACACGTAAGTACCTCGTACTACATTTATATCGATTTACAAGACAAGGTTGGCTTATAGCAAAACGTCATTCCTACCCAATTCTCCAGAAATATCCTTACAGGAATAAAGGATCTATATCAGGCGTAGTATACGTAGTATTGCGTATTTCGAACCAGCATTGGATGATCACATGCAAGGCCTGGGGCTGGTACAGTGTCTGCCCCGTACGAAGCATATATCGGATGACGAGCAACTAGTCTCTTTATTATCGGATAATCATGACCAAGTCATATTATCCCGACGGTTGCAACCTTTTTAGAGAACCAGTTCTGTATCTCTGCGTGATCATCAACTCCATATGACTGGAGTGACACTTCCGTCTTGACATCACACCCAACACACCACAATTCTCAATATACCCAGCATTGGCGTACACAGAACCTGTTAAAGTCCTGGACGACCGCAACCAAAGTATATTGATTGTCACAAGTGTTAGCGGTGCAAGTCTCAGGTTAAGACCAAATATACTTACCCTGATTTCGGACTTCCATAGACACATAGTCATAGTACCAATGGAATTCCGAGGGGGTATATCCAGAGCGAAGCTGTTTCCCGTACCATCGGTAAAACACAACCTCATATTACACTTGCATGAGTATCCTATACCCAAATATATGAGAATTATGTCGTTGTGCCCTCACAACGCGCACAAGTGTAATACTAGTCTTTTACGTATTTATCGATGTCCAATCTCGATAATACTCTGACTATGGATATTTAATGATTTATCCTTTGTGGACTGATACTGTCTCATATCATTCTCAATCCAGGAACAAATCATTGGGACCTCCTATCATTTATACATCTAGGTGATCTAATCACAAATGATAAGAGTGCAATCTCCTTTGTCACATAGTTAATTTGTACAACAACACCATGATCTGTACAAATAGTGAAGTTATGGGTCATAATTGTCCAACAACATTATCTCTATATCAGAGTATAATCTGTTACAGATATACCTTTATATTCTAGAACACCAAAATGTTTTATTTTATAAAGATGATATTGTGATAAACCATATTAGATGTGAATAACAGAATTTATATTTTGAATATAAATAAATCTCAAACATATAACATGACAAACAAATAGCTCAAACTGATTTGATCAGATGAAACATAATATGTCATTGTTCTCTGGGACACAATTTAAATAAGACTCGTATATCTACACTTTCGAAGAGTGGGTACTAGGACAAATTTGATTCCCTTCAAATAAAGTCTATGAATCTAGTTTATTAGGCAAAGTGCCTAAAACACTATTTACATGGTAAAAGAGCAAATGCCACCGATCAGTTAGCCCTAGTTCATAATGAAGCAAGTGGGCCCATGTCTAGCTAGGCTAGATGTGGATATGAATATTTCGTGACCTATACGGATGTGGCATCGCGTTATGGTTATGTGTTTCTTTCAAAACATAAATCGGAAACTTTTAGAGTTTCGACATGAAATAGACAAACAGATCGGCTAAAGTATTAAACCATCACGGTTAGACCATGATGAAAATACTTAAGCAATAAGTTTCTCATATACATGAAAGAGTGTAGTATTCTTTCAATGAGGACTCCTTTTGGAACACGTCATCCTGACGGTGTGTCCGAACGGAGAAACCGAATTTTGTTGGACATGATAAGGTTAATCATGAGTCGCTCTGAGCTACCATTTCCTTCAACGGATACGCATTAACAGTGCAAAACTTATTTTGAAAAAGGTTCCATAAAAATCTGTCTGACAGATTTCATATTAGATATGAACATGAAAGAAACAAGGTTTCTCATTCCTGAAAATTTGGGAATGCTGGGCATATGTTTGGATGATACCAAACTAGAACCCAAATTGGATAAGTGCCAATTGTAGGTTGTCCTAGGGAAACCAAAGTATAGTACTTATACAACTCACAACAGAACAATTTAATTGTTGCTCACCATGCGGTTTTCCTAAGAGGAATACCTATATGCAGTGGTAAGTGGGAGGATAGTATAACTCGATGAAAATCAGAGTAATACTATTCCAGGCACCGAATCCTAATGGAACATAAATATTTCATCAAGGATGAAACTATACCAGTAATCTTCCAATACATAAGAACCATGTAAGTCGGAGAGAGTCATAAAATAACCTGGGGTATGGGTTTCTGATCTCACCTCATAAAGACGTTAATCTTTTGAGGTATGCCAACTGACTACGTATGAGGAAGTGATACAAGGTATCGACTCCCTATTATGGCAAAGTACTATGATGTCCGAAATGGATTCCATGCATACCAACTATGTTTGGACACTAGTTGATGTACCGGAAGGCATTGTGCCTATTGGTGCTATATAAGTCTTCAAGGAAGGCATACATGGATGGCAACATACCAACGTAATAAGCTAAGCTTTTAGCGGAAAGGTATCGTTATCAACATTGTGTTTATTACGACGAAACCTTTTACCTGTTGCCACGGTCAATCCATTTGGATAATGCTTGCAGTTGCTGCATATTTCATTTATGAAATATGACAGCTGAACGGGAAAATCGCTTTCCTGAAAAGGAAACCTTTTGGAGGATGTTTACAATATCCTGACGGTTTTGTCGTACCAAAACTAGCAAACAAGGTTTGCAGGTTATTTGATCCATGTTTGGATTGAAGCAAACATTAAGTTCTTGGAATTATCATCTTGATGTAATCATAATAGTTTATGATTTAATTCAAAATGAAATGATTCTTGTGTATATAAGAGGTTAGTGGGAGCGCACTGACAATAAAAATCCTATAAAATAATGATGACATGTCATTTCTTGGAAATGATATTCCCATAATACAATTGGTGAAAGCTTGACTTTCATGAAAAATTCTCTGTAGAATTCTTGGAGAAATAACCTTTATTCTAGGAATAAAGATCTACTGGGATAGATTTAAAGTTGTTGACACTCTCAGAGAAATCGTACATTGAAAAATGTACGCGACCTAGTGTCTCATACGCTTTGAGCATATGGATTCACAAACAGGCCAATCCAAGTGATAGTCACTGGATTGATATTAAGAACATTGTTAGTTTCTTAGAGAACTAAGGATGCTGTCTTTTACTATAGAGATGGAAAACTTGAAGTGACTGGGATCACTACTGCAAATTTCCTAAACTGATAAAAACGACTATAAGTCGCAAACGGTACTATACAGTTTGAATAACGGAACAGTGAGCTAGAAATCTTCCAAGCAAGATACTGTTACCGACTAAACAACAAATGCGGGCTATTGCTGCAGCTGAGGTAGCAATAGAAGCCATTTGGGTCGATAATAAATCTAATTTGATTAGATATAGTTCTTTTAGTAGCTGAGCTAGGCTACAGCGCAGGCTAAAGAATTAGTGGTGTCATCAATGATCCAGATACATACTTTGAATATTCATCTGATTCGTTCAGATCATACATCGTGGCGATGTGATGATCGTATAAATCGCATCAGATGATAATCATGCAAATCCGCTGACGAAAGCCTTTCCTCAGCAATTTGAGCCAACCGTACATAGTTCGGGTGGTAAACACTCGAGTGACTGGCTATAGGCCAAGTGGGAGATTGTTGGACAGTTATGACCCATAGCGTCACTATTTGTACAGATCATAGTGTTGTTGTACAAATTAACTATGTGACAAAGAAGATTGCTCTCTTATCATTTGTGACTAGATCACCAAGATGTAAAAATGATAGGAGGTCCTTATGATTTGTTCTTGGATTGAGATGATATGAGACAGTATTAGTCCACGAAGGATAAATCATTAAATATCCCTAGTCAGAGTATTATCGAGATTGGACATTGATAATGCGTAAAAGACTAGTACTACACTTGTGCGCGTTGTGAGGGCACAACGGCATAGTTCTCATATATTTGGGTATAGGATACTCATGCAAGTGTAATAGGAGGTTGTGTTTTACCGATGGTACGTGAAACAGCTTCGCTCTGGATAGACCCCCTAAGAATTCCATTGGTAGTATGACTATGTGTCTATGGAAGTCCGAAATCAGGGTAGGTGTATTTGGTCTTAACCTGAGACTTGCACCGCTGATACTTGCTACAATCAATATACTTTGGTTTTGGTCGTCCAGGGCTTTAACAAGTTCTGTGTACGCCTCTGCTGGGTATATTGAGAATCGCAGTGTGTTGGGTGTGATGTCAAGACGGAAGTATCACTCCAGTCATAATGGAGATTATGGTCACGTAGGATACGGTACTGGTTCTTTTATGTACTGCAGTCATCGGGATAAAATGACAAGGTCATGTTTATCCGATTATAGAGACTAGTTACCAGAGATCTGATATGTGCTTCGTACGGGGCAGACACAATTCCAGCCCCAGACCTAGCACGTGACATCCGATACTGGATCGAAACACGCAATATTAAGTATAGTACGCCTGATATAGATCGCTTATTCCTGTAAGGATATTTCTGGAGAATTGGGTAGGCATGACACTTTACTAGAAGCCAACCTTGTCTTGTAAATCGGTACAAACGTAGTACTAGGTACTTACGTGTTCGGATAGTCCGACGACCGGATTTACTGCCAACATATCCGGGGATCTTATGGGTCGCTTCCCGAAGATTCACCGATGACGTATGACTCGCACTTTTATTAATCCGGGATTAATTAGATGAGAGAGAAAATTAATCTGGGATTAATTACGGAGATATTTTATCTGGGATAAAATATCAATAAAGAGAGAGAACGGTTAATTTGGAATTAATCGATTAAATAATATATTCGATATATTATACGAAATTGGATTTCGACGCGGAATTAAAATTAGATTTTAATTCGGGCGAACGAGTTAATTTAGAATTAATTCGTTAGCGACGTGAATAGTGATTTAGCTAGGCATAATCATTTAATTATGTCTCAACGGAAAATTCGTTAATTTGGAATTAGCGAACCCGAGCCCGGGATTGTTTGTGAGCGCATTCGCATTTCGAATTCGAGTGTGGCACGCAAGTCAAATCAAGCGTCAAATCATTAGTCACTTTGAGTGATGTGACAACTTGTCACTTGATTGATTGAGTGATGTGACTTGATGTAGGTAGATGGATAAGCTTTTAAAGCTTGTACTTGTTTGACTTTTTGAAAATCAAATAATTGTTATATGTTTAATTTTTTTTGGAAAACAATTATCTAATACACATTTCCATCGCTCTCTCTCCTTGGTTCACGGTTTGGAGCCAAAAATTGCTCATTCTTCTCTCTCGGCCAACATGCCATTTTTCTTCTGTTTTCTTTTCTGGTTGGACCGAAAATGAAGAGGAAGAAAAGAGTGAAATTTGTGGCAAATATCTTGAGTGCTAGCACACATAGGAGCCATACAAAGGTGATAGGGAACTCACTTCATGAGCATGGAATCACCATGACAAAGCTTGGAGCTTGGAGCTTGGACCAAAGCCGAAAATGGAGCACCAAATTTCAGTGGACTGCCGAGCTTGACAGAGGGCAGAAAATGGATTTTTGTTGTCCACCGCATCGCTCAACCGCTCGATGTAAGTATTCCGTAACTTCCTCGTGTATTCGCACTTATGTTTTATGCTTATTATTCGTTCCTTGGGACCGTAGAACTCCAACATACCTGTGGTGGCTAGGTCAACTTTAACTAAGGCTAATTACTTCACATGAATTTCATGAGTTAAAATGCAATAGAACTCTTAGTTTTATTCTAATACTAAGAAGGCTTTGCTGTTGCGCTCTTCTGTCATTGCTTACTCAATATTCTTTGCTATCATCGCTACACCTTAATTGTTCTACTTCCAAACCCTTGAATTATTGACCTTATTGTCTTCTCTCCTGATCTTATCCTATGCCTGTAAGTTTTGTGATCTATGTCTCTGTCGCCTTAGCAGAAGGATATAATCTCTTGTACGTTCATATTCCTGTCTAACTTTATCCTTTTATTTCTATGCTACTACTAAACTATTAATTTATCTCTTCATCGATCCATCTAGATGACTTCTCTTTTAAATCTCCCACTTAGGGCTATTTCCTCATTCCACTCTACTCTTGTATTATATTCAAAGACTTTACATTCGATCTTCTTTCACTACACATACACTTGTTTATAGGAGTATCTCGAGGTGAATATGAGGTCCATCTTATTGCTGTTATGTGATGAGGGCTGGGAGGGGGGGCTTATCCTGAAGTTTTCTAGTTGTGGTATTCTCGCTAATTACTCGTGTTGTGATTGCATGTGCTGCTAATCCACGAGCTTAGAATTCTCTTACCTACATATCTAGTCTTAGCTCTCAGACTTAGGTACTTCTGCTAAAACCACCTAAATTATCTCTTCCAGCTTTACTCATAATTTTATCTCTGGCTATTAATCATACTACTTCCTACTAAAAATATCTGTAAGGCTCATGTTCTCTCAAACTCCTACCGTACTCCCACTGTTATTATGCCTTTATAAATTTTGCTCTATTACTTGACTTCCATTCTTATCTCGTTTTCTTGGATCTCTTAAGTCCGCACTTCCTTGGAAACTCCATATATTAATACATGTTACGGCATCATTACAAATTCCTTGGCTTGGATACTACACTTTTATTAATCCTGAATAAGTTGGGTATCTAAGTTATGGGAAACTCTGTATAAGTTGAGTATCTTACTTCTGTGTTGCTATACGTTGCTTACTTTAATTCCTTACTCTTTTGGAACCTTCACTTGTTGGATAATTATGACCCATAGCATCACTATTTGTACAGAACATTGGGTTGTTGTACAAATTAACTATGTGACAAAGCAAATTGATCTTTTATCATTTGTAATTGGATTACATAGATATATAAATGATAAAAGTCCTTATGATTGGTTCTGAATTAATAAGATATGAGACAGTATTAATCCATAAAAGTTTAATCATTAAATATCCCTAGTCGTAGTATTATCGAGACGGGACATCGATAATGCGAAATATGTTAGTATTACACTTGTGCGTGTTATGGAAGCGTAACGGCATAGTTCTCACATATTTGGGTATTGGATACTCATGCAAGTGTAATAGGAGGTTCTGTTTACCGATGGTACGGAAACAGCTTCGCTCTGGATAGACCCATCGGAATCCCATTGGTAGTATGACTATGTGTCTATGGGAATCTGAATTAGGGTAGGTGTATTTGGTCTTAACCTGAGACTTCCATCGCTAATACTTGCGACAATCAGTATACTTTGGTTTTGGTCATCCGGGGCTTTAATAGGTTCTGTGTACGCCTCTTCTGGGTATACTGAGAATCGTAGTGTATTGGGTGTGATGTCAAGAAGGAAATATCACTTAAGTCATATGAAGATGATGATCACGCATGGATACAGAACTGCTACTCTAAGTGCTATAGCCATCGGGGAAGTATGACTAGGTCATGACTTTCCGATCATAAAGAGACTAGTTGCTAGTGATCTGATATATGCTTCCTACGGGGCAGACACAACTCCAGCCCCAGGCCTAGCATGTGACATCCGATACTGGATCGTAATACGCAATACTACGTATACTACGCCTGACAAAGATCTTATATTCCGTAGAAGAATATTTCTGGAGAATTGGGTAAGCACGGTGCTTTGCTAGAAGCCAACCATGTCTTGTAAATCGGTAAGTACGTGATACCGGGTACACACGTGTTCAGATAGTCCGATGACCGTATTTATTGCCAACATATCCAGAGATCTCTTAGGTCGCATCCCAAAGATTCACCGATGATGTTTGACTCGAACAATATTAATCTGGGATTAATTAAGAGAGAGAATATTAATCTGGGATTAATTAAGAGAGAAAATTAATATGGGATTAATTACGGCAAGAATTAATCTGGGATTAATTATCAGAGAAAGAATTAATCTGGGATTAATTGCGACGAGAATTTATCTGGGATTAAATTCGTCGAGAGGAGAGAACAAGATTAATTTGGAATTAATCGGTTAAATAAATTTAATAGTTAAATTAGACTTTACTATTTAATTTATTTAATTGTGCTAAATAATATATTAGATATATTAATTGAAATCAGATTTAAACGGGAAATTAAATTGGATTTTAATTTTAGCGAACGAATTAATTTGGAATTAATTCGCGAGCGATTTTCGTAATAGTTTTACTGGGTATTTTTATTTAATTAAATCGGATTTAATTAAGTCGCGACGGAAAATTCGTTTAATTGGATTAAACGAACGGGCCCAAATTGTGTTGTGTAAGTAATTTGAATTTTGAATTCAATGTGGTAGGACCCACTCACTTACATCAACTAGTCATTTGTTGATGGAAGTTGTTGGGTAATAAATTGGATTTTACTAACCGATCTCACCCACCAACAAAATATATACAATTAATGATTTTTTGGAAATCAATTTTTGTTTTCTCTCTCTGTTTGGACGATTGGCCATTAATATCTTCTCTTTCATTTTGGCGCTGATGGTGGCCATTAAAACGCATTTGGCCGAATGAAAGGCAACAAATGCCTTTCTTTGATGGGTTATGCTAACTAGTGCCAAATGGCACTCATTAAAGATTCATTTTTGATAAGTTTTCATATCACTTTTATGGGGAAAGTAAAAAATTATCAAAACATTAATTACTTTTTCATTTTTCCTATAAAAACTTTCCTAAAATGGATCATTAACAAGTGCCATAAGGACACTCATTAGCATTTCCCTTATTTGATTAAGGCCGAATTGCCTTGATTGAGAGAAGGCCGAATGGCCTTGATTGAGAGATGGCCACTATATTAATTGCTTTTCTTTTTGGCTTTTAGATTTGGCCGATAGAATTTAATACTCTCTGCTTTTCTTTCAATTACTCTCTGACTTCTTTAAAATTGCTCTCTGACCTTTTCTTTTTTTTTTTGGCCGATTGGCCTTTGCAATAAAAGGGCAAAAATTGCCTTTGCTGTTTGCTTGGCCGAAAGAAAAGAAGATTGGCCTATGATCTATTTGCTTATTGCTCTCTGTTTTTCTTGGAGAATGCCGAGACAAAAGCAACAATCTCTCTCGGACAAATTTGTATCTCCTTGGAAAATAAAACTTGTTCCATTTGTTCTTACTATCACATAAGGGAGTCAAATGAAGGTGATATGGATACTCACCAATGAGCTTGGAAGCTTCAACATCCATGGAAGTTTTGAACTCAACCGATCAATGTAAGTCCTCCACAACTTATTTTTGATTTTTATTCACACACGAATCACGCTTAGAGATCTCGTGGCATGTCTAGGACACTTACATCACTTTCTTAAGGTTTATCTGTTCTTTTGTTCAACAATCTAATTATTTCATGATTCGTCCACCCTATCTCACACCTTCTACTTACTTATTCAAATCCTTACTAAGCTCCAAGTCGAGGGGTATACACATGCTTCCTACTCGTGATTGAGTGACCAGACACCTACTGAAGTAGGGTTACTAGAAGGAAGAATTGTCATTCATACTATTGGAAGCTGTATGTACTATTTCATGTCTTACAGTTTCCTAATCTTGATTAATCACTCCAATGTCTCTCTTACGTTGCTGTTTCCACGATACATTATCTATGTCACTATATATATTGAGTCTAATGGGGTTCATTCTTCTGGCTACATCCTAGATCTCTGTTTTCTATTCTAATTACGGGTTGTAACTTTACCATCTGATCTTTCTGTCTGTACTGGTACATTTTGAGCTCACACGGACTCCTACTGGCACTTGTCTGATCTATAGGTTTCTCACTAGTTATGTGTTATTGTTGGGTTTCTAGGTCAAACCAAGATCAATTAAGCAAATAAACGTGTGAATATATCAAAGTAAAGTTGCAGAAATACTTACTTTGATCGGCTTTGCGATGCGAAGAACACAAAAATTTTGCTCCATGGATGAAGCTCTCAGCCATGCCCCTCTTGTGCTCCATGTGTTTCGGTCAAGGTCCTCCATGGTGGTCCTTCAAGCTCCAAGCTTTAAGTGTGATTACATGCTCATGAATGGGTTTCCCTATCACCTTTGTAAGACCCCTTTGAGCTCTTGAGATTTTGCAACAAAATCATGAAGAAAATGAGCCATAGGCTCACGGTTTTGGGAGAGAAAGTGAGGCCAATTTTCGGCCAAGGAGAGGAATGAGAGAGAGAGTTGTGTTGGTGGTGTAATCTAATTACTAAAATGAAAGTCATATACCAAATGTATTAAAAAATGATATATGTCTTTCAACCATCACACTTGTGTGTTTAACATACTATCACCAACCACCAACTCCCATCACATTAAAGTGATAAAGTTGACTAGTGATGTGACGCATGATGTTACTTATGGGCCCCACTTGATTCGAAATGCGAGTGGGCCCGCAAACACTCCCAGGCTCGGGTTTGCTAATTCCGAATTAATGAATTTTCCGTTGCGACGTAAATAAATCAAATTTAATTAAATAATTATGCCTAGCAAAATTATTATTCACATCGCTAGCGAATTAATTCTAAATTAACTCGTTCGCCCGAATTAAAATCCAATTTTAATTCCGCGTCGAAATCTAATTTCGTTTAATATATCGAATATATTATTTTATCGATTAATTCCAAATTAATCGTTCTCTCTCTTTAAATAGTATTTTATCCCAGATAAAATATCTCCGCAATTAATCCTAGATTAATTTTCTCTCTCTAATAATTAATCCTAAATTAATTATGTCCGAGTCATACGTCATCGGTGAATCTTCGGGAAGCGACCCATGAGATCCCTGCATATGTTGGCAGTAAATCCGGTTGTCGGACTATCCGAACACATATGTACCCAGTACTACAATTTTTTACCGATTTACAAGACATGGTTGGCTTTTAGCAAAGCACCGTGCCTACCCAATTCTCCAGAAATATTCTTAAAGGAATATGTAATCTATATCAGGCGTAGTATACGAAGTATAGCATATTGCGAACCAGTATCGGATGTCACATGCTAGGCCTAAGGCTGGAATTATGTATGCTCCGTACGTAGCACATATCGGATCTCTGGTAACTAGTCTCTATAATCGGATAAATATGACCTATTCATATTATCCCGATAGCTGCAGCATATAAGAGCACCAGTTCCGTATCCTACGTGACCATCATCTCCATATGACTGAAGTGATACTTCCATCTCGACATCACACCCAATACACTACGATTCTCAATATACCCAGAAGAGGCGTACACAGAACCTGTTAAAGCCCTGGAAGACCAAAACCAAAGTATATTGATTGTCGCAAGTATTAGCGGTGCAAGTCTCAGGTTAAGACCAAATACACACTACCCTGATTCGGACTTCTATAGACACATAGTCATACTACCAATGGAATTCTGAGGGTTCTATCCAGAGCGAAGCTGTTTCCGTACCATCGGTAAACACAACCTCCTATTACACTTGCATGAGTATCTAATACCCAAATATATGAGAACTATGTCGTTATGCTCCCCACACGCGCACAAATGCAATACTAGTCTATTCCGCATTATCGATGTCCAATCTCGATAATACTACGACTAAGGATATTTTAATGATTAAACCTTCATGGATTGATACTGTCTCATATCTTATCCATCCGGAACTAATCATATGGACTTTTATCATTTATGTATCTTGGTAATCCAATTACAAATGATAAAAGAGCAATTTCCTTTGTCACATAGTTAACTTGTACAACAACACAATGTTCTGTACAAATAGTGATGCTATGGGTCATAATTGTCCAACAGTTATTTCTTTTCTTAACTTGGGTTAAGTCCTTTCTTTTCTATCCCTTAAAACTTTCTTAGTTTTTCACCTGGGTGTTCTATCATTCAATACTTTCTATCTCTTACTCTGGATAAATTCTTATCGAACTTCTTTACTGTTGTCTTTTCTTAGTACTGGTATAAGGTGGGGAAGAAGTCTATATCTCATTGGGTGTTGGCGTCCTTGTTCTAATACTTGTGTCCTGGTAGAATCCATCGCTTATATAAAGTAGGTATGAGATAGGTTTTATCAGAATACTTCTGTAACCGCTATTATCGAGTGGTTAAAATCTGTGTAGATTAGTGTTGTATCTATATCGGGTTTCTTATGGTAAGTAATGTAATCATTTCTGCTCACATCTTTCTTTTACTTACTTGTATGCTTGGGTTTGAAAACCTGTACTCTCTTTTTAACATCTTTAATTCATCGGGATTTCATGTCTAACTATGATTTATCCCCATTTCTTATGTTTCTTACTATTCTTTTGCTAGTCGGAGGACTTGTCATTTATACAAGGTATTTCATGCTTATTGATTTATCTTAAAGGAATTTCTTAAGTAATGGAAGATTCTTGTGAAAAAGAGGAAACTTTATATAGGTCTAATTGTCATTCTTACTCTTACTCAGACTTGTTGTATTCCTTCTTACTATTACAATTCTAGTATTCTCTTTATCATCTGCTTTTGTATCTTTCCCACTTACTCTCTCTTGGTTGCTTGAGTATCTATGTATCTTTTCTTACTTTTCTTATATCTTTCTTTTCCCACTCCTTTACGTAACTGTTCCTGGGACTCTACTATCTGTTTTCCCAACTTGTCTTGAACTTCGGCTATTAGGCCAGAATTACTACCAAGAATCCTTAACTAGAACAAAAAATTTGATCATTTTTTACTAGGAAGAGAATTCGAATAACTTATGAGTTCTTACTAACCTGTCTATAGAGCTTGAGGACGTACTCGAGGATCTGATACTAGAGAGGTAGTGCCTCGTATACGGGTATCCTGGATATACTGTGTATATTAGACCCCAGCACTCTGCCCACTGCAGTCACAGACTCCCTAGACCATGCTCTGATACCATCTTTGTAACATCCCCAATTCGGGAGAAGCTACCAGCAGGGGATAGACCGTATTATCCCCATAAGCTTTTAACTTTTGGTAACTGCTATTCTTATCTCATATATATAAACTCATTTATGGACTCATGCATGGGACCCATACCCGACTCTATCACATGAATGTTTATCATTTCTCTAACTGAATACTCAATTTCACTATACATCATAAGTTTAGTATTAAACATCTATGACTTATTTCATGCATAAATTATACTAGGCATATTATATGTTACATAATATTCTCTGACACTGTCTGATATAAACTTTGAGTCGACCTAGTGGACCAAGACCCTCTAGTGACTGCAATCAGTATCCATCCCTTCGAGCTCATCTTCCGGGAATACCTGCAAAATAAGAAACTGAAAGTGGGGGGGGGTTAGATTGTATGATCTAAGTGAGTGGACGATTTTAAAATAAATAATAAAATACTTTTGAATACACATGGTTCTAAAATCCAACTTATCTTAAATTTATCTTGTCTGAAAATCACTTTTTATAAGCTGAAAACAACTCTTTATTTCTGAAAAACTTTTCTAAAATCTATTTTTCTGGAAATCTCTTATAAACTACTTTTTCTGATAACTTTATTTCTAGAAAAGCTTTCTCCGGAACGTTTTCTGAAAAATGTATCTGAAACTTTTTTTTAAAACTGGTCTCTGTCTTTGAAAACCTGACGTATGGGGGCGTTACGTATCACTGTCCCCCAATACACCTAACTAGAGCCAGAAGTACAAATCCATGACTTTGGGGCGTTACATATCGCCATTCCCCAAAGCATGCCACTCCTGTCTCTGAAACTAGTGGTCTTGGGGTGTTACGTATCGCCATCCCCCAAGACACTGAACTAGAACTGGGGGTGCAGATCTATGCTACCCAACAAGTTCAGAAACTATGATCTAGGGGCATCTGTCATCCCTAATCCTGAACTAGGATCTAGGAGCATTATGTATCGCCATCCCCCAGTCCTCGACAAGCGCATATGTCATCCGTCAATTCCAAGTCTGCAAAAATTTGCATATTGAGGTGGGTTTTTCCCCCATGCCTCGAAAACCATAAAATCATACTTTGAAAATATTTCTTTTTCAAATAAAACTTAAATCATAAACTTTCATGAAATAATTGTAATAAAAATACTCTAATGCCATATAGCATAAAAAGAAGCCTGATATAAAAATAACACAATGAAAGTTAATTTAAAAGGGTAGTGTCCACTCACTGATTTGGAATCTGGATGGTGCTATTCCACTTGCCGAAGGTAGTTTCGGTTCCTGCGAGGATCTATAATCTGTAAGTTGATTAGACTATGAATCTGAGGACATGCTTTGGAACTAAATTATGTTTCTTAATTCAACTGTTATATATATGTCTCATTATGTATAAGACGTGCAACGTGTCATAATATGTATCTATGATATGATAAAAAAAAACCCCTAGGGTTATCAATAACCCTTAAAGTTGAAAATGAAACGGGACAAAATTATTTATGCCTTACGTCGCGACGCCTGGTATATCGCGTCGTGATGCGCATTAACTCAGAATCAGGCAGAGGATAAGTTTCCTATCGCGTCGCGACATCGAACCCTTCGCGTCGCGACGTGAACCAGATCAGAGCCGAAATAAGGCATTCTGTTTTGTACGCGTCACGATGCATAATGATTTGCGTCGTGACGTGAAGCCATTCTTAGGGCATAGTTTTCACTTTTCAAAGCCATATCAAAGAAATCTACAATCATCACTTAAACATCTTCTTATAGGTATCTTTCTAAACTTCCATATCAATACACCAAAACCATAATCCATCATCAACATTCATATGCCAATTCATCCATCTCAAAACACAAGAAACATATACACTCTCCCCTTTAACACATTCACACACTTAACCTCAATCAATATTAAAATTACCATAACACTTTCAAAAATGCATGCAATAAAATTGCTCGAACAAGATTTATATCAAGTATTATACCTCCGAACTACAGTAACCGTCTGGCTCTGGTAACGTACAAGTCGTCGAGGTCACCGGATATTACATTGATGCAGTATTTACAAATGTATTGTCAAAACTGTTAAAGAACAATCAACGAATGCAATAAGTTTTATTGAAACGGAAACTTACAAAAAAATACAAACCACAACAGAAACTTACAAAGTAGGTAAACAAAATCAATAACAACAGAAACTTACAGTGCAAATAATCAAAATAAAAAATAGCAAATGACTTTTATAGATTGAGGTTAGTAGATAATGCTATGTCATAAAGTACAAATTCGCCAATACTCTTGTGCTTGTAGTTCATTGGACGTCTACCACCAGGATTCAACAATCTGAAGACCAAAATTTCTGCATCGAAGTTTCAATACCTGGTGAATTTACTAAGTGTTTCTTATTTTCTGTTTTCAAGGATCATATGAACATCAATTGTATTCGAACTCAGCACTAGTATTTATATATATATATAAATAGAAAATGGAAAATTGTTAATAATGAAGTGATGGAAAAAATTTTCCAGTTATTTCAAAAGGGTTGTGTTGATCAGACACAACCTTCTGATTCAAAACCAAAAATTTAAAAAGAAAAATGTTTTTCAAGTAAGTAAGGCATCTAATGAATCCCCAAAAACCCAAGAGCCCCAAGGCCCATCTTAGATTTAATTAAATATATTAATTAAATCTAATACCAAGCTAACCAACTACACTCATCCAAGCCCAAGCCTTGCCTTTTCCAATTTAATATAAATGTCTAGAGAACATTTATAAACCTTTCATTTTCCATATCATTTTCCATTATGGGACTACTCCCTCTTTTTTCTATACAAACTTCTTACAATACCCCGTATTTTTATAGCAAATAGTGGCGATATTGTACATAACATGATCCAAAGAAAATTTAAAAACGACATGCATTAGAAGATGTGTCTTTTGGACTTGAACCTTCATTAGTAAGTACTTACTGGATTTACCGATGAGTCAATGTGTATAGGAGACATTGAACTATTCATCATATTTTATAAATCAAGAAAATAAATATCACACATATCAAATTTTGACACCTTTCGATTCATACGGTTGTGATCATTTTTGTCCTTAACAATTCTGGATTCATAGGAGCTTTAGAGAATTTAGCCATTTCATTTTCATAAATGCGACCCCATATTAGACCTATATAGGTTAAATATACAACATTAGTGTCATTAAGAATGATTAGTCATTCATCTTTAACGTCATAGTATCATAACATTCATTATCATATGAATGAGCAACTTGTTATGCTCTATCGCTTGAGTTTTACCTAACTAGTTTTCCACATTGAACCTAGACTTGAATTACCAAATTGCTAGGTTGGGTTTCCGTTAGGTTACTTCTCATTGTGTTGGCTTTAAGCTCATTCCCCTCGATGAATATAACACTTCCACCTTTGGTATACTCTTTGTTAATTGATCTGTAATATTCTCCTTGGATTTTATAAAATCAATGGAAAATGTCAGTCCAGAGCATAAGATTTAAAGTGTTATGTCTTCGTCGTATGTGCCTTGACTTCCATGATACATATGGCTATTTGCTCTCTCAATAGCAGCCATACAGTCACAATGCACACATATGGCCATCACACGTTAAGGGCACATTGGAATATCTTTTAAAAAATTCTTTAGCCATTATGCTTCTTCAGTAGCTTTATCCAAGGCTATGAATTCTGATTCCATTGTTGAACGTGCTATAAATGTTTGTTTTTGTGATTTCCAAGATACTGCGGCCCCTCCATATTGGACAATTATGACCCATATCATCACTATTTGTAAAAGACATTGTGTTTTTGCACAAATTAACTATGTGACAAAGGAAATTGCTATTTTATCATTTTGTAATTGGATTACTTAGATATATAAATGATAAAAGTCCTTATGATTAGTTCTGGATTATTAAGATATGAGACAATATTAATCCACGAACGGTTTAATCATTAAATATCCTCAGTCGTAGTATTATCGAGACTGGACATCGATAATGCGGAATATACTAGTATTACACTTGTGCGTGTTATGTAAGCTTAACGACATAGTTCTCATATATTTAAGTATTGGATACTTATGCAAGTGTGATAGGAGGTTCTGTTAGCCGTTGGACCGGGAACAGCTTCGCTCTAGATAGACCCCTCAGAATCTCATTGGTAGTATGACTATATGTCTATTGGAATCCGAATCAGGGTAGGTGTATGTGGTCTTAACTTGAGACTAGCATCACTAATACTTGCGATAATCAGTACGCTTTGGTGTTGGTCATCCAGAGCTTTAACAGGTTCTGTGCACGCCTCTTCTGGGTTTATTGATAATCGTTGTGTATTGGGTGTGATGTCAAGATAGAAGTATCACTTCAGTCATATGGAGAAGATGATCACGCAGGGATACAAAACTAGTACTCTTAATGCTACAGCTATCGGGATAGTATGACTAGGTCATGATTATCCGATTACAGAGACTAGTTGTTAGTGATCTGATATATGCTTCGTACGGGGCAGACACAATTCCAGCCCCAGGCCTAGCATGTGACATCAGATACTGGATCTTAATACGCAATACATAGTATACTATGCCAGATACATATTATATATTCTTCGTTGAATATTTCTGGAGAATTGGGTAGGCACGGTGCTTTGCTAGAAGCCAACCATGTCTTGTAAATCGGTAAGAATGTGGTACGGGGTACGCACGTGTTCGGATAGTCTGATGACCATATTTACTGCCAACATATCCATAGATCTCTTGGGTCGATTGCCAAAGATTCACCAATGACATTTGACTCGAAGAGAATTAATCTAGGATTAATTATGAGAGAGAAAATTAATCTGGGATTAATTGTGGAAAGAATTTATCTGGGATAAAATTTGAATAGAAGAGAAAACTGATTAATTTGGAATTAATCGATTAAATAATATATTGGATATATTAATTGAAATCGGATTTCAATGCGGAATTAAAATTGGATTTTAATTCGGGCGAACGATTTAATTTGGAATTAATTCGTAAGCGACTTTCGTAATAATTTTGCTAGGCATTATTATTTTAATTAAATTGGATTTAATTACGTTGCAACGAAAAATTCATTTAATCGGATTAAACGAACCTAAGCCCGAAGTGTGTTGTGTAATCCAACTTGAATTTTGAATTTAAGTGGTGGGACCCACTAACTTAAATCAATTCTCAACTAGTTGATGGAAGTAGATGGGATCATTTAATGCTTTATTTCTTCCAACACATTTTGTTTTTCTTTTTTGGAAAAGATATACACAATTTGAGAGGTCAACTTTGGTTTTAGTTTTTGGAAAACTAAAATATCAAAACACTTCATCTCTCTTTTTCCCTCTCTCATGGACGAATTTATCCCCATTTGGAAGGGAAAATTTTGCTTCAAATTTGATCATTGATAGCACTTTGATAGTCAAATTAAGGTGATAGGGAAACTCACCATTGGGTTGGAAACATTCAACAAAGCTTGGAGCTTCATCAACATACAAAGATTTTTGAAATCACACTTCCGTTCAATGTAAGTTTTTTCCGCAAACTCACTTGATCATTCACACACAATATCATGACTTAGAGATCTTGGGCATGTCTAGGACACTAACAATGGTATCAGAGCCATATCTAAGCATGATTTGAGTTTAGGGTTTATGGACTTTATTTGGGGATTTTGTGCTTGGAGTATGTATTTTTCCAAGTTGGTTGTTTGGTTGTTTGGTTGTACTTTGATGATGATTAATTGGATTTATACATCATAGGATTTGAGAAAATTGATTAGATTAATTTTTCCCCAAATTCTTAAGCTTGGCCGAATATAGACCCTAGTTTTCTCATGGTGATTTTTTGATTTTAGACTATAAAATGAGTTTAAAGCATGAAATGAATATTAATTGTTGGTTTAATTGGATTGAAATCAAAATTGGATATTATTTATGCATATTTCCGTGAGATTGGGCATGTTTAATGGATTGATTTTGCTTCAATTTGTGTTGGACATGAATTGGATGCTTTTAGCATGATTAAATAGTTTAATTGATGTTTTGGAAATATTAGTTTAATTAATTAATTATGATAATTTCACTTTAATTAAATTAATGTGATATTTAAAATATTATGTTAATACAAATTAGTCTTAAAATTGGATTGGGAAAATTTGTTATATTTGGGCCATGGGCTTGGTTGGGCCAAGTTTGGTTTTGGACAATTGGGTTGGATCCAATTGGGCCTAAAACCATTTCCATAAAGTCCAAATATGGCTTTTGGGCCTTTAATAATTTAATTTGGCCTAAATTGATTTTTGGTAAAATGGTGATTCCTTATTGGGCCTTGGCTATTGGATTGGATCCATATTAGCCAAAGCTCATGCCTAAAGAATTAATTGAAAGCCCATTGGACTTTAATTAAATAGGCATTGGATGCTTATTGGGCCTTTGAGACCCATTTGGATTGGATTTGGAATCCAAGTCTTTAAGGCACATAAATAAGTGTAATTATTTAATTTGGAATTAAATTCGAATTAGTATTGGATATAATTTAAATTGGATTTAAAATTGTAGTTTGATATAATTCAAGAATACGTACTTTCAGTATTTATTCTTAAATGAGTTGGACTCGCGCAAATCAAATCGTTGTATGAACATTGGATGGTCATTAATCAAAGACTAATTAATTGGATTAGATTGATTGATAGCATGCTTTGTGTGAATACTTGGATGTATTTGTATGAATAATGTATATCAAATGGATATTAGTCGGGTGGGACAATTTTGGAAATTGTTGTAATAAATTTGGAATTTATTAAATTGGACATGCGTGTCCAACCTATCATTTTTTTATTCTTTGTATTTCTCTTCTCACCAATTCCCCTCAATGTAAATGAGGTTTCTTTAATGTATTATGTAATTGGGTAGAAGTATGTATAGTGCTAGCGGGAGAGAGGAAATGGAGAGATTTGTTCTAGGAACAAATTATGTTATATATCCATCCGCATATCATTATTAATTTATTCGCACCTTATCATGCTTTTAGAATGCATGTTTAAGGGTGTATGATGAGACCTAATCAAAGATAATAAATTGGTTGCAAATTTACGCGAAAAAATCTCATTAAATATTAAGCGTTTTCCTTCCATTATGTGGTTCTTTCTCAAGATCCAAGATTGGTCAGCATCTTCTGCGGGTTCATGGGGAAATGGTCTTTCAAGAACATAGAAAATCTTTTCTTGTCGTAAGACAATTTTAAGGTTTCTAAACCAGTCATTGTAGTTGTCCTCTTTGAGCTTATGCTCATCAAGGATGGTATGAAGTGATACTCTGTTTGCCATTTGAATGTTTGTGAAATATTTTAACCCACCTATTAAGAGAGAATGTTAAAATTAGGAATATGTTTTCATTAATGTTTCATAATAACATGGGCTTTTAATATTATGAAGTTGCTCCCACTCAATTGTTTTAAAAATTTTAAGCAAGTCGCATCAACCCCAATATGATGGATTTCTTGTGGGCACGGATCCCATTATCATCATTTCATAACTTCGACTAGGGCCGGTCGTTATAAAATACGATAATTAGGTAGGTTCCCAACCAATTTATGATATAAATCACAATTCCTTGATCATTGGGTTGGGCAATCAAACATGCCATAGCTTATGCTAGTCCTCGTGGACACCCAATCTTTACCACTAAGTTATAAGACCACGCCTAAGGGTCGCTGCGTCTTATGACTTATAAAAGTCAAACAGTTGTCAATAGTACGATTTAGGGACAAATCGGTATTGGTCAGTCTGGTAAAGCCTAGTCCTGCCAATACGGTTTATGCCCTTTGGGTCTATACTTTACAATGGGAGGCAAATTTTAGACTTAAATTATTATTGAGGATTTTAGCAAGTTTAAGTGAATAACTGTCAAATGGATTCCTCCATTGAAAATTCCCCAAAGTGAGGGTGGAGCAAACTCTCTTAAATAGCCTTACCTCTTAGGCTCTTATTGCATTGGTGACATGAATAAACAATAGATCCTCCACATTAGTCCAACACTTTAAATATGCTTTAAGGTAAGCTTTGAGTAAATGATTATCTAGATGTCTTCACAGCTTTTCCTTTTGGCTATAAAAAGGTAGTGAGTGAAGGAAGACACCAAATCATTATTAAACTCTAGTAATACCTTTGATTAAATTAACTTTAGCTTGGAAAGTTTTATTAACGCCTTGGTCCCACCCCACTTGTATCTTTTATAATGTCTTTTATTATAAACAAGTGATTTATATTTATTAGCCTTAAAGGTAATAAATCTCTAATTTCATCACAAAATAATTGCTTAGCTAAGGGATAAGCAATACACTCTCTATTTCCTTTGAAAGTCTCTAGATGCTTGCACCCTAAAATAATCATGCCAATTCTAATCATACATAGAATCATCAAGCATATGAGTTTTAATATGTTGGAATTATTTTAGGCATTAAATAACTTTGATTAATATTTAATTATGGTATTGCATTTTATTTTAATCAAATAAATTTACTATTCACATTTTTTACAGATACGTGAACTTTAAATGTAATTTCACAATTCAAATCTTAACCAAATCATTCCAAATTTGTTCATAAAAGTAAGTTCAGGGTGCTAGATTTCCAACGAGCTTTTACACACCCAATTTCGAGTTCAAATGAGAGAGAACTAATCAAAACAAAAACGGCGCGCTGATACCACTGTTGTGAAGCGGCCGCGAGTGCGCAGCGGAAAATTTAATAAATTAAATTATGATGCCGCTATCCCTTTGCCTAATACCCATTTGTTTTAATTATTCTACAAGCCTAGGCATGTTACTATATATTCTAAGCATAAAAACTCATAAAATATGTAAAGAACATAAACCTAAACATGCTAACTATCATAAGAACTCTAATTAAAATAAAGAAAGTAAAAGTCTTACTTGAACCGAAGACTCCTCCAGTCCTCCCTCCAATCTACAAGCTTTTCTCGAACTCAGCAAGCTCTTCCACATTTCAAAGATCCACCCAAGTGTGTGGCCTCCAAAGATGCACACACCAAAGCCAAAACTCAACGGCAAGACTACGCCTTGAGGGCACGGGTATTTTGCCCTTGGTGCTAGCCTAGGCAAATACCTCAAAAATTTTAACTCGAGGTTCCTCTAGTCAATTAGACTTAAGGATCCTCAAAATTAGTGGCTTAATCTTAAACTTTAGAGTGGCTCACTTATATAAACCCAATATATGAAAGGTTTGGTGCAATAATTTGTAAAGAATTCTTTGGGTTTATATAGGTGCTCCAAAGACAACAAAATTAATTAAGAATCCGATGTGGGATAAATTCTAATTTAATCTTAGCCATTGGATCTTAATTTAGTGGTTTAATGAGATCATAAAACTCTAATAAGAGTTTGGGCCGAATTGGAATTCAAAACAAATAACAAATAAAAAAAATTATTATTCACATTACTATTCACATTTTTTATTTATTTATTTATTTATTCCAATTCTCAAAGTGCTTCTATCGTCATTCACCAATCCATAAGCCACTATAGAACATCATAAATGATATGTTCAATAATTAAACACATTGAACCATTTATGAACAATTCCTACAGCAATCATATATGCTGTTAAATTTGTACTGTACACTGTTAACCATTGATTTCGACTTTGTTGTGTGTGACCTTTTGGGTTCCCCTCAAGTTGGACATGAAATGAATCATGATAATTTAATCAAACATAAATTATCCTCCGATCAGATGGTCGTTTGATTTCAATGACCAAAGGTGACATCTAGCAACATGCCAAAGCCCCCAAATGAGAAGGAAAGATATATATACTCATTCTGTATGTGATTTACATATGATACGGTCCCTCGCCTCACTGTATCCGCCTAGGGTATGGAAAATGTGTACCCATATAGTCAAAGGTATGTGTTGATAGTGTCATGAATCGTGCTAACCCAGGAATCTCACATGATTCTTCCGCTGCGGCCACAGTCTCAAGCACTGATCACACATATCAACCCGCGAATTGAAATACTACTCTTATAAGAAAATATTATCCGAGAGAGTGGTGATTCTCTGTTGTATCTTTACAAACTTCATGTGTTGCAAAAAATGACCTAATCATACCCTTATGACCGGATCTTTTGAACCGGGGAAGGAGAATGTCAAAGTTATTTGATCCACACATAAGATTGTAAAGACCTCAAGTCTAAGGACTAGTCATACAATCGATACATGAAAGTTCTCACAGACACACGGGATAAACACTCCATGTGAAAACTTTCGGCAGTCAGTTCGATGGACACGAGCAACTCATGCATCCATGTGATACACCAAGCGGACGGATCTCCGCTAGTAGCCTATGAGACCGGCTACCCCACTTAAGGGCGGATCATATCATCATACTAGTCTCTCCGCTTTGTGAACGCCCAGATTATTCACAAAACTATGACTAGGAACGTTTAAGAGTAATGATTCTCATAAGGCATGGAAGCCATTATCTTATTACTCCAAGGGCTTTATTACAATGTTTGATGATTCATATAAGTTATGTAAGACACGTATAATAAAGATTTCCATTTTATTAATTAATGAAAATATTACAAATACATGTACATATAGCCCATCCACAAGTTGGTTATAGGGCATATCCCTAACAACGGAGTCCATGGTGATAGTGGTTTGATGAAGGATGAATGTAGAGTGTCGAACCCGCAGGGATTGCGTTAACTAGCACTAAATACTATAATTGATAATCCTAACTTTATGTATAATATAAATAATAAAGATTTAATTAAATAAATAAAATATAAAATAACTATATAGGAGGAACTAATATAATAGAGATTCTATAGACTGATTTCACCTAGTTATCCCCTATGTATTTGTCATGCCTATTAAATTGTTCAGTTTTATTGTTTATAAGTCAAGAATCCTCAAGTATTCACTCCATCTCTCGAGTAACAGTGAAAATATTATCAACTATAGATTCCGATATCCCTATAAAAATCTAATAATTAACAACTCATTTTGTCTTGTGACTCTATGTTAATGACTTCAAAGACACTATAGATTCTCTCGAATTCTATAAAATCCTAGGTCATATTCTCTAGATCTTATTCAAAATCCCTTCTCCTGAGTGATAGATTCTAAACATTCATCATCTTAATTTGTGGTCAGCAAACAAGAAGCATTAAACTCAAAAGAATATAAATAAATTGAATTATAACTTCATAACAATATTAGCAAACAATACAAGGTTCAAGCATCAGTTACATCATTCTCCAGAATTAAGGAGTTAGTTCATGACTAAAGATAAAAACAATAAAAATATGTCATGAATCTAATGGAAATTATTAGAGTTCTAAGAAAAAAACTAGAAGATTTAACTCGAATTGAATCTCTTCCTCTTCGGACGTCACTGTCTTCGTCTCCTCTTATTGCTCTTCAATCCTCCTCCTTGGATCTCTCTAAAAATATGTGTTTTGTGGTTTGTGTTGTGTATTAGCCTCCCATTGAGTTTTGGACCAACTTATGTATTTATAATAAAACCTTGGGGTCCTCATGCCAGTGAATTCTTTTCACTGGTTCCTGCGTACTGGGTCTCTGCTCTTCCCACGCGCGTCTGATGCATCCGTATGGTCTAAAAACACATATAAATGCCCCAAGATCCATATATTAATGCTTCCTACAAATAAAACATAAAAGAACTACAAAATACATTAAATGATATGGAAACTAACAAAATAGTAAGCTAAGAATGCATGAATAAGTAGGTATAAACCACACTTATAAGTATCATTTAGCGACCAAACGAGCTTTGTATTTATCAATTGTACCATCAGGCTTCAATTTCTTTTTGAAAATCCATTTGTCACCAATCGGTTTGCAACCAGATGGTAAGTCTACTAATGTATGATTTTGTAGAATGGATCTTAATTCGTTATTTATTGCTTCTTTCCAATAAATAGATTTAGCCGAAGTTATGGCCTCTTGATATATTTGAGGTTCAACTTCATTGAGAAAGGTTAAAAAATCGGGTCTATAATCTTTTGCTACCTTGATTCCTTTTCGTCTTTTAGGTTCTAAATCTTTCTCTTGGAGAGTTGAGTTGATTTATTCGGTTCCAAAACCTTATCTTGAATTCCAGATAAAGAGGCAACAACAACCCCATTTTCTTGACTAAATTCAAGCACTTTACGTTTATTTTTATCAAGTCTATCCTTATAAGGAAATATATGCTCAAACCATTCAGCATTATTAGACTCAATAATGGTATTTACTTGGATATACGAAATTTCAGATTTAATTACTAGAAATCGGTATGATGCATTATTTTTAGCATATCCAATAAACACACAATCAATAGTTTTAGGTCCAAGTTTAACTCTTTTAGGCAATGGAACTTGAACCTTTGCTAGGCAACCCCACACTTTCAAGATTTTGTATGCCAGAAGTATTTTCATATGGAGATTGATCACTATTCTTTGGTGGAATTCTGTTCAAGATGGTGTTAACTGTAAGTAAAGCTTCACCCCACATGTTATGTGGTAAACCAGAACTGTTAAGCATGGAATTCATCATAATTTTTAATATTCTATTTTTACGTTTAGCCACCCCATTCTGTTGAGGAGTGTAGGGTGCTGTTGTTTGATGAATTATTCCATTAGAAGTATAAAATTATACGAATGTATTAGATTCATATTCTCCGCCTCAATCAGATCGCTATATTTTGATCTTCTTGTCTAACTGATTTTCCACCTCAGCTTTATATGTCTTAAACATATTCAAAGATTCGCTTTTGCTATGTATCAAATATACAAAACAATATCTACTACTATCATCTATGAAAGTGATGTAGTAATTCTTTCCACCACGACTTGGTATTGATTTAAAATCACCTAAATCTATATGAATTAATTCCAACAAATCATTTGATCTTTTAATCACAGATTTATAGGACTTGCTAGCAAACTTTGATTCAACTCATGTTTAACATTTATGCATATTATCTTTTGTACAATTAGACATCAAACTAAGATTAACCATTCTATGCATACATTTAAAGTTTATATGACCTAGTCTAGCATGCCATAATGTAGAAGATTCAAGAAAGTAAATAGAAGCCGTATTTATTTTATTAATATTAGCATCATCAATTACATTGAGTTTGAAGAGACCATCAGAGAGGTAACCCTTTCCTACAAATGTTCCCCTTTAATGAGAACGAATTTTTCAGATTGAAATACAAGTTTAAAACCCTTATTGCTTAAAACAGAACCAGAAATAAGATTCTTAGTAATTTCAGGGACATTTGGTACATCCATAAAGGCAAGTTCTTTCATAGAAGTGAATTTCAGAACCAATTTCCAGCAAAAGTTACAGCAGTTGCATTGCCCATATATAACTTTTCATTGCCATTATTAAGAGTGTAGGTGAAACATATTCCTGTTTCCACAGATATGTCTTGTTGCACTAGTATCCATCCACCAATCTTTACTGTCAGTCAATAAATTGACTTCAGAAACAACAACACCAACAAATTCTTCCTCAATAATAATTGCTTGTTTGTTGCTGTTATTACCATTTGGACTAGGATTTCCTTTCTTATGGCCCAATTTTTTCACACACCCAACAAGCACCTTTAATTTCCTTGAAATTATTCCCTTTTGCAGCAAGTACTTTCTGTAACGACCCCAAATATTTTTTTAGTTCGGTTAGGGACGCAAGGGATTTTATTTTCTAGGCACTAATAAATAATTTACATGATCGAATTAGAGGCAATAGACATCTACTTAATTATAGGCCAAAATGAGTCTAATTTAATTTAATTTAATTTTAAGCCCAATTTTCCTTTGTTTATTAGCAAGGCCCAATAAAGAAAAAAAAGAAAGCCCAACAAACTAATTTCCCTAGACTTTTCTAGAAATCGGTTAAGTAAATGATAAGGAAAAAAAAAACAAATGATAAAAATTCTTTCATTTTTTTTTTGAATGGCCATGAGTTGTGGAAAGAAAAAGAAGAGAGGGTTTGCAATTTCTAAGCAAATTTCCAAGCTCAACAAACTAAATTCTTGAGTTGTGAGTTATGAAGTTTGGGTGTTAGTAGTATGTTGACGATTTGGTAGTATTATGATTATTGAAGGTTGTTGGTTTAGAAATTCATTTTTGGGAAACTTTTGATTTTCTATTCTAGTTAGAGCATTATGTAAAGATTTAAGAGATTTGGATGGTGTTGGGATGCTAGAAGTATGATATAATGATAAATTAGAGGTTGTATTGCTTGTGGTTATGTCGAAATAAGATTTGGGGTTAACCATGGAAGGAATGAAATCTGGGTCCTGGAAACGGCAACGCGTCATGACGCGTGAAGCTTGGTGTCGTGACGTGCACGAGGGAGAAGCCTGGATTTGGGTCTAATGAGGTCGCGTCACGATACAGATTGGCCAGCAACGTGACACGTACCAAAAACTAGGCTTGATCGGACTTCAAATCTGTTAGTGGAGATTTTTCTTTCAAATTGATATATATTTACTTGTTATTGATCAAGATTTATTTCGAGATTTATTTTTAAATGCTTTAGGGCATCAACCTTATTGAATTATCAGTTAATTCTTATATAAGATAGTTTTAGAAAATTTTAAGAGTTAAAAGCATGGGTTTTTATGTTTTTTTGAGGCATGGGGGAAAAATCCACCTCAGCTCTGACTTTGGAATTGACGGACAGAGAACGTGTGCACATGTAGATCAAGGGTTAGGGGGACAGCGATACGTAACAACCATAGACCCTAGTTTCAGGGTCAGGTATTAGCATGGATTAGCACTACCAGCTCTAGTTCAGTGGCTTATGGGACAACGATACGTAATGCCCGAAGACCACTAATTAGGCGTATGGGGGGACAGCGATACGTAATGCCCCTATACGTCAGGATTACTACAGTACTAGAGATTTATACAAAAAAAATATTTTAGAAAAAAGGTTTTCTTAAGTTTAAAATAAAAGAACCAGTTTTCAAACAAGGATTTCAGAAGCATTTTAAGACTAAATGATTTTAAACATTTGTACTGATTCGGTTTCTTGATTTTGTAGCTCCACTCACTGAGTTCCATAGGACTCACCCTCACCACTTCCCAGCTCTTTTGCAAGATTCATTCTTTTGGTGAGCCACGTGCAACTTTTGGAGACCCAGCTCAAGGACAAGTGTTATGCTGCAGTCACTAGTCATGGGGTCCATCTTTCCAGATCTATATTCATATAGAATGTAGTTTTCTGGGTGTCATTTTGTCGTATCATTGACATATATTGGTGTTGTGTACATGATATATATACTTTCAGACATGTATATATATATATATATATTTTGTTTCATGATCTCGCATTTAAGTTTATTTTAAGTCTTTAATTTTGCATGTGTGGAAATTATAGATTGCACAGTAATAAGATAAGTGTAAGTATTCTATTGCATAAATCAGAGGCTTAGGCGATGGTGGGATCTGTTGCCTATAGGTAGCATTCATGTATTAGGGATGTCACAAAGATGGTATCAAAGCATGGTCTACGGAATCAGTGACTGCAGTAAGGGTGTAGCAGTGGCTTGTATATGTAGTATACCCGGGGTACTACTATATATAAGAGGCAATTTAGTCTAGTAACCTTGTCTCGAGGTATGTCTCATTGTAAATACTTATAATTCTTTTACATGTAATTGACTATTTTTCACTCTCCTAATTTCTTATATTCCATGCCACCCAAGGGAAAGACCGGAGTCAGGGGTAGACTCAGACGGGGCCTGGTGCCACAGGGCATAGATCCGGATCAGAGATCAGTAGCTCCTCCTGAGCCAGATGGGGGGCAGAGATTGGAGTCCGTACATGAGAGTGCGGTAGGGGAAGGTACACCAGAGCCAGTGGCTCAACCTAATGACTTGGTAGTTACGCGTTTACAGTAGATTCAACAGTCAGCAGTAACTTTAGCCTAGTTGGTTACCCGTCAGCAGCAACCACTAGGCCCGAGGCCAATAGCTGCAAACCCACAGTTCCTGTTCCACCACCACCGGTAGGAGTATCAATGGCTCACCAAACAATAGTTCCTCGAAACATACTAGACTCTACTACTTTCTGAGATGGACCTTCTGTTATGCCTCATGAGCCACCTCCAGTAACATTTCAGGTTATGCAACGACAAGAGCTACTGGTGTCTTTACATGACTTCCGAAAGCTTCATCCTCCTACGTTTTGGGAGTAGAGACCTCCCCTAATCCTTGCGGTTTCATTGAGGAATCAGACCGTATATGTACAGCTCTCAGATGTTCTTCGGAGAGAACGGTGGAGTTAGTTAGTTTCCAGTTGAGGGATGTCACCAACATCTGGTTTATGTCTTTTTGAGATGGTCGGCGACGAGATGCTCCTCCTCTGACATGTGTTGAGTTCAGTACGGCTTTCTTGTCCAGATTTTTGCTACAGAGTATCAGAGATGCCAGAGCCCGAGAGTTTGAATAACTGGTACATAGTGAGCAGATGACTGTTTCCGAGTATGATATATGATTTACCTGATTGTCTCGTTATGCCCCATATTTAGTCAGTACATAGGAAATGAAGGTGAAGAAATTTGTAAATGGGCTTCAAGATTACTTATTCTGCTCCATTCACTTGACAGATGCCACTACCTACACTCAAGTTTTAGATACTGCCTTGCGGTTTGAAGCGCGGGCAAGAGAGAGACAAGCAGAGAGGGAGTCTCGAATTAGACCTAGATCAGAAGAGAGGGCTAGGTTGCAGTAGAGTAGCCCTAGCAGACAGCAGTAGGTGTCAGCTCTGCCTACTGCACGTAGAGATATGGGTTTAGTTCAACGAGGTTAGGATCGTAGACCGACTCAGAGTGTCATCTCTCGTGCAGTTTCTTCTCCCTTAGTAGCCTAGCCTGGGCGAAGCCTACCATTATGTTCGATATGTGGGCGGACTCATTCTAGGACTTGTCGATCTTGGAGTGGAGGTTGTTATCGGTGTGGATAAACGGGTCATTTAAAGAGAGACTGTCTGGTACCAGCAGACTAGTTGCAATCTTTCAGTGCCGCACCATCTACACCCCAGCCATAGCCTAACAAAAATGTAGGAGGAGGATAGCAGAGGCCAGTGAGTAGAGGACATACAGTAGGAGGAATGGGGCAATCAGTTGGTGATCGAGGACATGCTTCCTCCAGTAGAGTTCAGAGCAGGGTGTGTACCCTCACCCCCAGGAGGCGCATGAATCTAATGCAGTTGTCACAGGTACATTGTTGATTGACTCTGTGCAAGCAAGGGTGTTATTTAATTCGGGTGCTACACACTCTTTTGTGGCACCGTGTTTTATGACTTAGACGGCTAGGGACACCGAGCCTTTAGATTTCCCTATCATTATAGCTACACCAGTAGGAGGCCCCATAGAAGCTACATGGAGTGTGAAGCAGTGTTCTATAGATATTGACGGGTATACTTGCTATGCTGATTTAGTAGTGTTGAGTATATTGAGCTTCGATGTCATTTTGGGGATGGTAGGTTAGCTAAGCACCGTGCAATACTAGATTTTCGGGAGAAGACTATTACGCTTCATGTTCCCGATACACCAGTAAATGTTTATCAGGGGAATAGGACTATAGCGCCTCACAATTTGATATCAACTATGCAGCCATTTAAACTACTTCAGAAGAGAAACATGGGTTATTTGGTGTAGACACTGTATTTTTGCATGAAGCCCAATGATGAGCCTCTTATGGAGGCACTACCTGATAAGTAGCGGAAGTCGCGAGAAATGAATGCCGGAAGGGAAAACTCTAAAATTAATACCTCATCGGATTTGAACTCACTAGCTAGCATCGGGTTCGCTTAGTCAATTTCTGTTTTAAACCTTAGCCTTGGCCCAAAACCCCTGCAACCCATGAAAGCCCATTTATCCATGTAATACAGACCCACACTACACAAAGCCATATAACCCATCAAAATCCTATGCAACCCATGCAATTCACAAGGCCCACACGCCAAAGCCCTCTCCAAAATAATAAAACCCCATGCAAAACATTGCCAAATCCATTCAAATCACCTTCCAAATTAGCCAAGATTGAAAATCCCTCAAACATGGAAAGAAAATCAAGGCAATAAAGGGGAGGGGGCAACCACACATACACACAAAATAATAAAAAGAAACCCTAGCAAGCACAACAAGAACCCTAGCAAACATAACAAAAAAAACCCTAGCATAACTATAAAAGACAACCTAACCCAACCCTAGGGCCCTCTCTCTCGCCTCTCTCTTCCCTCCTCTTTCGCGGCCTCTCCCTCTCACATACAACTCACGGCACTTCAACAAAATCAAAAACTAAGAAACCCTAATACACACACACGGCCTCTCTCTTCCCTACTCTCTCTTCTCTCTTCTCCCTAACTATCCTCTCTCTCTTCACAAAACCCTGAGACACGTGAAACATAAACCCTAGACTCACAGCAACAAATTCTTCACTCCAAACAGCATGCAGCCCTACACGTGAATCACAAACACACACACTCAGCACCACTTACTCATGGTAAAACACTCAAAACACACGTACACAGACCACTCACAAGACACCACTCACGGCAACACACACCCACTAATGAAACACACACTCACAGAAATCCCAAATCAAACTGACCAAAATAAAAAAAACATAAGACACGGTAACTTGACACCTTACACACACACCAGTCATACACGGCAGCCACACAATCACCGAACACAAACACTAACCTGACCGACAATAATAAAGAACACAAGCATCACCAAACCGACCAAAATTCTAGCAACCCCACCGACCAAGTAACAACCAAATAACCAAACACAAATCAAATCAGCAGCCCCTCCACCTTCAAATACAACCCCCAAAACCATAAACAATCACGCAGAAATCAGCCCCCAAAATCGAGAAGAAGACAGTCCCCTAAACCACTAAAAATCAGCACCCGAACTAGTGAACCAACCACTGAAAATCACCCCCTAAAACATTCCATGAACTACCGAAAACACCCTCCAAAAATCAGCCCCTGAACCACCAAAAACAGTAGCCTAAAACCCCTAAAACAGTCCCAAAATAATCACCAAACTGCAGCCCTAAAATAGAGAAAACAGCACCCCAAAACAGTGAAACAGTGAGCAGAAATAGTGAACCAGCAAACCAGAAAAACAGCAAAGCTTTAATCCTTCCGGCGACGTCCCAACGTACTCCCGAGAAGCGACTTAAAAGGTAAGACCAGATGGCACCTTTTTACTATATTTATTTTGTTGTTCCGAACACGACATGCTTGGTTGGACGTGAAATACGTCCAACCGGGCATGCGAGGTCCTATACTAAAAATGGCCATATCTTTTGGTCGCATCCTCTTTCTTTTATTTAATTATTTATATTTCTTATCAATTTATCGTTTTTAATATTCCGCATTTACTTTACAGTTCATTTTTATTATTCCACATTTACTTTACAGTTCATTTTTATTATTCCGCATTTACTTTATAGTTCATTTTTATTATTCTACATTTACTTTATAGTTCATTCTTATTTTTCCGTATTTACTTTACAATTAATATTTATTATTCCGCACTTACTTTACAGTTCATATTTATTATTCTGTATTTACTTTACAGTTCATTTTTATTATTAGGCATTTACTTTTTCGTTTATTTTCATTTTTATCGGTCTGCTTTTACTCTTATTCATGTTTTGTCATATCACTTCGCATTTACTTTCATGTCTGTTTGCATTGTGTTAATGATTGTGTGTCATCCCTTGTGGTATATCAGATGGAAACCCAGACATAAATTCCATAGCCGAATGGACGATAGTGCGGTCTGTACTTGGGATATAACTCCACGTACCGCTCGGGAAATATACATGCATACGTGTTTATGTTATTATTGATGCCATTTTTGTAAGCACGTTCGAACGTGTTTTTCGAACGTTACTGAAATGCATGCACTCTGCCTTATTTCGTTCGAATGCGTTTCCGAATGCTACACGAACGCATACATTCTGCCTCACCATGCATTCTTCCTTATTTTGTTCAAACGCGTTCTCGAACACTACACAAACGTACACACACTGGACAGTCTATTCTTTTACATTTTATGCATTTTCATCTCTTTAGTTATTTACTTTAAATTATGCACTTAATTATTTGTACTTTTACTGTGACTGTAATTTGCATTACCGTACTTCCTTGATTAAGATGCTTTTGGAATTATGCATTCGCTTTCATTTATATTTATGTTTATGGGTGTGAAAACTTGTGTGTTATTTGAGATATCTTGCATGTGTTGCATAAGACTTGGTTGTACCATTGTGTGAACCCGTCTACTATACTGGTATAAGTAAGGGACCATTCTGAACCCAACGGTTTGAGGTCTTCCCTTACGATGGTGAGTGCGGCCTTAAATCATTTCCCAGTTCACACTGGGTGGAGACTCTTTTATTCTCCGATTTAATCCCCCATGCGGGCTACTTCGTACTCTCTATGGGCTGCGAGCCTAACAGTGTCTTGGTCGCTGAACATCATAGGTATAGCGGTAAACCCCGTTTCACTCCTATAGATTGGCGACTCCACTGGGGAAAGAGAATCGGCCTCGAAATAATGCCTTGTAGTGTCCGTGGCTTTGGCTTTGGTTACCCAAATCTCATATATTTTGCATACCCTTTTTACCACGATGGCATCATGTATCGTGAAGTTGCTTTCACTCAAGGCGGCAGATCGTTATGTGATGATCATCACTCGTTGGCACGTACCTTAGGGTATAAAAAAGGTGCGCTCAGTTGGTCGCTCGACGGGAGTCTTTATCCATACCCTTATAAGCCCACATATGAACCATATTTGTATGTCCTATAAAAGCTACCATATATGCTTGTGTTTGGGACCATTATCATTCGGATCCATTTGGACTTCTCGTCATAAGATACGAACTTATTGGGCCATTTAAACTGGGACGAGTTTATATCTTATGACAATTGGGCCAAAAGTTTTCAAAATGATGATGGGCCACTTTATGTTTGGGCCCTCTATCATTTGAAGTTGTTTAGCCACCTTATCGCAAAAGTGTAAACTTATTGGGCCTTTTCAACTGGGACAAGTTTGCACCTCGCGATAATCTGATTGAATGCTTTAAAATGATAATGGGCCAACTTGTATGAAAACTTTGATGGGCTTAGAAGGTCCAAACATGATCTGAATATGCCAGACACATGAGTCTGATATCCGGACTAGCTTTCATCCAGGAAGGATACGCCTTGTTACATCATATTTGTATACTTTTGGATATCTCCAAGTCCATCCCCACAACCATGATTATCGAGGGCCCAATTCGTCGTTTCTAGACAAAGGCATGATCCCCATTATAGGCTTAGTCAAAATTGTAAATGGGCGGTCTTTATCTGTTACTGATGAAAAAGGACTGAGGTATCCAAGGTTCACCCTTGTAACGTAGGAGAGAACGGTTTTGTGTACCCCACATTGGTGCATAAAATAAGCCATACCTATGACATAATGAACTTACCACGAGTGTGGGAGGAATAAGGTCGGAATGATATATATTGTTTTGATAACCACATGCATCTCATCTCATGCATCTCATGCATCGCATGCATACACGCATCATGGTGACCCCTGTTTCTTAAAAGCCATCATAGATTTCTTTTGGGTTAGAGAAGAAAGACTTGTCAAGAAGAGTTTAGCAAACATGGATATCGAGGAAGAGGAATCCGAGAAACAGAAAATTTTACGGCCAGAATAGAAAGACCATTGGGGGACCTTCATAAAAAAACAAAAACAAAAACAAAAAAAAAAAACAAAAAAAAAATTGTTTGTTTTAGTCATTAATAGTGAGGCATAAGTCCAATGATGAAATTGTTTGCTTTAAGGTGAAATCTTAGAAATGATAAGTTCTTGATGTACTTTTATCTGATACTTTGAGTAGTTGATCTATGTTAGACTCGTAAGAACGTATAGGTTTTTAACAGTGGAAACCTGAGTAGTCGGTAAAGTGACTAGTTGAAGAAATTGCAGGTCGATGAATGACCGTTCGCTTTGATGTCTATCTTAATTTGCTTGTGTTATGATGTGTGGTATGGTTGAAAATAAAATAAAATAAAAGTCTCTAAAGAAAAAATTAACCACCTATAACCAATAAGCGTGAAGCTACCCATGGGCGAGTATTAGGACCACCATGAGGAGAAATGCTACCTTAAAGGGTAGATGTGTTGAGAAAAAAAAAACGAGACAAAAGAAAAGAAAAAAAAATCATACCATATTGAACATAGAGAACCAATTGCAGAGCATAATTGAGACATCTAGGTTGGTTTGACCCATTGATCCCGAATTTTTAAACGAAATAATTGAGTTGGCTTACCTAGGAATCAAGCTGTAAATGAACCTTTGCGCACACACACATTGTGAGTTTGACCTAGATGATTTATTCAACGACTTAGATTTAAGTTGCATTAAGTGTTTTGAAGTTTCTCTGGTTTCATTACCGGGCATCATTTGAGGACGATAATATGTGTAACAATTAGGAGGACAGCTTAGGCAAAAGATCAGGACGAACCTGCAAGACAAAGGGACACAACGGGATCATGAGCCATGAGACCAAAAGAACTGAGCGATCACCAGAGGAAAATTGGCAGAAGAAAATTATAAGCAGGTCTAGGGGGCGACCAAAGATTTTATAGGCAAAGGGCACCAGAGAGCGCAATGAAGGACTAACTAAGGATAACATCAAAGAAAACCCATCGAAATAGGGCATGCATACATATCGCATACACATAATTTTTGTTTTATGTTCACAGGCTTTGAAGAAAAAAAAGACGAAAAACTTTGAGAATAGAGAATAACCTCGAGAATGAGGATGAGAGAATGTAGACGGATCAGGGGTCAAAGCACCTGACCATCAACTCAATTCAGTTCGGGAATAAAGCCCACTCTCAACACATTTCGGGAATAAAGCCCACACTCAACACAGTTCGGAGGATAAAGCCCACACTCAGCACAGTTAGGGAATAAATCCCACACTCAACACGGTTCGGGAATAAATCCCACACTCAGCACGGTTCGGGAATAAAGCCCACTCTCAACATAGTTCGGGAATAAAGCCCACACTCAGCACGGTTCAGGAATAAAGCCCACACTCAACACAATTCAGGAATAGAGCCCACACTCAACACAGTTCGGGAATAATGCCCACACTCAGCACAGTTCGGGAATAAAGCCCACATTCAACATGGTTCGGGAATAAAGCCCACACTCAACACGGTTCGGGAATAAAGCCCAGGGAATAGAGCACACTCTCAATACAGTTCAGGAATAAAGCCCAGGGAATAAAGCCCACACTCAACACAGTTCGGGAATAAAGCCCACACTCAGTACTGTTTGGGAATAAAGCCCACACTTAACATAGTTCAGGAATAAAGCCCACACTCAGCACAGTTCGGGAATAAAGCCCACACTCAAGGCGGTTTGGGAATAAAGCCCACACTCAGCACAGTTCGGGAATAAAGCCCACACTCAAGGCGGTTTGGGAATAAAGCCCACTCTCAACACAGTTGGGGAATAAAGCCCACACTCAACACAATTCGGGAATAAAGCCCACTCTCAACACATTTGGGAATAAAGCCCATGGAATAAAGCTGACTCTCAACACAGTTCGGGAATAAAGGCCACTCTTAGCATAGTTCGGGAATAAAGCCCACGCTCAACACGGTTCGGGAATAAAGCCCACACACTCAACATAGTTCGGGAATAAAACCCACACTCAGCACAGTTCGGGAATAAAGCCCAGAGAATAAAGCCACGAGATCGAAGCACCTCACACCAGCAGCAGAACAACAAGTAAGTCCGGCAACGGCCGACGAACCAGGTAAGCCAAAAATGCATGCATGACTTTGATAGGGTTGTCAAAGTGGGGGCGACTGTAGACACTGTATTTTTGCATGAAGCCCAATGATGAGCCTCGTATGGAGGCACTACCTGATAAGTCGCGGAAGTCGCGGGAAACGAATTTTGGAAGGGAAAACTCTAAAATTAATACCTTATCGGATTTGAACTCACTAGCTAACATCGGGTTCTCTTAGTCAATTACTATTTTAAACCTTAGCCTCGACCCAAAACCCCCACAACCAATGAAAGCCCATTTATCCATGTCATACACACCCACACTACACAAAGCCATACAACCCATCCAAAGCCCATGCAACTCACAGGGCCCACACGTTCAAGCCCTCTCCAAAATAATAAAACCTCATGCAAAACATGTGCCAAATCCATTCAAATCACCTTCCAAATTAGCCAAGATTGAAAATCCCTCAAAGATGGAAAGAAAATCATGGCAATAAGGGGGAGGGGGCGGCCACAAAAAAAAATAATAACAAGAAACCCTAGCAAGCACAACAAGAACCCTAGCAAGCATAACCCAAAAAAAAACCCTAGCATAACTATAAAAAGACAACATAACCCAACTTTAGGGCCCTCTCTCTCGCCTCTCTCTTCCCTCCTCTCTCTCGGCCTCTCCCTCTTACATACAACTCACGGCACTTCAACAAAATCAAAAACTAAGAAACCCTAATATACTCACACGGCAGCTCTCTTCCCCCATCTCTCTTCTCTCTTCTCCCTAACTCTCATCTCTCTCTTCACAAAACCCTGAGACACGTGAAACATAAACCCTAGACTCACAACTACAAATCCTTCATGCCAAACAGCATGCAGCCCTACACGTGAATCACAAACACACACACTTGGCACCACTTACTCATGGTAACACACTCAAAACACACGCATATAGACCACTCATAAGACACCACTCACGACAACACACACCAATTCATGAAACACACACTCACAGCAATCCCAAATCAAACTGACCAAAATAAAAAAACACAAGACACGACAACTTGACACCTTACATACACACCAGCCATACATGACAACCACACATTCACCGAACACAAACACCAACCTGACTGACAATAATAAACAACGCAAGCATCAGCAAACCGACCAAAAAAGTAGCAGCACCACCAACCAAATAACAACCAAATAACCAAACATAAATCAAAGCAGCAGCCCCACCGAACAACACAAACACAAGAAACCAAATCAGCAGCCCCTCCACCGTCAAATACAACCCCCAAAACCAGAAACAAACACGCTGAAACCAGCCCCCAAACCGAGAAGAAGACAGTTCCCAAAACCACTAAAAATTAGCCCCCGAACTAGTGAACCAGCCACTGAAAATCACCCCCTAAAACAATCCATAAACTACCAAAAACACCCTCCGAAAATCAGCCTATGAACCACCAAAAATAGTAGCTTAAAACCCCTAAAACAGTCCCGAAATAATCATCAAACAGCAGCTCTAAAACAGAGAAAATAGCACCCCAAAATAGTGAAACAGTGAGAAGAAACAGTGGACCAGCAAACTAGAAAAACAGTGAAGTTTTAATCCTTCTGGCGACGTCCCAACACACTCCCGAGAAGCGACTTAAAAGGTAAGACATGAGGGCACATTTTTACTATATTTATTTTGTTGTTCCGGACACGGCGTGCTTGGTTGGACGTGAAATATGTCCAACTGGGCATGCAAGGTCCTATACTAAAAATGGCAAAATCTTTTGGTCGCATCCTCTTTCTTTTATTTCGTTATTTATCTTTCTTATCAATTTATCGTTGTTTATTATTTCGCATTTCCTTTACAGTTCATTTTTATTATTCCGCATTTACTTTACAATTCATTTTTATTATTCCGCATTTACTTTACAATTCATTTTTATTATTCTGCATTTACTTTACAGTTCATTCTTATTATTATGTATTTACTTTACAATTCATATTTATTATTCCACACTTACTTTACAGTTCATATTTATTATTCCGCAATTATTTTACAGTTCACTTTTATTATTACGCATTTACTTTATCGTTCATTTTCATTTTTATCGGTTCGCTTTTACTTTTATTCATGTTTTGTCATATCACTTCGCATTTACTTTCATGTCTGTTTGCATTGTGTAAATGATTATGTCTCATCCCTTGTGGTATATCGGATGGAAACTCAGACATAAATTCCGTATCTGAATCCGAATGGACGATAGTACGGTCTGTACTTGGGATACAACTCCACGTACCGCTCGGGAAACATACATGCATGCGTGTTTATGTTATTATTGATGCCATTTTTATAAGCACGTTCGAACGCGTTTCCCAAAGCTACTCGAACACATGCACTCTACCTTATTCCATTCGAATGCATTTCTGAATGCTACACGAACACATACATTCTGCCTCACCATGCATTTTGCCTTATTCCGTTTGATGTGTTCTCGAACGCTACACGAACGTACACACACTGGACAGTCTATTCTCTTATATTTATGCATTTTCATCTCTTTAGTTATTTACTTTAAATTATACACTTAATTAGTTGCACTTTTACTATTATTGTAATTTGCATTACCATACTTCCTTGATTAAGATGCTTTTGGAATTATGCATTCGCTTTCAATTACATTTATGTTTATGGGTGTGCAAACTTGTGTGTTATTTGAGATATCTTACATGTGTTGCATAAGACTTGGTTGTACCATTGTGTAAACCCGTCCACTATACTGGCATAAGTAAGAGACCATTCCGAACCCAACGGTTTGAGGTCTTCCCTTGCGAGGGGTGAGTGCGGCCTTAAATTATTTCCCAGTTCACACTAGGTGGTGACTCCTTTATTCTCCTGTTTAGTCCCCCCCCCCCCCGCGAGCTACTCTGTACTCTCTATGGGCTGCTAGCCCAACAGTGTTGTGGTCGCCGAACATCATAGGCATAGTGGTAAACCTCGTTTCGCTCCTACATTTGGCATATGTGACAGATAGCATAGTATGAAATATAAACCTTGAGCAGATCCCGGTGGTGAAGGAGTATCCCGATGTATTCCCAGATGAGTTGCCAAGATTACCACGGGATATGGAGATTGAGTTTTGTATAGACGTTATACCAGGCACCCAGTGTATATCAATTCCCCATACAATATGGCCCCTCCAAAACTTAGGGAGTTGAAGGCGCAGTTGCAAGACTTGCTAGATAAGGGCTTTATTCGCCCCAGTGTGTCCCCGTGCGGTGCTCCGGTATTATTTGTGAGGAAGAAGGACGGGACACTGTGGATGTGCATAGATTATCGACTGTTGAGTAAAGTGACAGTCAAGAACAAATATCCACTACCGAGGATTGATTATTTGTTTGATCAGTTACATGGGGCCCAGTGTTTTTCAAAAATCGACCTACAATCAGGTTATCATTAATTGAAGATTATGGAGGGTGATGTTCCGAAAATGGCTTTTCGAACCAGATACAGACATTACGAGTTCTTGGTAATGTCATTTGGTCTTACCAATGCCCCTGCAGCATTTATGGATTTGATGAACAAGGTGTTTAGACCTTTTCTAGACCGATTTTTGATAGTATTGATTGATGACATTATGGTGTATTTTTGTAATGAGTAAGATTATGCAGAGCATTTGCATCAGGTGTTGCAGACACTAAGAGAACAGAAGTTGTACGCTAGGTTCTCGAAGTGTGAGTTTTGGTTGAATAGTGTGGTATTTTTGGGGCATGTGGTGTCTAAGGAAGGGATTGGAGTAGATTCTCAGAAGATTGAGGCTATTCAAAATTGGCATAGACCAAAAAGCATAACGAAGATTCACAATTTCTTGGGATTAGCAGGGTAATGTAGGAGGTTCGTAGAGAATTTCTCCAGAATAGATGTTCCTTTAACGCGATTAACTCAAAAGAATGTGAAGTTTGAATGGTCTGATGCTTGTGACTAGAGTTTTCACGAACTCAAGCGCCGATTGACTAGTGCTCATGTTCTTGCACTGTCAGCGGGATCATGAGGATTTACAGTCTATTGTGATACTTCCAGGGTGGGGTTAGGTTGTGTATTGATGCAGATGGGGAGAGTGATTGTTTATGCTTTACAATTGAAGCCTTATGAATAGAATTATCCCACTCATAATTTGGAGATGGCTGTAATAATATTTGCTCTGAAGATATGGCGGCATTATCTATATAGTGAAAAGTTTGAAATTTTCACCGATCACAAAAGCCTTAAGTATATCCAGAGCCAAAAGGGGCTTAATTTGAGATAAATGAGGTAGATGGAGTTGTTGAAAGATTATGATTGCTCCATTCAGTACCATCCGGGCAAAGCTAATGTTGTAGCTGATGCCTTAAGTAGGAAGTCTATGGTGAGTTTGGCTCATTTGCCAATTGAGAAATGGCGCCCAGCCGAACAGATGCAGAGTTGTATGCTGGATGGAGTGAACTTTCAAGTGACGACTCAAGGAGTATTATTAGCCCAGATTCAGGTACGATCCACCCTTATAGATGTAATCAGAGTTGCACAAAAAGCAGATCTTGAGGTACAACATATTAGATACAGGTTACAGTAAGGTACGGAAGACGAGTATTATTTAGAGTGAAAATCTCATCAGGAAATAGAATAGAATTCTTGGTCCTCCAATTCCAGAGTTGAAACACTCGATACTAGAGAAGGCCCACACTTCATCCTACACCATGCATCATGGGATCACCAAGATGTATTACGATCTCAAGGATCTTTATTGGTGGAATGGCATGAAAAATGATGTAGCTGAATTTGTCACAAGGTGTCTCACTTGCCAGCAGGTTAAAGCTGAACACCAGAGACCAGCAGGGAAACTGCAGAGTTCAGACATTCAGGAGTGCAAATAGGAGAAGATCACTATGGACTTTGACATTGGGCTTCCGCGTACCTCAAAAGGGTGTGATTCTATATGGGTGATCGTGGTAAATTGACCAAATCTGCACATTTCCTTCCAGTTAAGACTAGCTTCAAAGCAGTCTAATATACCAAACTATACCTGGATGAGATAGTATCGTTGCATGGAGTAACCTATCTCAATTGTCTCTGATCGAGGTTCTCAGTTTACCTCTAAGTTTTGGTAATCATTTCAGGAGGTTTTGGGTTCACAGTTACGCTTTAGTACAACCTTTCACCCCCAAACAGATGGTCAGACAGAGTGGACCATTCAGACTTTAGAAGACATGCTTTGGGCTTGTGTGGTTGATTTTGAGGGTAGCTGGGATCAGTATTTTCCACTTATGGAATTTTCTTATAATAATAGTTATCAAGCAAGTATTCAAATGGCACTATTCGAGGCTTTGTATGGACGGAAGTGCAGATCTCCAGTTGGATGGTTTGAAGTCGGGGAGCAGAAGTTATTTGGACCTGATTTGGTATAAGATGTCGTGGAGAAAGTAAAACTAATAAGAGAAAGGATGGGTACGGCTCAGAGTCGCCAGATGAGTTATGCGGATCACCGGTGAAAGGATTTGGAGTTCCAGGTGGGGGATTTTGTGTTTCTAAAAGTATCTCTTTTTAAAGGAGTCATGAGATTCGGTAAAAAGGGTATACTTAGCCCTAGATTCTTTGGGCCATTCCAGATACTTTGAAGAGTTGGAGGGAGAGCTTATTAATTGACGCTTCCACCCAGCATGGACAGAATACATCCAGTTTTCCACGTATCCATCTTACGAAAGTATTTGTGTGATGAATCTCATGTGTTGGAACCCTAGACAGTCAATATCCATCAAGACTTATCTTATTCGGAACAACTAGTAGCTATCGTGGGAAGAGAGACAAGAAAGCTACGAACTCGATGGGTTCCTTCAGTCAAAGTGATTTGGCAACATTACAAGGAATAAGAGGCTACTTGGGAACCAAAAGAAGCCATAAGAGAACAATATCCCCAACTCTTCTCGGATGAAGGTACACTTCATATCCCTTAAACATTTTGATTCGAGGAGGAATCATTTTAAGGGGGGAGAATTTGTAAAGACCCTAATTATTTTTTTAGTTCGACTAGGGACTCTGGGGATTTTATTTTCCAGGCACTAATAAATAATTTTCGAGATCGACTTATAGGCAATAGACATCTACTTAATTATGGGCCTAAATGAGTCTAATTTAATTTAATTTATTTTAAGCCCAATTTTCCTTTGTTTATTAGCAAGGCCCAATAAAATTAAAAAAGAAAGAAAAGAAAGAAAGCCCAAGGAAAGAAATCCCAAGGAAAGAAAGCCCAATAAACTAATTTCCCGAGACTTTTCTATAAATTGGTTAAGTAAATGGTGAGAAAATAAAAAAATTGAAAAATAAATAATAAAAATTCTTTCATTTTTTTTTTGGTGAATGTTCGTGAGTTGTGGAAAGAAAAATGAGAGGGTTTGCAATTTCTAAGTAAATTTCCAAGTTCAACAAGAGTAACCCATCCCAAGCTTAAATCAAAAAGGAAAGAAGGAAGATAAAGGACATTGATAGTGAAGAGGAAAGTTAAATAGAGGTAAGAAATACTTGACCTAAATTCTTGAGTTGTGAGTTATGAAGTTTGGGTGTTGGTAGTATGTTGACGATTTAATGTTTAGGAAACTTTTAATTTTTTATTCTAGTTAGAGCATTATGTAAAGATTTAAGAGATTTGGATGGTGTTGGGATGCTAGAAGTATGATATAATGATAAATTAGAGGTTGTATTGCTTGTGGTTATGTTGAAATAAGATTTGGGGTTTACCATGGAAGGAATGAAATCTGGGTCCAGGAAACAGTGATGCGTCGTGACGCGTGAAGCTTCATGTCGCGACATGCACGAGGCAGAAGCCTGGATTTGGGTCTGATGAGGGCGCGTCGCGACGCAGATGGGCCAGCATCGCGATGAGTACCCAAAACCATAACCTTTTTTTGCTTTTTCTGAAGTTGTGACGCGTAACTAAGGTTTAAAATTTTATTTGTTTTACACTTCACTCAAGGGATAGAAGATATTCGGAGGGACCTGTATCAAGATTAAAGCACTTATGCATAACACTTGTGAGGAGATAATTCAACTAGATTAAAGAATTTAATTTAATTTCGAACCAATTTTATAACTTATGTTCTAACCCAGTTTATTCCAAATAGATACTCATCAGCAGCCGCGTTCTCCCCCAGCGACGTGAAGCGGATTTGACCGGACTTCAAAACTGTGAGTGGAGAGTTTTCTTTCAAATTGATTTATATTTACTTGTTATTAATCAAGATTTATTTCGAGATTTATTTTTAAATTCTTTAGGGCATTAGCCTTATTGAATTATCAGTTAATTCTTATGTAAGAAAAATTTTAGAAAATTTTAAGATTTAAAAGCATGAGTTTTTATGTTTTTTGAGCATCGTGGAAAAATGCACCTCAGCTCTAACTTTGTAATTGACGGACAGAGAACGTGTGCACACGTAGTTCAGGGCTAGGGGACGGCGATATGTAACGCCTCTAGACCCTAGTTTCAGTGTCGGGTAGTAGTATGGATTGGCACTATCGGCTCTAGTTCAGTGGCTTGGGGGATGACGATACGTAACGCCCCAAGATCACTAGTTAGGTGTATGGGGGACAGTGATACGTAACGCCCCCATGCATCAGGTTTACTATAGTACCAGAGATTTATATAGACAGTATTTTAGAAAAAGGTTTTCTTAAGTTTAAAAGAAAAGAACTAGTATTCAAACAAGGATTTCAAAAGCGTTTTAAGACTAAACTATTTTAAACAGTTGTACTAATTCAGTTTGTTGATTTTGTAGCTACACTCACTGAGTTCCATAGGACTCACCCCTACCACTTCTCAGCTCTTTTGCATGATTCAGTCTTTTGGTGAGCCACGTGTAACTTTTGGAGACCCAGCTCGAGGACAAGTGTTATATTGCAGTCATTAGTCATGGGGTCCATCCTTCTAGATCTATATTCATATAGAATGTAGTTCTCTGAGATGTCATTTTGTCGTATCATTGACATATATATATATATATATTGTTTCATGATCTTGCATTTAGGTTTATTTAAGTCTTTAAGTTTGCATGTGTGTCAATTATAGATTGCACAGTAATAAGATAAGTGTAAGTATTCTATTGCATAAGTCAGAGGCTTAGGCGACAATGGGATCTATTGTCTGCCGGTAGCATTCCCGTATTAAGGATGTTACATTTTCTGAGTTTTATGTTTCCATTTATTGTTCTATTTATTCTTCTGGTTTTGAGGCTTGGGCTTAGGCACCCCTCCACTCTCAATGACATTTGCTTTGTTTTCAAATTCTGAAATATCCAGCCCTTCACTCTTTCGGTGATCTTCTTGCACCCTTAGTTTGAGAACCAGATCCTCCATTGACATTCCAGTCTTTTTATGCTTCAAATGTATCTTGAAATCATTCCAAGATTGAGGCAATCTTTCTATCACATATCCGACAGAAAACTGCACCGGTAGAACAATGCCTTCAGCTGTAAGTCATGGAGAAGAATCTGTAATTCTTTGACTTGGTTGACAACAGTCTTTGAATCCACCATTTGGTACTTTAGAAAATTCCCAACAATGAACTTCTTTGAACTAGTATCTTCGATCTTATATTTATTCTCCAGGGATTCCCAAAAATCCTTAGCAGTATTATAAGATCTGTACACATCATACAAAGAATCATCAAGGCTTTTCAAAATATAATTCCTACATTAAAACTCACTGTGCTTTCATGCATCAATTGCATTGAGTTTTTCCGTAGGAATATTATCTCCCTCTGCACAAGGCATTCTTCCTTGACGACATGTGCAAGGTTCAATGTTGTTAGATGAAACAATATTTTCTGTTGCCATCGTTTGAAAACCAGTCCTTTGAACTTATCTGGTTTCTCAACATGAGGCTTCACAGTATTCACAGATTGTTAAAGAACAATCAACGAATGCAATAAGTTTTATTGAAATAGAAACTTACAAACAAAATACAAATCATAATAGAAACTTACAAATCAAGTAATCAAAATCAATAACAACAGAAACTTACAGTGCAAGTAATCAAAATTAAAAACAGCAAACTGACTTTTATAGATTGAGTCTAGCAAATAATGTTATGTCCTATAGCAGAAACTCACATCTACTCTTGTTCTTGTAGTTCATTGGATGTTTCCACCAGGATTCAACAATCTGAAGACCGAAATTTCTGCACCGAAGTTTCGATCCCTGGTGAATTTACTAAGTGTTTCTTATTTTCTATTTTCAAAGATCATATGAAAATCAATTGTATTCGAACTCTGTAATACTGTATTTGTATATATAAACAGAAAATGGAAAACTTCTGAAATAACTGAAATAACCCTTCTGAAATAACTAGAAAAAGTTTTGCATCACTTCATTATTAACAGTTTTCCATTTTCTATTTATATATACAAAAACAGTATTGCAGAGTTTGAATACAATGATTTTCATATGATCTTTGAAAATAGAAAATAAGAAACACTTAATAAATTCACCAGGATCGAAACTTCGGTGCAGAAATTTTGGTCTTCTGATTGTTGAATCCTGGTGGCAGACGTCCAACGAACTACAAGCACAAGAGTTGGGGCGAATTTCTACTATAGGACATAGTATTATCTGCTAGCCTCAATCTATAAAAGTCAGTTTGCCTGTTTTATATTTTGATTATTGCACTGTAGTTTCTGTTGTTATTGATTTTGATTACTTGCTTTGTATGTTTCGTTGTGGTTGTATTTTGTGTAAGTTTCTGTTCAATAAAACTTATTGCATTCGTTGATTGTCTTTAACAAAAACCAATTGTTAAAATTTTACCCAATAAACCTATTCTTCAAAAATTACTCTAATCATTCTATAAATATTATACGAATATGTGCTCATCAATGCAATTAGTAATTTTTTGAGGGGTTTTAGTGGCTAAATCCGGTAACGCAATGGAAACGGTGGAAAATCAAATTTTCCGATTTCAAAACTTTTTCTCGGATAATTAAATAAACATATTTATTTAATTATCCAATAATCAAATTATGAAATAAAAATTCAATAAATCATATTTAAGTGAATTTACCGAATTGCCCTTACACTTGGTATTTTGTTCATTTTGGTCCGAAATTGATCAAATCAATTTTGAATGATTCTAAATCATTTCTAAGATGAACTTAGCATGTTCAAAACATCAAAAACACCAAAAGCAACAAAAATCCCCAATTTTGTTCATTTGGCCGAGAGCCTCCAAATGGGGGGATTGTGCATTTTTCATTCCATGCTTCAAGACACATCCAAATGAAAATCCAATCAACATGAAACTTTATATGCATCATATACACATCCTATACACAACATAAATGAAAAGCCCCAAATTTGGTTGAGGTCTTAAACCCTAATTTTTCAATTTCTTCAAATTGGATAAATTAGACCAAATTGGTTAAATCAATTACTTCAATCATCATTCTTCCATCCAACCAAAGTCTCAACACAATGAAACAACTCTAGATCAAATCTAGGTCATCTAAGAGTGGGTCAACAACTCTAGATTAGCAACAAAGTTTCCAAAAACTTAAAAGAATACTTATAACTACACTAGTCACAAGCTTCATCATTATACATGCTCAACACTTTCACCAACTTCCATTCATCAAACACAAATAATAAAGAAAAGAACAACATGATAACATCACAAGAAGTAGCCTAGAACATAAGGAACAATTTCTCTCTAATAGCAAGTTAAGAAAACTTACTAAATCCAAGTCTTTTCCTTTGTTTTTCCTTTCTTCCTCTCTAGCTTCTTTTGTTTTCTTTAATGGAGTTTAGGTTAGAAAGTATATTAGGTTATTTACCAAATCAAAAAGAAAACAATATATACTTGTACACAAAGGCCTTGGCCGAAATTCACAAGCATATATATTAGAAATGTAATTTCAATTTCATTTGATCAACTTGATTTAAATATCTAATAACACTTTATAGATATTTAATAAGTCAACAAAGGCAACTAAATCATTTAATCCAAATATCCAAATGTTAAGATATTTATATTTAATTAATTTAATCATTTAAAAATAATTAATTAATTAATACAAATATATTAAATATATGTAAATATTTACATTAAATATCAAATACATATATTCACTTAGGATATTAGTCAAATATCTCAATTTGACTATTAATTAATGTGTTTTTAAATTAATCAACTATTAAATGTAAATACACAATAATTAAGCAAATGACTATCGGGTCCCTTTAGCATGTATCTTGCGTTTAACCTTTAAAGGACTTTATAAATAATCAATATTATTTATAAATGTTGCTCTAGTGCTCTATGAGTATGTTTCATTGTTGAGACTCTCTAGATTCAGGTATATCCGTCACGAAATCCAATTTCGTATCCATAATTTATCCACCCGTAAATTAAGACGATCACGGATAAACTCGCTGAATCATACAGGTCGAGGTCAAGGCAAATGTATAATTCCTCCGTCACAGGTATCCGGATATATCCCAGAGATATAGATGTAAACGTCAAATCTCTATGGGGATTATCCAGTCAACTATTCTATTAGCAATCTCTAAAAGAATGTTTAGTACTAGCTTCTAAACTTTACCACGGGCCCATGGTTTTTTCTGATTGCTACTCATATGGACTACCTATGCTCTGGTACACAGAACTGACGGATCATATCTTGATACACATAGGACACTCTGAGGATCTATCTACACCCAACGAACAGGCGGAGTTCTGATCTAAATAGATCGGTGACGTGACTGCCATCTAAGTGTAGAAGATGTCTCATGTGCCCACAATGGCATCTCAAGTCTAAGAATCACAAGTGCTACTCAACCCGAGAGATTCTTATTGACGTTGGTGTACCATCCATTAAGAATCTCCGTGAGTCGTTCAGTGTTTATCCGCTATAAACACCCACACGTCTATATTAGTCTCCAAGACTAATGGTTCATTGAGAAACCATTGGAATCATATATTCCAGTATACGACATGTACCGGTCTCAACGGGTTTACTATACTGACCAAGTAGTGTAAACCTTGACCATGAACTGTCTGAGAATGAAAACGTCATGATACTACTCAATGTCATTTGCGATGCTTTTGCAACAGTACCATGACTAATCATTCTAAGGTCATTACGTCTTTACCATATATAAAGATACATTATATTATAGAAACTGCATATATTATTCATAATAATAATGTTTTACAGAAGTATTCAAAAGAAATACAACCGGGAATTGGCGCTCTAAGCACCAACCCCAACAAAATCTCCCACTTGCTCTAGTGCCAATAACGATTGTATCTAATACCCATCGACTCTACGTGTTTATCAAACAACTTCGGAGGTATGGCCTTCGTCAGCGGGTCTGCTACATTATCTTCACTCGGTACCTTGCACACGACAATATCCCCTCACGACACAATCTCTCGAATGATGTGATACTTGTGTTCCAAATGCTTCGACTTCTGATGCGCCCTCGGTTCCTTTGCTTGCGCAATGGCTCCAATATTATCACAGTATAACGAAATCACATTCTCGATACTTGGGACAACTCCCAATTCTGTGATAAAGTTCTTTATCCACACAGCCTCTTTTGCAGCTTCAGAAGCTGCAATATATTCCAGCCTCAGTGGTGGAATCTGATGTCGATCCATGTTTGGAACACTTCCAACAAACCGCACCTCCATTAAGGGTAAATACGAATCCAGATGTAGACTTTCTATCATCAGGATCCGATTGGAAATCAGAATCCGTATACCCGTTAACTTGCAGTTTGTTTCCTCCATAAATTATTAACTTATCCTTAGTACCTTTAAGATACTTGAGGATATGTTTAATGGCCATCCAATGGTCATTACCTGGATTGGACTGATATCGACTAGTTACGCTAACTGCGAAACTGATATCAAGCCTCGTACATAACATGGCATACATTATGCTACCCAAACACGAAGCATAAGGTTGGTTAGACATTCTAACCTTCTCATCTTCTGTTTGTGGACACATCTTCTTTGAAAGATGAATCACATGTCTGAACGGTATGTTTGCTGTCTTACAGTTATCAAAACTATACCGTTCCAAGATCTTATCTATGTACGTTGATTGGGATAACCCAATCAGCCTCATTTGTCTATCTCTATAGAGTTTTATCCCTAAAACATAGGAAGCTTCTCCCAGGTCCTTCATGGAGAAATTCTTACAGAGGTACGCTTTTACGCTTTGTAACATACCTAAATCATTCCCAATGATTAGGATGTCATCAACATATAGGACTAAAAACGACGACCATGCTCCCACTGGCCTTCTGATACACACAGGATTCTTTTGAATTCTTGAGAAAATCAGACGATCTAATAATCTCGTCGAATCGAAGATTCCAACTTCGTGAAGCTTGTTTAAGTCCATAAATGGACTTCTTAAGCTTACATACCATGCCCGAGTTTTCGCTGGACGCAAAACCTTCCGGCTGTTCCATATAGATTTCTTCATCAAGAAATCCATTTAGAAAAGCCGTTTTGGACATCCATTTGCCAAATCTCGTAGTCATGATACGCAGCTATAGAAAGCAAAATCCGAATAGACTAAGCATTGCTACTGGCGAAAAAGTTTCATCGTAGTCGACGCCAGGTCGCTGCGTGTAACCTTTTGCTACCAGTCGGGCCTTGTAAGTTTCAACCTTACCGTCAGGCCCGCGCTTCCTTTGTAAACCCATTTACAACCATAGGAACAATTCCTTCGGGAAGCGGAACCAAGTCCCAAACTTGATTCTCATGCATTGAGTCTATCTCGGATTTCATGGCACATTGCCATTTCACGAGTCGATGTCCAACATCGATTCTCTATAGGTGAAAGGATCTGTCTCTTCAACTAAGAGAACATCTAGACTATTTTCTTGTATCAAATACAAGCGTTCAGGAGGTCTAGATACCCTTTCCGACCTACGGAGTGTGTGTGTTGAAGGTCCTTCATCTACTTGAACTTCAGGTTCCTCCGTTGGTTCGTTGTTTCAGGTTGGACTTCATCAAGCTCAACCTGTCTATGATTACCTTACCACCTTCTGACAAAAATTCTACTTCTAGAAATTTTGCGAAGCGAGCTACGAACACATTTCGATGCTCGGTATCATAGAACAGATATCCCCTCGTATTCGAAGGATATCCGACAAACCTAAACTTTAGCCCTCGAGGCGAAAGCTTATCTTGCTGAGTCACCCTGACATAGGCAGGACAACCCCAAACCTTAATAATTAAGATTTGGTCTCCTACCGAACCATATCTGATACGGAGTCGTAGGAACAGCTTTTGAAGGAATCTTGTTCAAAAGATGTGCAGCTGTTAAAAGAGAGTAGCCCCATAAAAAATAGGGCAAATCTATGAAACTCAACATTGATCGGACCATATCCAATAAAGTCCGATTTCTCCTCTCAGACACTCCATTATGATGTGGAGTACCTGGAGGAGTATATTGAGCGAGAATCCCATTCTCCTTCATATAATCCATGAACTCACCACTCATATATTCACCGCCTCAATCTGATCGAAGGCATTTAATATATTGACCAGTTTGTTTTTCTACTTCATTTCGGAATTCTTTGAACTTTTCAAGGTTTCCGATTTATGTCGCATCAAATAGACATAACCGTACCATAACAGATCATCGGTAAAGGTAACGAAGTACGAATAACCACTATGAGCAGTTTGACTTAGTGGACCACATACATCAGAATGTACGAGTTCCAGTAAGTTAGTGGCACGGTGTCCAACACCAGAAAATGGGGCTTTGGTCATCTTACCCTGAATACAGGATTCACAAGTTGGATAGGATTCAATGGTAAGATCTGGTATCAAACCATTCCTAACCAATTGGGTAAGGCGTTTAACGCCAATGTGACCAAGCCGCATATGCCAAAGTTCAGTATCATTAATTACAGGTAAACTACGTTTATTAACTCCAGTATTTAAAATATCTTTTGAAGTTTACAATGTATAATGACCATGCTGGTTTGGACAACTAAGGATCTGAATATTATTTCTATCATATAAATATAAAGAACTGTTCTTAATATTAATACAAAAGCCTTTTGTATCCAATACAAAAAGTGATATAATATTAGCTACATATCCTGGTACAAAATGGCATTCATTTAACAAAGTGTCCCATTCGGCAATGAGATCTCGCATACTCCCACTGCAACTGCATCCAAAGAGTCTCCACTCCCAAATCGCAACTGCATCTCTCTGGCTTCAGCTCCTACTTTCCTTCAGCACCTGCAACGAATTGCAAATGTGAATGGGACAAGAGAATCTAAAATCCAGTTGGATGTAACTGCTTCACAAGCCAAAGATATATCAATAACTGGAAAAATAAATGTACCTGATGTAGATGCTCTCCCCTCCTCAGCTGGGCGATGTAGTCAGGACAGTTCCTTTTCCAGTGCCCGACTTTGCTGCAGTGATGGCACTTGTCTTCAGAAGCCCTTTTGGGCTTAGCTATCTTTGCCTGCGGTTGAGGACCAAAACTCTTCTTCTTCTTCCCTTTCTCTTCTTCTTTCCCTTTGGCCAGCCTGGGAAGAAGCGGAAAGAAATGGGTCTAGGAGGGCGAGTCGGTACTCCCTTCTTAGGTCCTCTTACGCGTGAGCAACATCCTATGTAACTCATGGTAGGTACAGATAGTCCCATTCATGTTGAAATACATCACGAACTGGCGATATAAGCTGGGAGAGAACCAAGAATGACACTCTTACCAAGAATGTCATTTAGAATGAGATTATGTTGCCTTAATTGATCGATCAAATCGATCATATGAAGAACATGCGGGCTAACAGCTTGCCCCTCATCCAACCGCGCATGGAACAGTTCCATTGTGACTTTGTGAACAATCACTTGTTCTTGGTTCTCAAATGACTGTCTCAATCGAGTCATCATTGTATAGGCATCTGACATGCCATAATACTGTTTCTTGAGTCCCGGAGACAATGAACTAAGGATGTATGATTTAACTCTTAAATCATCATTCTTCCAAGTTTCAAAAACTTGGTGTTCCTCCTCCGTAGCATCCGCACCAACAGCAAGGGGCAACGGACCCTCAAGAACATATCACTGTTTCTCAGAATTGAGGACAATCCTCAAATCCAAGTCCCAGTCAGCGAAGTTTTCAGCGCCTTTGAGTTTGTTTGCATCAAGCATACGCGCAAACTGATTTGTGGATGGTGCCGCCATCGCAAATCTATCATATAGATCACGAAAAAACGGTTAGCAGAAATTAAGCAGTTTCATATAATATCAAAAGCATAAACTAGATCATAGATTTTTAATCTAAAAATGCCCCTCCCACTAAATCATGCAATATTGTAATCCCCTAACAGAATACAAAGATTTAATAATTAAATTAAATACAAATAGCGAAAAGTGGATCCCGTGAATATATTTCAGCTCACAGCAGAGGCACGGTCTCGCCTACGTATATTCATCAGGTAGACAACTCATTTGTCAATCATTCACTAATGACTCCTGAGTTTCCGGTCCTGGCCGTTTCTCGTTGTCGCTGCGAAGGCAGACCCACAAGGAGACGTACCAAGGTTGAACTCGTCAATGATAAACTCAAGTTACTTACGTAATCCTGACAGCTATGGCACGTTCAGAATTCCGCTTTCGCTTGAATTTATCTAGTATCTGATATACATCCGGTATAAATAAATCTCTATCGGCTACACCCTCACAGCAGAGGCACGGTCTCGGATGTAGTCACAGAGAAGTATTCATAAACCGCATTGACAAGACGGACCACATAACATGCATCAAATACATAATTACATTAAAACCTTATTAATCAGGGATTTTCCGCTAAGTGTCATACACCATAAATCTAATCGAATTAGATTCTAATAAGCATGTATAAAGTCAAGAAAACATGATTAAACATTGATTTAATAAAGGCTAATCATTTTAGGGGGCCTAGAATCAGACTCGCTCTGATATCATTTTGTAGGGGTTTTAGGGGCTAAATCCGGTAACGCAGCGGAAACGGTGGAAAATCAAATTTTCCGATTTCAAAACTTTTTCTCAGATTAATTAAATAAATATATTTATTTAATTATCCAATAATCAAATTATGAAATAAAATTCAATAAATTTTGAATGATTCTAAATCATTTCTAAGATGAACTAAGCATGTTCAAAACATCAAAAACACCAAAAGAAACAAAAATCCCCAATTTTGTTCATTTGGCCGAGAGCCTCCAAAGGGGGGGATTGTGCATTTTCAATTCCATGCTTCAAGACACATCCAAATGAAATCCAATCAACATGAAACTTTATATGCATCATATACACATCCTTATACACACATAAATGAAAAGCCCCAAATTTGGTTGAGGTCTTAACCCTAATTTTTCAATTTCTTCAAATGAACAAATTAGACCAAATTGGTTAAATCAATTACTTCAATCATCATTCTTCCATCCAACCAAAGTCTCAACACAATGAAACAACTCTAGATCAAATCTAGGTCATCTAAGAGTGGGTCAATGACAGGTGCTTACACACGCGTATAACGCAAGCGCACGTATCGTTCAAGTAGTATAAAAAGTATCGATCCCACGAGGACTTAATATCTAATCTATTAATTTTATGAGGTCAAATGATTACTAGTATCTAACAGGTTGTTTGATTGATTTGAAAAGGTGATGATTCTAAATTTAAAAACAAGTAAATTAAATTGTTCGAAAGTAGGTTTAAGAAAATTCAATATTAAAAACTATCTAGGGTTGTGATTTCTTTGCAATATCATTTTAAAGATGAAGTGGTTATCTTATAGTTGGGTAAAATATTGATTTATTAACCTGGAACACTAAATTATGTAAAAGCCTCTTCCGATGGTCAACTACAAATATCCAGTATAACCCAATTGAACCATATGTCTATGCCAACCAAATTACATGGATTCATTAAGATTAAGTTCCAATTATGGCTACCCCCGCCCGACGGGTATATTCCTATCCTGTAAGGAAATCTATTAAAGGGTTATCTATCCTCAAGGAAGATCGTGGGCTATTGAGTCTAAGGTCTTAAACTTAAAATCCCTATATCTAGTTCATTTTAAGTTTACCAGTTCAATTTTATTAATGGCCAGTTAATAAAAAGCATTAAGATTAAGACTCAATAAATAACCTTTATATTACCCAAACTATAATTTAACCCCTTATAAACCGGTGATATTGGATTTCATCACAACCCCAGATAACTGGCTTAGTTACGACACATATTTACAAGTAGTAAAAAAATAAAAGACATAAAGTAAAATACGAAAAATTAAATACTGAAAGTAAATTGTTGAAAAGTAAATAAAGTAAAAAGTAAAAAGTAAAAAGTAAAAAGTAAAAAGTAAAAAAAAATAAAAATAAAAGTAAATTACTGAAAGTAAATTGCTGAAAAGTAAATTGCTGAAATTAAATAAACTAAAAGTACAATAAAAGAAAATGCCGGGGGTTAGAGGATCAACTTTTATTACTACTATTTTAGATATCTCCCTTAATATAATATATTAACTTTGCGTGATAATTACCAACCAGCCATATAGGCGGTATCCTGATTAAGTCAATTTAATAATTAATTACCAACCGACCAACCAGGCGGTATCCATACTAAGTCAGGTTAAAACCAATTTATAATTAATTTCCAACCGGCCAATATAGCGGTATCCTCATTAAGTCAGGTTTTAAATAGTTTATATTTTATATTTAAAAGAGATTAATATAGATAGAAATAATAAAAGCTTTACCTTTTACCCCAGCAAGGGGGAGTTACCTCCTCATTGCTTGAAAAATAAAAACTGCAAAAGTAAAGAAAGAAAAGGTTTGTGCGTAAAAGTAAATTGCGGAAAGTAAAAACTGAAAAGTAAAGAAAAGAAAGTGCGAAAGCGGAAATTAATTACTGGAAGCTGTAAATAAACAAACAAGATACAATCTTCTTATTTATTCATTAGGAATTTTCAAGAAGAAAGTAGTGTGGGACACAGGAACTGGACGACGCATGCTGTTCCAGGCTCGCGGCCTGGTTGGGAGTACGGAATAGTCTGGGGGACTAAACCGGAGAATAATGGAGACGCCACCTGGTGTGAACCAGGAAAATGAGATTTAAGGCCGCACTCACCCCTCGTAAGGGAAGACCTCAAACCGTTGGGTTCGGAATGGTCCCTTACTTATGTCACTTGTAATGAAAGGATTTATGTAATCATTTAATCAAGTTTAAGTAACACTTATTTCCAAGAGTATAATGCTTCTAAATTCACGTTCATACATCAACAAGTTCATCTAAATTTACATGTACCACATATCTGAATTTGCATACAGCCTATTAGTATGTGATCTATGTCTCAATTTGCATACATAAAGATTAACATACGGCAAGCATACAAGTTAATAAACACATTATACTCATACATGTGGGGAATACAGATGAACAACACCTACACAATCTTGCATAATGCATAGAAACAATCAGGTTTATCATACGAAGGAATAGCTACTAGGGACAATTATGTATGAAATCTGATGAAAATAACTCAGTTCAGTGGGTGCGCGTTCGCGTAGCGTTCGAGAATGCGTTCGAATGGTAAACAGAAGGTTCGCGTTCGTATAGCGTTCGAGAACGCGTTCGAACGGAGCCATACCTGATGCATGAAACGCTAAGAAGATGCGTGCACGTTCGCGTAGCGTTTGATAACGTGTTCGAACGGTAAACAGAAGGTTCACATTGTATAGCGTTCGAGACGCGTTCGAACGGAACCAGACATGATGCATGATGAAACTAAGAAAATGCGTGCGAGTTTGCGTAGCGTTTGAGAACGCGTTCGAACGGTAAACAGAAGGTTCGCGTTCGTGTGGCGTTCGAGAACGCGTTCGAACGGAACCAGACCTGATGCATGTAACACATTCATAGACCAACAAATCCACAATGTGAGACCTCACGTATCCGATTGAACTCATCTCACATCCAATCGAATATACACCAACCGGCGCGGCAAAGCATCGTGGTAAAGGATTTTAACCCCTCCAAATATGGGACCTTTAATCCGACTTACTAAGCTCATGCACTCGATCGTATCATACATACAAAGATAAAGACAATCACATCAAACTTGGTATGTCCGATTGAACATATCTTATATTTAACCGAACACACATCAACCGGCGCGGCAAAGCATCGTGGTAAAGGATTTTAACCCCTCCAAATAGGGGACCTTTAATCCGACTTACTAAGCCCATGTGCTCGATTGTATCATACATACAAAAGTAACATGCGGAATTCAAATAACGAAAAATAAATAAACCGAAGCAACATAAAACGAAAGAGTGTGCCGTTTACTCAAGTGGTACGTGGAGTTATATCCTGAGTACAGATCATACTACCGTCCATCCTATATACCACAAGAGGCGACACATTATCCATTTCATTCAAGCCACAACATGCATCCACAAACGACTCTCATGCGAATAGAATTCAATAAACAATCAAAAGACGAATATAAACTAATGAGAAAAGTGCCCTCAGGTCTAACCTTTTAAATCACCTCTCGGATGTACGGTACACGATCGTCGGAAGGGTGGATGCTCCGCAACTCTTCCGGTTCACTTCTCTCGTTCGTTGTCTTACTGTTTTGAGTCGTCGTTCTCCATCTTTTGCTGCTGTTTGGCCTCCGTTTTGCTGCTGTTTCCTCTGTATTTTCCACTCACTGTTCAGGTCACTGTTTTGGCGTGCATGGCTGCTGTTTTTGGGGTTTTTGGTGCAGTTTGGTGTGTTTATTTCAAGGATTTTAAGTGTAGTTTTTATGTTACTACAGTTCAGTTTTTGGTTGTAATTTTCGGTGGTGGAGGGCTGCTGTTTGTGTGTTTTTAGGGCTATTTATGCGGGTTTTAGGGCTCATGTATGGGCTGTTTTTCGGTGATACGAGGTTGCTAAATTGAGGTATGATTTGGTGATTAGGAGAAGGAGATGAAGAGAATTTTTGTGTTATTTCTTTGTAGTATGCGTGAACTTCTAGGGTTTCTTGCTGTGGATTTTCGTGTGGAGTGTGTGTGTGTATGAGCTAGGGGAGTGCATGTCTTGGTTAGGGGTTGTTTATATAGAGAAAGGTTAGGGCTACTCCTTGTCTCACAAGGAAGGGATTGGCATTTAATTTAAAAGGAGGATTTGATTTGGTATTCAACAAGGGAAGGATTAGATTGAGGGGGGACAATCTTGGCTAGATTAGGAATACCAAATATTTAATTTGTTATGATTGATTTTAATTAAGCATGATATTTGTTAAGTTTGGAGTTAATATATTTGATTTGTCTTAATTAGGTATGATTATATTTTATGTTTTATTTAATTGGTAAATGGTTTAATTATTTTATTTAATTGAATTACATTATATAATTAATATTTAATTTAATTTCCCATGTGTTTTTATGTGTTTTATTAATTGGAATGTGTTTTAGGGCTTGGGTGGGCTAATTGGGCGGGGGTGAGGCTTGCAACAAAACCAGAAATACCGACTCCGTTCGAACGCCCCTTCGAACGCTACACGAACGCCCGTAATCTACTTGACTTTCGAACGAAGTAACGGACGCAGCACGAACGAAAACAGTGAACTTGCGAAATGAATTCGATGACGTACTTATTCTGAATTTCCCATTCCGACCTCTGTTTCCCGCAATATCCTTAACTAAAAAGGTAGTGCCTCCAACTGAGACTCATCATCGGGTTTCACATGCAAAAATGCAATGCCTACAGTCGCCCCCACTTTGATGGGACTTGTGCAGTGTGTGACTTTGAACAATCCTATCAAAGTTTATACAATGCATTTTCACTTACCTGGCTCGTCTGCTGCCTCGAGCTAAGTTGGTGCTGCAGTGGACTTCGATCTCGGGACGCATCCCAATAACTGCAACCGACAACGGGGGCACCTCGACCCTGGGCACCTCGACCCAACACCGCTGATAATAGGGACCTCGCCCTCGAACTGATGATGTAGTGGGCACCTCGACCCGGAACTACAACCGACAACGGGGGCACCTCGACCCTGGGCACCTCGACCCAACACCGCTGACCATAGGGACCTCACCCTCGAACCGATGATGTAGTGGGTACCTCGACCCTGGGCACCTCGACCCGGAACTACAACCGACAACGGGGGACCTCGACCTTGGGCACCTCGACCCAACACCACTGACCATAGGGACCTCGCCCTCGAACTGATGATGTAGTGGGTACCTCGACTCTGGGCACCTCGACCCGGCACTGCAACTGATGATGCAGTGGGCCCTCGACCCTGGGACGCATACTGGAACTGCAACTGTCAACAGGGGTACCTCGACCTCAAGCTGATATGGGTCTCACCCCCAAGATGATATTGGCCTCGCCCCTTGGGACTCATCCCCAAAAATTGAAATTGTGCGGACGCTGCTTGGCTCATTTCTGTCGCTTTCTCCTTTCTTCGAACCTGCGAACACAAAACAAAACAAACACGAAGAGAATTCAATGTTACGTGTCTGCATGAATGATTTTCTTATTCCGTTGGGTTAGGTCTTCTGCCAATTCCCGTGGTGACTGCTCGGTCATCTCTCCCTCATGCAAAGTACTACTTCAACCTGTCTACGTTGATCGGCTCGGAGAACTCATTCCCCTCCAGGTCTGATAGCTTCACTGCTCCATTTCCCATTACTTCCTGCACTATGTAAGGTCCTTCCCAGTTAGATCTGAACTTTCCTCTTGGATCTATCGTCGACGGCCTTGATTGCTTAAGTACCAAATCACCCTTTCTGATTTTGGTGGGGCGTACTTTCTTGTTGAATTCTCGGGTAAGTCTCTTCTGATATAACTGCATGTGATACAAAGACTTTGTTCTCTTCTCATCCAATAATGCTAACTGATCAAACCTCTGTGCGGCCCACTCATGTTCCGGTAATTCTGCCTCTGCTAATACCCTCATAGACTATATTTCCACTTCTACCGGCAATACTGCTTCCATTCTATAGACCAAAGAGTAAGGTGTGGCCCATGTTGCTGTTCTTACTGATGTTCTGTACCCCCACAAAGCATACGGTAATTTCTCAGCCCAATCTCTACAATTTTCTGTCATCTTGACTAAAATCGTCTTTATAGTTTGTTGGCTGCCTCAACTGCCCCATTTGCCTGCGGCCTGTACGGTGATGAATTGTGGTGGCCTATCCTGTATCTCTGCAACATTGCTTTCGTCTCTCCTTGAAACTGAACTCTGTTGTCTGTCACTACATGATGCATCATACCATACCGAAAAATGAGGTTCCGAGCTATAAACTTGCCATCTTTTTTCTGTAACATTACGGAATTATTCGGCTTCCACCCACTTCGAGAAGTAATCCACTGCCACTACTATGAAGCGATGCCCATTCGATGCATTCGGTCGAATTTCTCCAATCATATCAATTCCCCATGCTGAGAAAGGCCACGGCTCTGACAACCCGTGCAACTCTGTGTGCGGTAAGTGATTCAAATTACCATGTGCTTGACAGTCATGACAGTGCTTCACCATCTTCGCGCAAGTCTGTTTCCATGGTTGACCAATAAAAACCTTGTCTCACTATCTTGCGGGACAGATTAAACCCGTTCATGTGCGGACCACATACCTTGGCGTGTATTTCTTCCATTACATGTTGGGCTTATTCCTTTCTCAAACACTTCAACTGAATACCATTCGCTTGCCTCTTGTACAGTTCTCCTTTCAAAGTCACATACTGGGAAGCTAACTTCTGAATGGTTATTCTGTCTTTTCTGTCTGCCCCTTCCGGGAGTTCACCATGTTCCAGATATCTCTGAATGTCATAATACCAAGGTTTACCGTCGTCGACCTCAACTTCCAGAATTCTTTCTATCTCATAAACAGGTCTACTTGCTGTGTCAGTATCAACGGTCTCATCACTAACTTTTCTGGATTTTCCCAAGTTGCTGCGAGCGTAGCCAATGCATCTGCCATCTGATTCTCTTCTCTCGGTAAGTGCTGAAACTTACACTCGAGGATAACCTGTGCCAACTTTCTGAGGTAAAAAAGGTAAGGTTTCAACCGTTCTTCTTTCAATTCACATTCTCCTCGCATCTGCTGGACTACCAACATAGAATCTCCGAAGACTTCCACACTCCCAGCCTTCAAGGCTATCAATGCTGTCAAACCAAAAGCACATGCTTCATACTCGGCCATGTTATTAGTCACTCTGAATGTCAACCTCTTGGCCAAAGGCAAAGTCTCTCCCTCGGGGGTCACTATCACGATCCCAATTCCGGCTCCCTTGTAATTCACGGCTCCGTCAAAATACATCTTCCATCTCTGGACTGTATTGCCTGGATCTCTTCGTCTAGAAATTCAAACTTATACTGATCCCCCTCAACAGGTTGTAATGCCAGAAACACGCTCTGTCTGCTCGCCCTTTGATCATTTTGGAGGTGAGATACTCAATGTCAAACTCTGTCAGCAATACCAACCATCTGCCCAATTTTCCCACTAGTGAAGGCACGAATGAAGATATTTCAGAGGATTTTCTTTTGCCACTACTTGGATCTTGTATGACTGGAAGTAATGTCGCAACTTTCTGGAAGCCCATACTACGGCAAGATAGATCTTCTCTACTTCTTGATAATCGAGCCTCATACGGGAGCATCTTCTTACTCAGATAATAGACTGCATGTTCTACCCCTGTCTCATCAGCCTGTACCATCATTGCCCCCAGTGCTTTGATTCTATAGCCAAATACAATATCAAAGGTCTGCTCGGTCTAGGAGGTTTCAATACATGAGGCTTTACCAAGTATTCTCTGATTTTTTCGAAGGCTGTCTGACACTGTTCAATCCATCTCACTAGCTGATCTTTTCTCAACAGTTTGAAGATAGGCTCACATACTGACGTCAACTTGGCGATGAACCGACTGATGTACTGAATCTTCCCCAAGAATCTCTGACTTCTTTTTTTGTCTTCGGCACAGGCAATTATGTGATTGCCTTGATATTTTCGGAGTCTACCTCTATTCCGCCCATTCCCACTGTATGACCAAGCAATTTCCCTGATGTCACCCCAAATACACATTTCTTGGGATTAAGCCGCAGGTTGTATCTGTCAACTCTCTGAAGGAAATTTCCAGTGCTTCAATATGCCCAACTCTGGTTCTCTGATTTCACCATCATGTCATCCACATACACCTCAATCTCTTTGTGCATCAAGTCGTGGAAAAGTGTAGTGGCCATCCGCTGATAAGTAGCCCCCGCATTCTTAAGCCCAAACGGCATACCTTGTAACAATAAGTACCCCACTCAGTAACAAATGCAGTCTTATGTTTGTCTTCCTCAGCCATGAGAACCTAATTGTAACCTGAAAATCCATCTGCAAATGAATACATGGCAGATAAAGTCGCACTATCAACCAGAACATCTATATACGGCAGAGGAAAATCATCTTTCGGACAAGCCTTGTTGAGATCTCTGTAGTCTACACATATTCGGACCTTCCCGTTCTTCTTTGGCACCGGTACTATGTTAGCCAACCACTTAGGATACTTTACTACTTCAGGAACCCCACATCTATCTGTTTCTTAACTTCCTCTCTGACCTTCTCAGCCATTCTGGTCTCATCCGTCGGAGAGTTTCTGTTTTACTGGCCTTATATTCGGATAAGTTGGTATTGTGTGCGGGCAATGTTTCTGTCTACCCCAGGCATGTCCTCATAGGACCAAGCAAACACTTTGGCATATCTGACCAACACTTCTTCTAGTTTCTCCTCTCTTCAGAGGTAATTCACTTGCAATCAGAATTTCTCTAGGGTTCTCAAGCGTACCCAAGTTAAATGCAGTAGTTCTGGCTGAACTGATGTAAAATATGGCTTGATTCGTGCAGAGTAAATGGAAATGACTCAGCAAGTAAGCAAAAGAAATGTCTTTATTATTGGATAATGCGGAAGTACATTCAAACAAATTAGGAAGGTAAATGTATTCATCATCTATAGACACTTCTTCCTCTGCAATCAGGTCTTCCTCAGGCTTTTCGTCCTCTCCCAGAGTCTGGCTCTCCAACTTCATCAGTTCTTCCTCCCAATTCTCTTCTTCTTTCCCCACAATTTCTTCCACTATCAGCTTCTTACCCAACATATCCTGGAAGATCTCAAACCCAGGTACCACAATTCCATTAACTTCCACAGGTTCAGGCTCCCTTGATATCCTGAAGCTTTCACAAAAACACCATCAGTTTCAGGCCCTTTTTCTTGACATTCGGTTTTCTTCATCAGATTTGTTACCCAAACCTTTCCGAGTAGTCTGTCCTCTGAAATCTGGCAATTTTGAACCTTTACCCTGCTCAAACTTCATTTTCTCCATAATCCTAAGCCACCCTAGGATCCACCCACTCCTCAAAAGTAGCTGACACCTGAAACCTCGTGAAAGGTTGTATCTCAAGGCAGCCACGACATTATCTAACTCAGCCCGGATAGTAACAAACTTCTCCCTCATACGGGAACTTGATCATCTGATGTAAAGTGGAAGGCACGCCCCCAAGTTTGTGAAACAAGGCCTTCCCAACAATAAGGCGAAAGTAGCCGGGATGTCCAGTACTGTGAAACTCAACCTCATCTTCAATTGGTCCTACCTTGACCATAGCCACAAAGGTACCCTCAACTCCCCTTTTACTGTCATCATAAGCCTTATAGTCCTACTGGAGAGGTCAAGTCTGTTGCTTTCATACCTAATCTTGCCAGAATTTTCAGTGGGCACACATTGATGGACGAACCGTCATCCACCATCACACATGAAGTTCTCTGCCCCTCACCTCGGGCCCTGATAAATAGAGGCCTATTATGATTCCTTCCCTCCGCCGGGAGTTCATCCTCAGAAAAAGATATCTGCAAAGCTTCTTTCTGAATGACCCAACAAACATTGCAGGGTTGGCGTCTTCCGGTACCACAATCTTGCTCAAGGCCTCAACCATAGCCTGCCTATGCTCCCGAGATGCACATAACGTTCCCAGATACTCACTTGTGCTCTAGTCTTCCTCAATTGCCTCAGCACTATATCCCCCTCAGTATTTTCTGCAGTCTCAAACCACTTCTCTCATCTGTCAAAACTTCCTTACCCTTTTCTGCCACATAATTGTAAAAATGACCGCTGCGCGTCATTCCCCTTACTTCTTCCTCATCACTGCTAGAGAAATCAAGCCAAAAAGTTTTTCCCTGCTCAGTCTCATCTTCACTAGTACTATCCCAGATTCCCAGGCAAAAGGCTTGAGGGCGAAAGGATTTTAGGACAAGGTCTTCTGGGAGGCCAGAATTGATCATATAGGCTGGGGGGTGTACGGCACGGTAGTTGGGAAGGGGTTCTGTGTGTGTCGGGTTGTTCTGTTTCTGGGTCAGGTATTTTCTTGGAGTCTATCAGGTCTTGGATTTCATGGTGGGAGTCGGGCGGCAGTTGTCGGTGTCATGGCCCTTTTGTTGGTGAAAGTGACAGTAAAGGCTTAGGTTATAATGTGATGGTAGGGGATTGGGTAATGGTTTGGCTTCCAAGGGTTTTAAGAGCCCTTGCCTCTTCAGTTTCTCTAGCACCTTTGACAGGGGTCTTCCAAGTTGGAAATCTCTGGTTCTGGATAGGGGCAATCTCAGCAGAAACGGGCTTTGTTCCTGATGTTCCCCCAATGGGCCTCCTGTTCAAACCATAATAGAATTTTCTCTTTTCCGCCTCTTCGTCTTCAATGTCCATGACAGTCTCCCTCAACTTCTGAAAGTCTGTAATCATGGAGGTCATCCTCCTCAACTTGCTGTAAATGGAGGGCTGGTGCCCTTGATAATCATCTTAATCTGATCCTTCTCCGAAGGCCTAGTCTGCATCTTCAACAACTGACCCCTCCACCGGTCCACATACTCTTTAAAACTCTCCTCCGATTTCTGCTTAACATTCTCCAGATCACGGAGTGACAGATCGATCTCTAGGTCAGTGACATACTACTCAGGAAAGCATCAGCCAACTCCCTCCAATCTTCCTTCACTTTCTTCTCCAAACTGTGGTACCACACCACGGGAGCTCCCTCGAGCGACATTCCAAACATTTTCTGCACTTGGCGCTGAGATAAGCCAACTGAAAACTCATGACTGATACAAACTGTCGGAGATGCACCCTTGGATCCCCATTCCGTTAAACTTAGCCATATCAGGCATCTTGAACTGTGCCGGCAACTGTTCCTCGAAAGTCAGTGTGTCATAATCCAGCAAATCTTCATTTTTACCCCTCATCTTGCGGGTAACTGACTCAACCTGATCCCGAAGTTTCTGTAACTCTACCTGAGACCCAGATACTCTGCCTGTTGCATACTCTGCCATATCATCATCAAAAGCGGGGATATCATCCCCAACCCATTCGGAGGTCCTCACCCTCACATTCTCAGAAAATCCCCCAGCACGGGGCACAGCCATACCAGCCACAACAGTAGTCAAAGCTTGCAACTGTTCAGTGACCTTGGCGAGACTATCTCTAACTGATCCATACGGGATACCTCATTACCAGATTCACTCATGACTGTTACTGTTCTTTTAATGAGCCTTGTCCCTTCTCTAACCCAAACGGTATCTATGAGTCTTTTTAGGACATAGATGGTGTTAACATGATATATGTATGTATGAGGTGCATGAGATGCATGTAACATATATAACATACTACATAAACTAAACTTCTCAAACAAAATCCCGTTATCATTTTAGAAACTTTTGGGCTAACTGTCATAGGAGTGAACTCGTCCCAGTTTAAATGGCCCAACAAGTTCACATCTCATGGCAAGGAGCCCAACTAAATCCAAATGGAAATGTTCCGAACACAAGCACAAAGTGGCCCATCAACACTTAGAAGCTTTTGGCCCAATCGTCATAAAATACGTTCTTGTCCCAGTTTAAATGGCCCAACAAGCCATATCCCATGACAAATGGTCCAAATGGATCCAAACGACGATGTTCCCAAACACAAGCATAAAAGATAATGCAAACATAAAGTAATAATTTCTACACAATGGCCCATCAACATTTCAGAAGCTTGGTCCTAGTAGTCATAAGGTACGAACTCGCCCCAGTTTAAATGGCCCAACAAGTCCGCATTTCTGACAATAGTCCAACTGCATCCAAATGAGGATGGTCCACAAGCACATATTCAAGGAAATAATCGTTACTTTAACCATACAATCCCAGTCTATGGGTGGGTTCATAGGAGTGTAGACAAAGGCTCTCATCGGCGAAGGATGGCCCACAACTAGGTCTCCCCAATCAAGGGTTCAAGCGACCAAGTGAGCGCACACATTTTTATACACTAAGGTACGTGCCAATGAGCTATGGTGTGTGACTGACTGTCAAATGGATTTCCCGTTGTAGATTCCCCAGAGGGAGGGTGGAGCGAGGCTCTCTTAAGTACCCTAGCCTCTTAGGCTCTTATCGCTTGGTGACAGGAATAAACAACGAGTCCTCCAAATTAGTCCATCACAATAGGCTAAGGGTAGATGGCTATATAGGTGCCTTCACAGCTTTTCCTTCTAGGAAGGTAGTGAATGAAGAAAGACACCAAACCATTACCAGCCTCAAGATGCCCTTGATTAAACCCTCATTTTATCAACTATAGACACGGTCAATTAGAACATAAATCCAAACATTACAAGACAATATTTCGGGGCCGATTCTCTATCCCCAGTGGAGTCGCCAGACTGTGGGACACAGGAACTGGACGACGCATGCTGTTCCAGGCTCGCGGCCTGATTGGGATTATGGAATAGTCCGGGGGACTAAACCGAAGAATAATGGAGTCGCCACCTGGTGTGAACCAGGAAAATGAGATTTAAGGCCGCATTCACCCCTCGCAGGGAAGACCTCAAACCGTTGGGTTCGGAATGGTCCCTTACTTATGTCACGTGTAATGAAAGGATTTATGTAATAATTTAATCAAGTTTAAGTAACACTTATTTCCAAGAGTATCATGCTTCTAAATTCACGTGCATACATCAACAAGTTCATCTAAATTTACATGTAACACATATCCGAATTTGCATAC
>SKCR01040101.1:0-60026 GCA_019454045.1 Zanthoxylum bungeanum | reverse complement strand
GCTCCTAATCCTGGATCAGCTACTGTTGACTTTGGAGGAGCCCCAGGTCAAGTTCGACCACTAGTGAACATGGGTGTTGCTGCTGGTTGTGGCAGAGGGGATTGGCGGCCTACAGGATTGAAAACTGCTCCTCCCATGCAGAAAGGTTTTCATCCTAGTTTTGGAATATCTGCTTGTGGTTTCAATATGGCAGGGCGTGGACTTGAATTTACGCTTCCTTCTCACAAGTAATTTTCTATTATTTGCATATTCTGGTTACTTATGTGTTGAGTTTCACCATATTTCTTAGATCATTATTGTCACTTTTCTTGTCATCTTATGTCCTCTTTTAGAAGTTGGTATTCTTGTTTAATTTTTAGGATTTCATTGTATTTACTCTCAGTAGTTACAAATGCTGGTATGATTATTATTTGATCATAATAATTTAATATCATTTAGAGTATAAAAGGTCTTTTCAAGTGCTTCTATGATTCTATCTATCCTAAACTGTCATTGTCTTTTAAACATTCCTTTTCAGCTGGTATATGTGGTTGTCAGAAATTTTACTAGTCAGCTAGTAGTAACTTGTTTTTTATGCGACTTTAAAAAAATCTTTGCAATTGCAACCGGCTCTGTCTGTTTTCTGATTTTCATGTACAGCCGAGCTGAAATACTGGCGATCTTATTCTCTTCTTTCTAGTTTACTAGTCACTCCTTGATATGGTGTACTATATTTTCTGCGTGTTTGTTTCAGTTCCGTAATCCAATTCAGTGTTGGGTTTGATTCATTTATATATTTGATTACCTATGTGATTTTCAGGACTATATTTGAGGTTGACATTGATGGTTTTGAAGAAAAACCATGGAAATACCCCGGTGTTGATATATCAAACTTCTTCAATTTTGGTTTGAATGAGGAGAGCTGGAAAGATTATTGCAAACAGCTGGTAACTATTGACCTTTTATGGTATTCATTTACTAGATAAAGGAAGACTAAGGAGTTCCTTTCTCAAAATTCTACAGGAACAGCACCGCCTAGAGACTACCATGCAAAGCAAAATTCGTGTTTATGAAAGTGGGCGGCGAGATCAGGTAATGAGATTCACGTGTCTTTTGAAATTTGTGAATTAATTCCATATGCATGTAATTAATATTTAGACAAATATATAGAATATATAGATAGATTGTGTGACTAATGCAGTTTTTACTTGGAGGAAAGGAAAACTTTTGATTTTGTTGTTTTCATTTTAGGAGTTCGATCCTGATTTACCCCCAGAATTAGCAGCAGCGACTGGTATTCTGTATTTTCCTGCTGATAGTGCAAATCTTGGGAAGTCAGATGCCAGACAAAGTGATTTAATAAAAGGGCCTCCATGTGTGCGACCACCAATAGTATGCCTCAGCTGCTAGTTCTATTTTTCTGCATGCACAGTAGAGGAAAATTTATTTTAACCACATGTCTGAGTGTCTCCTACCTGAGAGAAATTGTATTTTATCTATTTTTCTCTGTTGTTTATTTGGACGTTCCCACTTGGTAATTACAATGTCTTAAGTACTCCAAAAATTTCATATGCTTTTGATGTTGCATGTTTTAGTTTTTATATCAGTCTCCAGACTCAATGTTGTAACTTGTTTTCTGCTAGCCAACCGGGAGAGCAATACAGGTGGAATGTGGTGTTGGTGAACGTCTCCCCTCAATTGATACTCGTCCACCTCGTATTCGTGATTCAGATGCAATAATTGAGGTTAGTGATAAAACCTTTTGTTGATTGCACGGATCCTGACTGCATCCATTGTGGTTTTTCCTTGCATATGCACTTAAATTAACTGAAAGCGCCTGGATACAGATTGTCTGCCAGGACTCTGTAGATGATGATTCATCCACAGGAAATGGTGACCAAGACAATGATCTTCCTAGAGAGGATCATAGAGGGGAAGGCCATGGAGTTGAAGATGAGATGGGACCAATAGACACGGAATATTTTGATGGATTTCCAGATGTTTACGGTAGTCGAAAGAGGGAGCTGGTTAGACATGGGGCACCATATATGAATGTTGTTCGTGATAACATACCTGAAGGAAATCAGTCTTTGCCCTTCCCTCCTGGAGCACCAGATCAGTATCGACCTGGTTCTAGGGGCCCAACTCCTAAATATCCCAGTGAAAATAGTGGGGCTTCTAATGAGCAGAGGTACGGAAGGCGAATAATCCATGATGGATGTATATCTTTCTAATTAAATTATAGTATCATCTATAATCATGACGAGTATTTTACTTCCTTTTGCTACTACATACATTCAACCAGAAGAGTCACAGTAGCAGCTTACTTCTAGCCAGCTCAACGGAGCATTAAACTTGACATGCTTCTTAATTTTAATTTGTTGTGGACTTGTGGTTGTGTCTAGATTAAGGATATGTTGCCTTTGTTATAGGTAATGTTATGATACCAACCCTTTTATTAGAATATTCATCATCATGTTAATTATGGATAAATGTGAATATATAACATATTAAATAAATTACTTTAAGTAGATAATCATAAATTTGTAAATTAGTAAATGTTACATGTTATAACGATATTTCACCAAACAAAATATTATCATTTTCATTATTCACGTTCGCAAGCTTAAAGTAGAATTGCCAGACGCATAAAAAGAATGTTTAACCAAAAACTTATCTACTTTTCACAGTTGATTATTATTAAAGCACATTTTAAAGTGATTATCCTAGAAGATACAACCATCCCAAATTTTCTCTAACTATGTGTATACGAATGCTAATTCTTTTTGCATCTTTGTTTGAAAAGCCAAAGGATAGTCACCTGGCCTTCATTTATTAGCTCTGAATTCTCTTCAGATCTTGATAACATCTCTAGATGTTTAGTTGCAGGTTGAGAATAACATAATGAAATAATTGTCGGTTCTGAACTTAATTAACAACTTTAACTCATTCTCTCTGGACACAGGCAGAGACCGGGAAGAACAAGTGACAGATCCCTTCATGTGACTCCGATTCGAAGCCCACAGATTAAGAAATCCCATGATAATCATGACGAAGAATCTGTTGAAAGCATGGAGGGTAAACATAGTCTGACATCATCTCCCGCCACAGATAGGGATGCCAGGGAATTGAGTGTTGAGCGTAAAGATGCCGCGCATTATGAACTTGTGACAGGCAATGGAAGCTCTGCAATGGAAAAGGAGGAAGCAAATACAGTAATCACGAGTGATAATTGTAAAGATGGAAAGGAAGTTCATTCTTTGAAGAAACCAAAAATAAATTCTCAAGTTGAACAAACTGAGCTGCAAGAGTTTGATGAGGAGGATTCTAAGGCTGCAAGAAGTAGCAGAGACAATAAAGCAAAATCTGGTAGCTGCAGAGATCATAAGAAGTGGCGCAATGGTGTTGAGGAGGAAGTGATGCAAGATGGTCCTTCTATGTGCCTGGGGAGCATGAAGAATCACCTTGAGGAAAATGAACAGAGTTTCCGAAGAAAAGATCGGGAGGGGAGACAAGAGATGGAAAGAAATCCCATGGTGGAAAAAGGGAGGGAGGGTTCTTATCCTCAGAGAAATTTTGATCCCAGCCTGGCCCGTGAGTTACAGATGAAATCTGAGGGTTTTGATCGGCGGAAGGAGCGGGAAAGCTCTGATGGAGTTTGGCAAAGGAGAGAGGATGAGCTTTACAGCAGAAAAAATAGAAGTGAAGACACAAGGAAGAGGGAGCGTGAGCATCTTGATGAAGTTGAACCAAGGCACAGGGGTAAGGCTCGGGAAAGTGAGAGGACTGACAGGGATGAATATCTTCATTCGAGAAAACAGTTGGATAATGGCAGCTATAGGCTTCATTATGACAAGGATGCTGGCCAACGACACAGGGAAAGAGATGATAGTTTGAAAAGTAGGTATGAAATGGTGGATGGTTACGCTAGCAAGAGAAGGAAAGATGATGAATATATCAAACGGGATCATGCTGAAAAAGATGATATCTTGCATGGCCACCGGGATTCAACCAGTCGTCGGAAGCGGGAAAGGGATGACATTTTGGATCAGCGGAGGAGAGAAGACCATCAAAGAATTAGAGAGAATTTTGATGATCACCTTCCTGCTAGACACAAGGATGAGGGCTGGTTGCAGAGAGAAAGGGAGGAGAGGCAGAGGGAGAGAGAAGAGTGGCATAGGCCGAAACCACATGAAGAAATTCTACCGAAAAGGGAGAGAGAAGAAGGACGGGGTGCTGCAAGGAGTGGTCGAAGTTCAGAAGACAGAGCGTGGGTTGGCCATGCTAGGGTGAAGGTTGAATATAAGGGTTCTGATAAAGAGTACCAGGTCAGAGACACAGATCGCCATGGTGAACAACTGAAGAGAAGGGAAAGAATTGAAGATGAAAGTCTTCCACCTCGTAGGGTTCGTGAGGATGGTAATGCACGTGGAAATCAATTTAGTAATGAGGAGAGAAAATCAAGGCAGTTATGAGGAACCCGAGCTCAAAAGCTTTTCCATGAGAGACTTCCCTTTCTTTAGGAGACCCCCAAGGTGGAAGTAACTGGTTCCTTTCCTTTTCAAGAGGAAGTCGCCTAGAAAAAAACTGTTTTTACGCCCGTGGGACACCTCCTTTCTTTCAACTTTCAAGGCTTAGTTCGTAGTTGAAGGAAGGTCTCGTATCCCGAGATCTATGTGAAGAGAATAATCTTCGGTGAGTGAAGATTACACCCGTCCCCGTCTCCTCTTTCCTTCCGATGAATGGATTGACCATGAGCTTACAGTGCCTTGTAGAAAGCATAGCCTCATTGTTCACTCACTAGCTACGCTATAACTCCCATCAATCTAAAAGAATGACCTGCCTATGCTCGCTTTCACTCTCTTTTGGCTCCCTGGCTGGTGGAAAGGTCAGGTCCTCGTAGTGATCGTTCTGCCAATACTTCTGATAACGTAAGAGTGAACGAGAAGAAACATAAAGAAAGCTCAAGGAAAAATAGAGAATCTGAAGTTGATCACAACAGTTCGGTTGCTTTAAAGAGAAATCAAGAAGACCGAAGTGGTCATGTTAGTGAGATGGTATGTTCCATAGACACTAGAATATAAAGATTCTTAGAGATGAGAATTCATCTGAGAGAAGTTGAATTCAGAAATGAGCTGATATAAATGGGATAGAAAATAAAAATCTTCAAATTGAAATTGATGCAATTTAAGCTTGCTTGTGGCCTGGAAATGTTCATTCCCTTCTCCAACTAACAGTTTTGTAGGAAAGCACTAACTTCCCTTGAGGCAGCAGGCACTGATTAAAGGATGTACCTAACTGCTGAGTTTGAGAAACTGAGTTTACTGGAAACATTATTATAACTCAGCGCTTTGTTACAAGTTGACTGTCACTGTTCTTCAGGGCTAAACTTACTGGCCTGGTTTACAAGGCTATGGGACATCTCATGTTTAACTTCACGAAATGCTTAGGCAACATTCACTAATGACTGTTTTGGTTGTCAATAGTGTGCAGCACTATCAAATTCTTGCCTATACCATGAGGATGTTTATCATGGCTTGGCAAGTAGTTAGGGTGGTTGAAACTGCATTTCCCTGGTATTTTGAGTACATGAGTTTGTTAATCATTTGTTGATTAGGATAAGGTAGTAATATATGATATAACTTGCTTAAAATGGAATGAAATAATTATTCATGATGGCACTCTTTTAAACATAAGACTATTCTCAAGTTTATATACCAAACTTTGTCTCCCAGATAATGTGCCATTAATTTAGAATGGTCATATCAATTGCCACTTTATTAAATCATATGAGAAGAGTAGCGTTATTCTTATATGGTTACGAAGAGGAACCATAGAGAAGGGATACACAGGGAAAGTCAAGGTTCTCTTACTTTTTAAGCAGTGTGCTAACTCTTCCTGTAACATGGTTTTATTTTGCAACACATTCTGATGAATATGTGGAAATTGATGTTTCTGCGCAAGATTTGGGCTGTTCATAAATTGAGTGATCTCCGGTTTTGGCAAGGGGGTTTAATTACTTCTATGTTTTTCTCATTTTGTTTGAAGTCTTAAGACTTCTTATTACCCCGGTAGGAGGCTTCATGTAGTTCTGTGTGTCTGCTTGAAGTTCTGTAGCACGCTATGTATGATTGTCACTGTGAACCCTTTGATGGTTTGACAAGTCCTGAAGGCAATTTGTAGCTAATCTTTTTATTCATGTCTAGTCCTTTTGTTAGCTAACATAGCATGTGGTATTTTTGTTCAATTGAAAGACAAAGTTATTAAACATTTTTCATTGCATTTTCCTCCCTCTTTATTTGAAGTTACATTCATAGATTCTTCTTTGATGTTTTTGACAACTTATTGGTAAGTTGCTTCTCAGCTTTTTGCCATTTATCTAATGTGTTGTCTGGTTGAACATTTGTCAATTAATGCTAGATATCTCATGTAGAGTAGTTCTTGTCCGTTCATGATTGGTTTCACTCTTGTTTAGGGCGTCAAAGGTACCCTTGAGCAAGGAAATGGTGTGAATGAGAAACTAGTTCACCGTAACTCTTCCAGAAAACAGAAGGAAGAAGCTTCCTCAGAAGATGAACAGCAAGACTCAAGGAGAGGACGCTCAAAATTGGAACGCTGGACTAGCCGTAAGGAGAGGGATTTCAGTATCAACAGTAAGTTGTCAGATTCCCAGAAGTATAAGGAAATTAATAAGAATAATAGTGGTCGCACTTTAGAGACCACCAAACTTCCAGAGGAACCTGCTACTGCAGTTGAGACCACCAAACTTCCAGTGGAACCTGGTACTGCAGTTGAGCCTGTTGATGAGCAACGTCCCTTGGCTAATGAAATAGATGGTGGTAATCCCGAGATAAAGGGTGCTGAGACGAAACCAGCCGATGATCGGCACCTTGACACAGTTGAGAAGCTGAAGAAGCGAAGTGAGCGATTCAAGCTCCCAATGCCAATTGAGAAGGATACATTGGCAATAAAGAAAATGGAAAGTGAACCACTGCCTTCTACCAAAAGTGAGACTCCTGTGGAATCAGAAATCAAACAGGAGCGGCCAGCGCGGAAACGAAGGTGGATCAATAGCTAAATGTGAAATAATGAAACCCGCATCCAATGGCGTGAAGGTGGGAAAAATGGCTTCTCCATGGTTATTGGATCTGCCATGCCCCTCATCTATAGTTTTATATTTTTGTAACTGCACAGCCACCATATAACTTTTTTATGTTATATGTATATACACTAGTAATTGTAACTGTTACCCTGTCACTAATGGTGGCGCAGAGAATTTCATTTTGTGTCAAATTGAATTGTATTACCTAGATTTAATCTGGGTGCTTGGAGGCTCAGTCCTGTAGTGTACCTGCAAATTCTGCTAACAGGATCAGCCTGTTGTTGTATGCAAGCCGGTGATGTCAGAAGCGAGGCTCTAGCTTTATGCTGACAACTTCTCAGTTGTGAGGTTCAAAGAAATTCTGTAACTGATGATCTACGCTGAAGAGGAAACTCTCCCCCCAATGACTCAGGAGAAGCTAGAAAAATCATCGAGATTGATATGGAGGAGGATGATGATGATGATAAATGATTCTCCCCTTGTTTGTAACTGTAGCTTGTTAGAAATTACATCCGGTTTTGCTCTTCTTCCTTTTTTTTTTTTGGTTAGAAAGCCAAAACAATTTGAAACATATAATTAATGTTGGTAGTTCATTAATCATTTTGTACTGATAAACGAGTTATATGAAAAGATTAAAGGAAAAGAAATAATATTCAGTATTTGACTTGCAAATGTGATTCAATACCCAGAATCGTAGTAACCTTGTTGATACTGGCTTCAAGGTGTCAAAGGGGGTTGGAAACTCTGAACAGAACTAAGTAGCGGTTACAGTTATAATCCAGCGATCCAATCTTTCAAACGTAAGACTCTCTCTCTCTCTCTCTCTTTTGTCTTTGTGTGAGTTTGCTACTTGTAATAATATTGGAAAAGAAACTAAGGAATTGACTTTTTTTTTTTAAATATTTGTTTTGAGTTATATTGTTCTTTGTAAATTGAAATATGGATGTTTTGTTTGTATTACCTTGATGCATAACAAAACCCCATTAACTAATTTGAGTTGTTTCTTAAGCAGAATGGAATAAGCGAATCTTGTTGGCTAGATTCAAATTTATTGATAAGACTTGAGCTCAATATGTTCGATGGAATGCCTAATAGAACAATGTCACTATGCTGAATCTTCTTTTATTAATGGTTATTATCATTGATTGTTAATTGTATTGTTCATATTCATACCCTGAAGATTATAGTATGAGCTTATAAAGAAGATTGTCATAATTTTCTTGGTTGCCAATTGGCAATACCCTATTGTCTTCTATGAAACTTTTATCATTAGCCTTGGATTACATTTATTTATATGATTGGGATCTTGATTGAAATTCACTTCGATAAAGCTTTCATGGGTTGGTTGATGTACTAACAGTTTGTTCTTTTGTTCGCTTAGCAGTGGACTTGGATTGCGATTGGTCAGGCTTCGCTTCTAATATCTCAGTTAGGTCCTATACTTGCAAACTCTGCATAAAAAGTCAGTTTGGAAACCTCAATGTCTCTTCGGAGACCACCACTTCCCCGGCTTCTCCTCAAAAATGTTTCATGCATGAGAAATGCTCAACAAATTTTGAGACATGTAAACATCTCCATTCATGATGGTGGGGCACTTGTGCTGAGCTCAGGCAAATCCACATTCCTGCGAATGTTAGCTGGATTTTCTGAGCCTTCTGCAGGTGAAATTCTTTGGAATGGGCATGACATCACACAATCGGGAATATTCCACCAGTACAAGCTTCAGCTGAATTGGCTCTCCCTCAAAGATGCCGCGAAGGAGAAGTTTACAGTCATTGATAATGTTCAGTGGTTCAAAGTTCTTGAAGGCAAACAAGGGGACTCTTTGCCTGCTTCGGAGCTGATGATGCTTGGAAGGTTGGCAAAAGAGAAAGCAAGAATGCTGTCAATGGGTTAGAGAAAAAGACTACAGCTTGCAAGGTTGCTAGCAATTGATAGGCCAATTTGGACGGGGTGAGGTTACTAGAATATACCATTGCAGAACATAGAAAACATGATGGGATTGTGATTTGTGGCAACACATTTGCCAATTCAGATCGAGGATGCTATGAATTTGAGGCTGCCACCAAGGTTCCCTCGAAGTATGACTCTGGTGGATATGCGAGATCGTGCAGACATATCATAAGGCCTGAGGAGAAACATTGCCATTGCTGAGAGGGAGTATAATCACTCTTTAATGTTTCGTTGTTGTGAACTGTTGCCTAAAATAGAGTAGTATAAGAATAATAACCTGAAACTCATTTGGACTACCCAATCCTGACCCGACCCGGTAATATATAAAACATTTCCACTATAAAGTAGTAGTAGTTGTGGTACTATTTAGAACCCATTTCCCTTGCAATATTATCATCTCATTAGTTTAAGGAGGTGGCACATAATATAATTTTCGTTAAGAATGAGGCTTTGCTCTCAGAGAGAAGAGGATCAGTTTCTCTCTGATCGTTAGTGAAGCCGATGATTTCACCATTCTTATTTACAAGGGTAATTATTATTTAGAAACCTAATTTCTCTCTCTCTTTCTCTCTCAAAAAATGGATGTAAAAATGGGGCTGTGATGATATTTTCTAATGTCAAGTGACCAGATGAACAGAAGCTTTTACTCATCTGGCGGGGCAGCTTCTGGGTATCTCCGAAATTGCAGCCATGGTGATAAAGTTTCGATCTTGTCTGATATACAAGGCGAATCTTGAGCCTCCATCCAAAATCAAAATTGAAACTTTTGTTACTGGAATAAATTTTCACTAAGATGCCTGTTGTTTGTTTGTTTGTTTGTTTATTCTCTTTTTCTCTCCCCTCTTTTGCATTTTGAGATTGTGCAAATTGCACCCGATATGAATGATGAATGTGCCTAAAAAAACATGATCTTTTGAATTCACATGAATATCCTGGAAAGGCATAGAGAAAGTACCAATATCAGTATGCTTCGACTTCTTTGTAATCTTCTTTTTCTTCTTCATTTTCTTCTTCTTCTCAAAAATGAGGCAGTGATGATGTTTCTGGGCTTTGTATTGGGCTCTGAGAAGCCCCTTCCATGGCTGGGCAACCTGCATATTTATGTGTGTAGCTGCCATTGGTGGTTGATTCCTCTCTTTGCCTGATCAAGCCTGAATCTGAGCCTGTTTTTCCACTGCCATAAAAGCTTAACCATAGTCCATAATCTCACCTTCAATACAAGGTGGTGATAATGTGGGAGATTTTCTCCTTTCTCTATTGGATGCCATTTGAGAATTGAGAATCAGGTGGATTGGTTCAGCTACCAAATTGCTTAATTCCAATGCAATTATGTACCCAAGAACACATAAATGAAGCTGTAAAATATCAATTGCATGAAATGCAGCAGTTGGGTTGCCCTTTTGGGTTTTCAAGTCATTGGAAATAAATCATTGAATTTAATAAAATTTGTCTCTTAATATCCTATCCTAGACTCGTCACTCGTGAGCTATGCCTTTTCTTTTTTTCCGTCCCATCAACCAAGTGGAGGTTAGGTTTCTTGGTTATAACAATTTGAATTTGATATATTTAACCACAACCATTTTCCCCTCTTTGTAGGAAAAAAGAAACTTGACAATCTTGTAAATATACATGATCATGATAAAGTCTAGTTGAAATCATTTCACCGTTAATATTAAAAAGATCATTAGAAATATACGGTAGATAAAATGCGTATTAAGGTTCATCAGTCTACAAGTGAGAATCACTCACTCGAACTAAAATCAAATGTTGGGACAGTTAGAGCTAGACTCAAATGTTGGTATATCTACAATTGTTATTGTGCATATTTCGACATACAAACCACGAGAGGGTCATTGTCGTCATTTGAACAGTCAAGTATATTATTAGCAGGTGTGTGGGAATTTGGTTTGATGCGGTAACAAATAGTATAGGATTTGATTGTTATATTTAGGTTGTAAGTTCGAGTCGCGAATATTTTTTTTTTTTTCTTTATGGTAGTTTAAGGAAAAAAAAAGAGAGTGCGGAAGTGATATAAATTCAGTCAATGCCATCTAAGTGAAGCAACTCCACTACCCTCAGGGGTCAGAGGAGGAAAATGATCATTTCCATTTTTTTCTTTTTTTTTTTTGTTCTTCAGATTGTGAGAATGAGGCTTTGCTCTCAGAGAGATCTCTGATCGCTTAGCGAAGCCAGTGATTTCACCATATCTCATATACACACTTTCTTTCTCTCTCATGTAATGGGGCTGTGATGATATTTTTCAAAAGTCTGATGATCAGACGGTGAGAAATTTTTACTAACCATGGCAAGGCAGAAATTGCAGCCATGGATGTGAAGTTTCAATCTTATCTGATAATAGGCGAATCTTGAGCCTTCATCCATAATCAAAATTGAAACTTTTGTTTTGTTTGTTTAGGGTATTTCTGACTCAGAATCCCGTGTTGTTTGATTACGCTCTCTTTCTGTAGGCAGTGATGATGTTTTCGGGCTTTGGATCGGGCTCTAAGAGGCCCGTTTCATGGCGAGGCGACCCGAAGACATCTGTGTCTTGCAGCCATTGACAATTGATTCCTCTATTTGTCAGATTAAACCCTGAATCTGAGTCTTTCACATTTTTCTTTTCTTACAAAAGAAAAAAGTTGTTTCTTTAAAATTCCTGGTTTTATTTTTGGATTTTGTTTCTGGGTTTTACTGTTACTGACTTACTGTTAAATGTTAATGGCTCCAAAATAAATGATTTGATACAAATTTGGAGTGGAGATTGAGATGGAAATGTTGAAGAACTAGAAGGGTAAAAAAGAAGCAAAATTATCAAATTTAAAAAATACAACTGTTGGATCTGGGAGTTGGTATTATTCATGCTAATATCCAGATTTGTTTGACAGTGATCAAGATTCAAGATGAATAAAGTTGAGCATGGAATGGAATGGAAATTTTTTCTGCATACTATCCATCACAAATTACTGCCGTCCGTATATAGACGTAATTTGAATTTTTAGCATTAGCATTGCTCACATCACAAAGGGCTTGCTTGATTATATGCCTTTCAGTGGCATAATTACAAGTTTACAACCTTCAAACTGGGAAAATATTTTCTAAGAGTGCATTCATTGCTCTCCAAGACAATTAAAAATTTGGAACTAACAAAACTTTGCATAAATTATGCTCACCACAGTCCATAATCTCACCTTCACTTGCATCCTATCAAAACCTATCTGATTGTGAAACTGAGGCTCTAGTAACAGGCCCTTGTTGCAAAACCAGCAACTCCAAAAATATTAATTATTAAAAAAAGGTAATGGTTCTGTTCGGGGGAGCCGTATTTAGGTGAATGTGCACTGCCTCAAGCCCCTCCACTCCTAGGAACCGTGACCCTCAGACCTACTACAGAGAAACCCATTGTCCAACTTTTGGCTTGGAACGGGCAAGACAGTAAAGAGCCACCGTGAACCAGACTCGGTCCAATGTTCCATCACCCATTACCCCCACTTGGGTTGTTGGGTTACAAGCCCAAGTTATTGAACGCGGCGATAGAGATTAAAGTTATATTAAAAGCGTTGTAAATGCATTTTTCTCCCTTCTCTGCTACTTTATTGGATGCTGCAAAAGTCCCAGAAGCCAATGGAAATTCCAGTGGGTTGCCTCTTCTACCAATTTGCGGTAAATTCAATGCATTTCTGAATCCAAATGATGTGGCATGAAAGCAGCCGTTGGTTGCCTTCTTGGTTTTTGTGTCACTTTTTTTTTTTTTTTTTCTCTTTTGTTCAGTCATGAAGGACCTCTATTGATTTTTCACATTTTGCTATTTGTCATTACAATTTAGTGATTTACATGTTGAATCACAATCATTTGATTTCCTAGTCTTTCATTCTTATGCAATATGTCATAATATATTAACAATATAAACAACCGAAGTGTGGTAATAAAACAACAATTTTGCCAAGAATCGCCCTCCGATTGAACGGCTCAAGTTAGGGGAGTCGAGTGGAGCCAAGTAGTAGATGTTCGAACTCTACTCGAGTTTTATACATTTTGTTTGAGCTCCATTGAGTTTGACTCGAACTTGATTACTAAACGAGTGGCTCGAATTGAATTTTAAAAATTCATATTTTGGACTTTTTTTTTTTATTTACGTCTTCATATTTTAAAGAAATTATTACAAAACTCAAATATTGTGACATGCACGCACACACACATGTATATTAGAATATCGACCTGAGTTGTGTTTATAAGATCTGAGTCGAGTTGAGTGTAAAAAAAAAGCCGAGTCGTTCTCGTTTAATAATCGAGTTATTATTTTCGAGTTCAAGTAGCTTATTTATTTAATGAATCGATTTTGAACCAAACGAAATGCGAGTCGAACTAAAACTACTTATGGACAGCTCGATTCATTTACCGCCATAGTTCAAGTCCCTCGGTTGGCTAGTGAGAATAGAATTATTCGAATAATAGACTTAAAAAATTTCAATGCTAAGTTGGCTAAAATGTTAGATCCCATTAAATTTTTTTTATCATCTTATTGATGGGTCATGAGAGTACTTTTTTGGTGCAGCAGATGCAAGAATTACGTGATATCATTAACAAATTAATAATACAAATTAATAAATGATATGTATAATTTAATATTCATCTTTTTAGTTATTTTTAATATTTTAATATGTGTGATAATAGATTATTAAATTATTATACGGATGACGTGATATATTCGTTGTATTGTAGATTTTATGCATTAATGGACAAAATATTCAAGAAAAGGGAAATTTACAAAATTAAACCCTATAATTTTAATTGCAAAAATCTGCTGTATAAATAGACAATAAGAGTTGGGGAACTCTCCCTGGGGGTTTAATATCATTAAAATAAAGAATGAGGGTTTGCTCTCAGAGAGAGATCTGAATCTCTGATTGCTAAGCGAAGCCAGTGATTTCACCTACTCATCATCATCATGGCGAGGCAGCTTCTTGTATATCTGAAATTGCAGCCATGATGATAAAGTTTTAATCTTTTCTGATAAACATTAAATCTTCAGCTTCTATCTACCAAAAAAAAAATAAAAAAAAAAAAACGAAACTGTGTGTGTATATATATATATATGAATCATACAATTACCTCTTCTTCTTCTTTTTCTCTTTCTAAGGCTGTGATGATGTTTTTGGACTTTGGATTGGACTCTTAGAGACCCGTTTAATGGCGGGGCGACCTGGAGGCTTCTCTTTGTTGCAGCCATTGACGGTGAAATTCTCCTGTATGTCCGATCCAGGCCTGAATCTGAGCCACACTTTTTACTCCCACCATTTTCTTTCACGCAAAACAAAAAAAATTAAAAATCATCGTCTTTTTGACGGGTTTCTCGACGGCGGCGGGTAATTTTCCTAATTCAAGTAAAACTATTTAGTTCCTCCATTCAAAATTAGGTCACGACTTTTAAATTTTATGTCTTTATTATTAATATCTCTGTCACTATCATAATTATCATAATTGGACTATTTTTTTAAAAAAAATTAATGTGATGCGTACATCAAATTAAAATTTGAAAATTATTTCACCTTTTTGTAATATTCATTGAAACAGTATATATTATGGAAAAGATTGATAAAAACTATTTCTTCTTTTTTTTTTTTTTTAAACAATATAAAAGCTCTTTCTAAAATTTATATTCATATACAAAATACATATTTTTTTTGAAAGTAATATACAAAATATATTGAATGAACACTTGGTATAAAATTACAAGTACTAATTCACTAAACTGTTATGATTTTCAATATTATTTTTATTTTTTTTTATTTTTTTATTTTTTTATTTTTTTTTTTTGAAATCGTTGGAAACCCCGCCACCAAACCAACCCCTGGGCCCAGGCTCTTACAAGAAGTTATACCCCCTGGATTCGAACCCAGAACCTCAAGGTGAGATTCTGGACCCTTCACCACCAAGCCACAAGAATTACAAGTACAAGAATTCTCAAAAGTTCGGTTCAGTCTATCATTACTGTTGAACCGGTTGGAGAAGGCCCGGCCCGGCAAATGACCACTATATAACTTATACCTCTGGTCTTTTTAGGTTTTTACTGTACTCATTAGTTTAAGAATGAGGCTTTGCTCTCAGAGAGCTCTCTGTCTCTCTGATCGTTAGTGAAGCCAATGATTTGATTTCACCATTTTTATGCTTCAGGATTCATGGGAAATTATCATATATCCACTGCTTCAATTTCTTTCTCTTTCTCTTTCTCTCTCTTACAAAATGGATGTAATAATGGGGCTGTGATGATATTTCCCAATGTCAAAAGTGACCAGATGATGAGAAACTTCCACTTATTATGGCAGGGCAGCTTCTGGGTATCTCTGAAATTGCAGCCATGGTGGTAAAATTTCGATAGTCTGATATATGGCGAATCTTGAGCCTCCATCCATAACCCAAAAAAGAAAAATTGAAACTTTTATTGTTTGGTTATTACAGTGGAAGTCCCTGATGTTTGTGTATTCAATTTTCTCACTCTCTTTTTATTACATTTTGTGCAAAATGCACCAAATATGACTCAATAGCATGCAAATAAAATCAGATAATGTCCTTTGAATTCTTTGACAATCTGTTGGTACTTGAAGGCTCGGATGATCTATTCGGGGCTTGGGTGGCCCGTTTGATGGTGGGCAACCTGGAGACTTAGATGAGTTGCAGATATTGGCGGCGGTTGATTCATCTCTTTGTCCCAATTTGAAGGCTGAATCTGAGCCTCTCATTTAATTTTTATCTTCGGCGAATTTTTAGTTAGGGATAGATGGAAAGTTATTAGTTATATAATTTATCAGTTTACTAATATATCTCTATAGATCAAAAAACCAATATCCCTAATTTTTTTTTAAAAAGCATTACAAAATTCTTTTATAAGAATATATGAAAGATATGGATGGAAAAAAAAATAAAAATGATACACTTACACACACTTTTACTTAAAATTTTACAAACTCTCTCACTGTAGCTACAGTGAGAACTTTAAGTAAGAGTGTGTGTGAGTGTATCATTACTCAAAAAAAAATCCCGAATATGGATATGAATTATGAATCTTTGTATCGGTAATGTGATTTTGGATTCTTTTCGTCTGTATAAAAAAAAATTGATTGGGATTTGAGGTAATTTTTCATCTCAAGTCTTAATTTATCCCCTAAAAGGTCTGGAATGACATAATGGTCCAGGATCTTGGGTGAAAAATTTATAAAAGATTTTGGATGGTTTTTTGTATTGAATCCACAAATAAAATTGAACCAGGATTAGAAAATCTCCACCAATATTGTTTGTCAATTCTAATGAGAAAGGTCAATTTAATAAACAATGCTCAAACACAGAATAAATAATCGGCTGAAAGAAAAAATATTAAATTAACACTTATCATATATTTTTTATAAAGTTTTGAGTGGTATTTTTTAAAATTGTTTGAGAAATTGGTATATTAGTATTAATTTATAGATCTGTTAGTAAGTTACTGTATTATATATAATTTATTTTATTAATAATTCATTATATTGTTTAGTATAAAATTAAATATGTAAAAATAGAACTATATTAAATTGAATTTAGAATATACCTATTTAGATAATGAAATAGAATAATTATCTAAAAAATATGAGATTTTATTATTTTATTTGTATAATTTTAAATAAATAATAAATTAATAATGATGTTAAATATTAATTGGTTTATCATAAATATAAATATGAAAAAAAAAACACTTAAAAATATTTCTTTAATTTTTGACCAAGAGTGTTGGGTTGGGTATCCAAATGCAATTTTTTTTTTTATTATTATAACATGCCTGATAAAAGACAATTTTAGTTTTACAAAAAGAGTGATATAAAATATTTACAAGATTAATATCAAAAATTAACATTAGAATTTGTATTATCATATCAAATAACTGTAAAAATATGTTTGACTGAGGACATTTGGGTAAAATGTCAATCTTACTTTACAAAGTAAAAAAAAAAGGCTTATACCGCACTTCATAAAGTTGTTCCCTTGTATATATGTTATGGGAACTCCCTATTGAGAATGTGTTAGCTAGCAATAGCATCATCATCATCATCATCATCATCATCATAATCACTCTTGTTTTTGTTTAGTCGTTGTTTCTGGTTTCCACTAAGAATGAGGCTTCGCTCTCAGAGAGAGATCTCTTTGATTGCTAAGCGAAGCCAGTGATTTCACCATATCTCATATGCACACTCTTTCTCTCTCTCTCTCTCTCTTCTCATGTGATGAGGCTGTGATGATGAGTTTTCAAAGTCAAATAATCAGACGGTGAGAAACTTGTACTCCTCATTATGGCGAGGCAGCTTCTGGTTCTGGGTATATTGGAAATTGCAGCCATGGTTGTCAAGTTTCATTAATGTCTGGTAAAATTTGAATCTTGAGTCTCCATTCACATTAAAAATTGAATCTTTTTTCCTGGGTTTTTGCCAGAATTGGCCATGACTGTCTCTAATCTCTGTATGTTTATGTATGTATACGCAATGATCGTCTTCGCCTGCTTCTCTTTCTTCTCAAAATATATAAATAAATAAACAAATAAACGGCTGTGATGATGTGTTCAGGCGTTAGATCTGCCTCTGAGAGGCCCGTTTTTATGGCGGGGCGATCCGGAGATTTCTCGGTGTTGCAGCCATTGGCGGTTGATTCTTCTCTCTGTCTGATCAACCCTGAATCTGAGCCTCTCTTTCTACTTCCATAATATAGGGAAAAAATGTCTTTTTGTGAATCAGTTTTTGAGTTACTGGCATTTTTTGAGATTTTGTTTATGGGTTTTTATTGTTTTTTGTTTAATATTCGAGTGAATTTTTATTTTTCATGAGGATTTGGTGCATTTCTTCACTGAGTAGGTGGATCAAAGTTCATGCAGACAAATTTTAAACCTCACTGGGAGATTAAAGTTTCTGTACCGCACAGATTGGAAATGGAAAAAAAGAAAGGCATGTAACAGTTGAATCTGGGTTTTTCTTGTTTTTAGTTTAATATTCGAGTAAATTTTGTTTATGGGTTGGTGGTGGCATCATGAATGAACTCTTGGTTCCTGCAATGCATATGTAGTATGTACTATAAAAAAATGGAGCTTCAGCATAAAAATGAAATGACACTTTCTTTGCATATGGACTTCATCTTCATTATGGTTTTGACTTCAATGAAAATAGGTTCACGAAAGCATATGTAACAGGATGTGGCTTTCATCCTAAATGCCAGATTGTGCAGCTTTTTACCCACAGAGAGAAATTTGTCAATTGCCATCATCTTTTTGGGTTTCCATTGGCAAGTTTTGCTTTGTGAGATTATAATTCACATAATTGAATGTAGGAATTGACTCCTAGAACCATCAAACATTAAGCTCTAACTGCTAAACCGGCCAAATTATGTTTCATCAAAGTCAGCGGGAGGTGGTCGCTGGTCCGTGAAGCCAGCCTCACTCGGTGCCCTCCGCTATAGTAAGCATAAACATCCAGCCTTCGCCAGAGACCTATAAGCTCAACTCATGGCTTGGAACGGGCAAGGCAGTAAGTAGCCACAATGGACTCGACTCGGGTCAAAAGCTCACGCTACTGAGCGCAGCGACAGACATGCAGTTTAGAGTTGCGCTATTTAATTGTTGATTAATCGCTTGATGATGTTGATTTTGGCCGATTTAAATTATCATTGATATACAAATTGGTTATTGTACCAATTTGCCTCAATTCCATCAATGCAGATGTGTAGCCAATTAGACATAAGTGAGGATTGAGGTCATTTGATTGCGCTACAATTCGCATTATGTAGCCAGTGTTTCTTCGAACAATGAGGTTTTGCTCTCAGAGAGTTCTGTGAAGCCAGTGATTTCATCATCTCTCTCTCTCACACACACACACACACACTGTCTCTCTATCATGTGATGAGGCGATGATGATTTGTTTTCAATGTCAAATGATCAGACGGTGATAATCTTTACTACTCGTAATGGCGAGGCAGCTTCTGGTATATCTGAAACTGCAGCCATGGTGGGAAAGTTTCAATCTTATGTGATAAAGGTTGATTCTTAAGCCTCCTTCCACAATAAATATTGAAACAATTTTCCTGGGTATTTTCCAAAATTGGCCATGACCTACTTGCCCAACTCTCCGTTGGTGTATGTATATATGTATATGCAAATGACATTCTTCTGCTGCCTCTCTTTCTTCTCAAAAGTAAATAAATAAACGGCTGTGATGATGTTTTCAGGTTTTGTATCCACCACTTATTTGGGTGCTTCACTTGCTTCCTTTTTATAATGTACAAGACTTTCTTGTAAGAACTGTTTTGTCTGATTGGATCATGATTTGCTGTCCGGTAGACCCGGCCACGGTTCTGGTTCGGAAACGGAACTGTGGCCGACCGTTTCGGTTGGAGTTCGACTCCAATCCGAACCAATCCGAACCAGTGGAACCGTACGGACCGTAGGTTCCAACAGGAACCCTAAACCCCAACGACTACTAGCCGTTGGGGAGGGCAGGGAGCAACTATATATCCCTAATAACGATAATAAAACGGTTATATTTATGGGCATTTTTTGTATCAAAAAATTCTAAAACTCTATAAATATGATTCATTTTTCATTATTTCAACACACCAAATTCTCAACTCTCTCATTTCCTACAATTCTCTTATTCTCAATCTCAATTCATACAATTCTCTTATTCTCAATCTTAATCCAATTAGTTATTTCATTCGCAATTAGTCAATTTTCTTATTTTTCTTCCTGATTTCTCAAACGAAAATGGCAAGCTCATCTGAGAACATAATGTCAAATATGTCACCAAGACAAGAGCGGCTCTAGTGTCGATGCACATCACGGAGAAGAGAAGTTAAGGCTCGTTCCTCGATGTTTTCAAAATTCATTTTCATTTGGAACGCCTAGAAGATAATACACAACGAGTAATTTGCAACTATTGTGGGGTTACCTACGAATTTTCTGGTGGATACGGCAATATGATCAAGCATCTGTAAAGACATCATCCGATTGAACTTGGAATTGAGACGACGCAAACTCAAATGGCCAGATACGCATCATCTAGTAGAGGTACGAGTGCTGTAGATTTATTTAAATATTCTGATGCAAAAAATAGAGAAGAATTTACGAAATTATCTGTATGACACATCTATCTTTAAACTTTGGTAAAAAACTTCATTTTACTAATTACGTGCATAATGCTTTAAATCATTCTGCATGTAGAATGGCTCGAAACACAACAAAACGTCATATTAATCACATTTATTCATAAAAGTAATCTCATTTATTTTAATTTATTTTCGAAATTTTTTTTTAAAAAAAAAAGGTTCGGAACCGGAACAGAACCGGTCGGTTCCGGTTCGGTTCAAGGTTCTGATTCCACACTTGTGGAACCGAACCGAACCGCCGGCCGAGTCTACTGTCCGCATTGCTTGTCATAGGTGGCATTGCTCAAAGCTTTTAAGAAAATATATGGACTTGTATGTAGGAATTTTACGCTTCAATAAGGATTGTGAGATCAATGATAAGATTCATAACTGCAAAAAGGCATAGCATTGTTACCTTGTAGCATGATCAGTTTACCGTCCCCGAGGGTCCCCTTACAGGGGTTTTAGGATTTGGTTTCAAATTCGAATACATTGAATGTATTTTTTATAAAACAGTTGAGTATTTTACACGTTTCTTTTAGATTCGAATTGGGTGATTTAAAAGTAGGTTGGAATTTAGGATTTGATTTCAAATTCTATGTTTGAATTCAGTGAGTGTACTTTTTGTAAGAACTTGAGACTTGAGACAATTGTGGATTTTACCTACTTCATTTAAATTTGAATCGGGTGATTTGAAAAGTAGGTTGGAATTTAGGATTTGATTTCAAATTCTATGTTTGAATTCAGTGAGTGTACTTTTTGTAAGAACTTGAGGCTTGTGACAATTGAGGATTTTACCTACTTCATTTAAATTTGAATCGGATGATTTGAAAAGTAGGTTGGAATTTAGGATTTGATTTCAAATTTTATGTTTGAATTCAGTGAGTGTACTTTTTGTAAGAACTTGAGGCTTGGAACAATTGATGATTTTACCTACTTCATTTAAATTTGAATCGGGTGATTTGAAAATATAATTTTCAATCTTTCCAAAAAAAAAAAAAATTATCCGTTTACCATTTATCCTATTCATTATGAATGACATGTCGTGGTCGTGGATGAAGTATATAATCAATACTCTCATAATATAAGAATAGACCACCATTTCTGCCACTGGAAATAGAATATAAGATATTTGCTTCTTTTTTATTTATTTAATAACTTTGAATGACAAATTGTTCCAATCAATAACAACTTGAATGCTTTATTCTAGCATATGATACTGTTTTCATATATGAATGACATATCTTACTTCTAACTATTATTTTTGTCTCTTATAGTTTATTCAAAAACAGATATAGCTGCCTAATTGAATATAAATAATAAATTATAATATTAATTAATATTTAATAAATTTCCTTACATTAACAATATTTTTTCATTATCATTAATTGAATGATTCTCATTTTACCAATATGATTAATTATTTCATAATCATATGATTATACAAATGTTATTATATTTTCAGTTTGAAACTTAATTCTATCAAATAACATATTATAAAAATCTAATATTTTTATACATATTTCATAATTATTCATAATGTAGAAATTATATATATATAAACCGACACCAAGAACTCAACAAATACTAGAAGAAACGACTCAAGATCGAGATAGTATATCATATTTCAGGTGTATATGTCATATCTCTCATAGCAGCTGTACGTGCCAAATTTGGGTCATGGGCAAAACTGTCTTTCCATTCGAAACCAATGTCAAATAAAACTCATAGACAGAGATGAAAGCCCAGGATAAAGCCCAATAAAAACCTTATTCCACTTAATAAAGCCAAGACCTTACCTAACATTCCCCACTTACCCTAATCATAATTATAGTGCTCCACTTTGATCATTAAATAGAGATATCTTAGCACATTGTGGGACTTATGCCAGCTGCGAAAGTCACTCATCTTCAACTATAAATTACAAACACAATTCGAGAAACAAAAAAGGAAGAGCAAGCTCTTACAGCTTCTGCTCTCTGACACAACTCTCAGAGCTTCACATTTCTTAAACATTTCATTCCGCCCTCACGGCCACCAAAAGAAGGTCATGGTAATAGTAAACCTTGCTTTCACATTTAACACATTCACTGCTCATTTCATACTACTAACTTGAGCGTCGGAGTGCCCCCGGCACCCACCACACCGGTGGGCAGTCTCCTCCGCTCACTCTGACTTTATCTTGCAGGATCGCTGATGCCCCCAACCTACAAATTCTGATTGTGGACCTCGGCCGAAATCCAGCATCCACAGCAGCTGGGTCCCACAACTGTGTGGGGCCCAACTGATGTGAGAGAGATGACATATACACCATGATATAATACAACCTACTAAACACATATCAAAACTTGACCATCCACTGCACGCCACGTGTACGTACCAGTATATTTTCAATACGTTTACCCACATTCAATCCCATCTCTCCACATAAACCGAATCTCCTTCATCATCACTTGCAAATTAAAACAATCTTTCCAATACACACAATTAAAAAAAATATAAACGAAAATCCAAACGACAGTGAATCGGACGAACCGTGCAACTTCCACAGAAGGAGGAGGATGAAGATCACGTCGTTACTGGTTTTGAAGTGCAACCCTGACGGATCGGATCCTATTCTGTTAGCCGTCGCTTTGGACGTTAGCCATTTCGGTTATTTTCAACGATCCAGCGTTAAGGAGTTCATCCTCTTTGTTGCTCGCACCGTCGGTAAACGGACTCCGCCCGACCAGCGTCAGTCCGTCCAACACGAAGGTCAAATTTTGAATTCCAGATTACAATCTGTTTCCGTTTTTTATTCAGTTGTGTCGTTTAAGGCTTGGATTGTGGCGTTTATTTTTTATATTTGTTTTACTTCTGCGAAAGTTGGTAAATTTTTTATAAATGAATGATTTGATGATCCTGAATCTGATAGTTTTTGGATTAAATTAATAAATTAATGATTTTGTTGACTGTGTCTTGTTTTTGCGATCATTTTGAGGTTGAATCTTGCCATTTTGTGCTTGCAATTTCTCAATTATGTGAGAAGCGGCTATGTTTAGAATAAACATTGAATTAATTGATTATTTTGCAAATTATGTAGAGTACAAGGTGCATTCTTATAATAGGAATGGACTTTGCGCAATGGGATTCATGGATGATCACTATCCAGTGCGAAGTGCGTTTTCTCTTCTCAACCAGGTATGATTTAATAAACCCATGTCAATTTTAATTGTCTTAGGCTGATGCTACAGGAGAAATTGATTGCTAAATAGTGAATAAGCACTTGGCAGTAATTTTTGGAGAAGAGACTGACAGTAAGATGCTATCTGTGTTTATCTGGCCTCAACAAGTATTTTTATCCATTCTTGTCAAACACTACAACAGAAAAGGGGGAAAAAGTGGTATTGATTTTGGTAGCATATCTTATATTGCTTTGTCCATCTTTATTATATCAATGAAATACCGCTATCAACTTTGTTTAAAGTATTTCTTAAGTGTAGGTTAGGTTAGGTTTGGATGCTTGTTATTAGGATTGCTTTTCTTTGTATTTAAATCATCGGTGATTTGGAGTGTGTAAACCATTGTTTTGCGCTGTTGACATGTGTCAGCTAGTAAGAGCATCTCGGTTAAAGTTTGACATGGCATTGGGAAAGATGCTTGAAGGATGTGTTTATGAAGGGTTGTAATGTTATTATTCCCAGAGATAATGAAACTTTGTTGTTTCGGGTAGTGAATATATGTATGGTTAATCCATTGCTGCTTGGCTTTCTGGATATTTGACGGTAATTTTTTTTTGGCAGGTGCTGGATGAGTATCAGAAAAATTTTGGTGAATCATGGAGGACTGCTCAGGCAGACAACATGCAACCGTGGCCTTATCTAAATGAAGCTTTGAACAAATATCAAGTATCTCTGATTTCTTTCTCAAAATCTTGGCTATAAGTTAAGGACAATTAGTAATTGTTTACATTCACAATGGTCACGATCTCTAACTTTTCAGGACCCCGCAGAGGCTGATAAGTTGTTGAAAATTCAGAGGGAGTTGGATGAAACCAAGATTATCCTTGTGAGTATTCGATTGTTGCTATCCTAGTTTATGTATTAGATCCATATATGGCTTTACTTGCCTTTGGTAGTAATAATTACATATGACATACTTCGGATTTTTCATCAATTTTTTTTTTTTGTTTACATATGGCATACTTTGAATTTTTCATCAATTTCGATCTTGAAAACTTCAGAATTAGAAAGTCTTGTAAATTGTAAAGTTGTAGATATTTGAGAACTCGAATCGCCTCAATCCGATATCGGAGTAAAACATTATGACCAAAATACGAAAATTGCGCAAGGTTGGAATTTCCAAAATTGTACACTATTAGAACGCCCTTTTAAGTTTATAGTTTCTAAAATCCAAATGTCATTTTCTAATTATCATCCAAATTATTATTTCACCTACATAAGAAATAAATATCAAAATAAAATATATAAAACATAAATTTAATTATTATTTTACAAATGTGTCAAATTAAGGGGATTAATGAAATTATGAGTGTAAAATGATTAGTTTCTCTTTAAGTTGATTTTGTTGTGTTGGAACCTTCAATTTTCAATTTTAGGCGACTCTTACCAAAATTGCTATTGTTTTGAGTGGGCTTCTGATGTTTAATAGGCTTATGCATGTGTTATCTTTTCACTTAATAAGATTTCAATCTCTCTCTCACCTCTCCTTGTTCATGTGCAATTTTTTGTTCGTACAGCATAAAACTATTGATAGTGTACTTGCACGAGGTGAGAAGCTGGACAGTTTAGTCGAAAAGAGTTCAGATCTGAGTGCAGCCTCGCAGGTACTCAAACAAGAATTTTACATTTCTTTTATTCATCGGCGAATATGCATTTGTAGCATCTCATATGTGCATGGACTTGCATGCTATCTCCTTTGAGAGCATGTACTTATGCTAGTCTGTTGATTTGTTGTTTAGTGGCTTGGTTATTGTTGACAAATATGTGTCAAAGGCATTATGAGTTTTGAGAGGTTGTTGGATCATCTCATTAATGTTAGTGTTTTGCTATGAGTCTATTGAATGAAACAGGTGTGTGTGTGTGTGGGGCATTTAGGACCCTGGTATTATTGTGCAATAACGGCTATTACTTATCTTTTTAACTAGTTGACTAACAGAGAGTAGTTAATGAATTCATTTTCCCCTTGATATACTTTTTTTTTCTTAGAGCTGGGTTTAATTTCTGACAACTTTATACCTGCTATAGGGTCATCCATCTCCAAATAGCTTTGTTTTTGTTGACTGCAGTGCCTATGTACCTTCAGATTGAACCAAGAAAATTAGTCATTTGAGTTCTATGGACAAATTTCACATTTTTCTTTGAATGTTTATGCTTCATTTGGGACTGTTAAATTACTTTTAATATAAAGTTTGATTTGTTGAATATTGTTATATTCTCATGTCAATTTCATTGTTTATGAAGGTGAAGTTACACTTTCATTTTATTTTTGGTGGCTAATGTATTTTCGGATATTTAATATGTTGATACGGTTATGTTCTCTCCGTCTACTAAACCAGACCCGAGTTCAGTTAGTGTCTATCTATCCTGTTTTGGAACCCTTACACATCTTATTATTGTTGTTGAAACAGATGTTCTACAAGCAGGCCAAGAAAACTAACCAATGTTGTACCATACTGTAAGAGCATTTGAGGCAAGTCACTCCTTTCTTGTATTGTTGAAGCCTTGTGGGTGACAGAAACGGTGATTATAATATGTTTATATCATATTTCAGTTGTTTGGTTGGAAGATTTGTGGTTTTTCATCTCCCGCTTCTTTGTGATACGGATCAGAAAGATAAGAAAACAAATGTTGGCTTAAGATATTTCTAATTGTAGTACTTTACGCTTCCTGTTGACAAAAATTGTGATTCTTTTGTTCTGATTAAACATATACATTATGTTTGCTTGTTCCTTAGAAGATATCACCAAACAAAGTTATAAACCTCTTCAAAATCGTGTCCCAGAGATTATTTTTCACAAGTCGATTAATCAATATTCAATAGCATAAAAAAATCCCCGAACATATAAAAATTCCAATCGGATCAAGTTTGGAGTCCCGATTTAATCTTTCCAAAGATTATTAGAAATTATGGATAATTATGTGCCTTCGAATATCAAGATACAGTGATTGGTTCACATCGCATAATACAAACATTCTACTTTGCTTCCACAAGAGACAATGAACGTGACAAGGGAACAGAGAAGTAAAGATTGCAAGCGAAAGCTTCATAATATAGGGAACAGAGAAGTAAAGATAAGGTTATTACGGTCCAAAGTGGACCACCTACCACCGTTTGATCCTTGGATTCCAAGCAAAAGCTTCATAATATATAACTATCACTACTGTAATTTTCAATCAATTGTCCATGGCTCAAACTTCACACACAAAAACACAGTCGTTACAAAACAAAACACGAAACCCCGAAGGAAAGTAACATAAGATTACAATACTGTGATTATGAAACACTCATGAATCACAGTAACACAGGCTCCATAAGTAGTTGAAAACCCAGATTATAACTACTATTATCAGAGGGATTGAAAACAACTAATTCATATAGAGCCATTGAACCCAACTTATACTGTGCTTAAGTTTCCTATTTGCCAAAGATGGATTTGAACCACCATATGCCTTTGGTGTCATTGGTGCCCTCTTCTGCCTCTGGTGGGTTATCACTCTGTGGTGTCTTGTGCAATTTGCTCACATCATAGCCTTCACTTACTGCCTTCTCCACTAGACGATTGTAGATCTCTTCATCCATATGGGGCTGCCTGCATAAAATCTTCAAAACACACCACCATAACAATAACCAATAAAAAAAAATTAGCGTTTGAACAAAGAATAGCATAAATTTGAGGAAGTAGAACAGAAAAAAGTGTGCTAAATGCAAAGAAGTTTAAGCCTTAGCATCAAAATTTCAACTTTAGAATAAAGAATGCTCCTTTAAAATGAAATTGTGCAACTAAAAAGGTTAAAAGACACAAACCCATTTCGAAAACCATGATCAATATGCCGAATCCTTTTAATAAAGAATTGATAAGGATCAAAGGGACATACCCAGAGATATCTTCTGCTAGGCTGACCAATCAAAGCATACTGATAATCTTCATCAATATACAAAACCCAGTAGTCACCAACAACAGGAATAATGGGCAAAAAAGGAGGCACATAAAACTTAACCTTAAGCTTGGCCTCATCACTATTAGGATCAGCCTTATATGCAGTGCCTTCAATATATCCTCTTTTGCCATCATTCCATGTCTCATTCAACACATGTACAGTCCCATCTTCATTCAAAGTGTAAATTGCCCTTGTGTCCACTCCATTCTTGGGCTGAAACCTTGAAGGAAATGAAGCTATCTCATACCATCTCCCCATGTAACGCTTTATATCAAGACCCTTCACCACTTCCATCTCTTTTTTGGTGGCCATTTTCTGTGACAAAGTTTTAATCTTTTCAAAGATATCGGGGTTTATCAGAGTTTTTGTTTATCTCAAATGGGTTGTTACTTGTTATTTAAAGTTGGTTTTTGATAAGGTATATAGAGATTCTGGGGGTTACGTGGAGGGATAATGGCCTTACATTATGAAGTGTGAATGGATAAAATAGGCATTTGACAAAAATGCTACATATCCGATCGACATGTTTGATTTCATTTTTGAATAGTAGCATTATTTTTGCATACTTGGGACTCGGGGAAAAATGTTAACTTGGTGAAGAAGCAAATCCGAGAGCAACCAAAACCTGTCAATCTCAAACTCAAGTTATCATCTTGAGGAAAAACAGAAAGTGCGAAGAAAGATGGAAAGGAGAATCCAAATGGGTCCATTTCAGTCCTGTGTTCATATTAATTGATTTTTGTTACCAGATTTAGATTAGTTAATGCTCCGTTTAATGTCATTCTCAGAGTAAGTACATACATTTTTTTTTTTTTTTAAGAATTGTGAGATTTGAATATCTCTTTGAATTTCAAGATGTAAAACTCAATGTGGAATAAATATCTTGCTTTTCATTTTTGCAGTATTCTCCCCCTATTTTTTCTGATATTAATATCCTTATAAAGATTAACCTCTTGTTAATTTGGACATAAAATGTTAAATGTCTATAGTTAGAGCATTTAATTGAGCTCTTTTCTGTATCATACGAATTTTATTTTTTATTTTATTTTCTTATACTTATAATATGAAACATCATACTTTATTTTATAAGAATGTGATATGTAAATGAGGTGAAATGTCACATTTATAAAAAGATATGTCAAAATAAATTCAATGTTGAATCATAACAAAATAAACATGGATTAGAATGCGTTAAGTGGAGTATGGATATGTACATGACTAGGCATTGTCCTAGAGTATTCACAATCTCGGCCGAGGTTTTGGTTCGGAATCGAAATCAAATCAGATGGAATCATAAGGTTACGATTTTATCCTGTTTCAATTCCGAAGTTGGAACTGAACCAAAATGGGTTCCACATAATTTGAAATCGTAAACTTAAGGTTTGGTTCTGGATGAAACCGGATCCAAATCACATTTTTTCTTGTTTTTTTTTTTTCAAAAAATAAATGATCGAACTGGTTTTGCCAGTTCAATCCAGCTCCAAAAAAGTTAGAATCATAACCGAATCGGTTCGATTACGGTTCTAGTGTCTTGAAACCGTGAACCAGACGGTTCAATTAGATTCTGAAACTGAACCAAACCGTTGGCCGGATGTACAAATTGCCATTCAAAACAAAAGATGAGGCTGAAAATCTTTCTTCTAGTTATATACACATCCATATATATATATATATATATATATATATATATATATTCATAATTTCATCTCTTTTAGTTTGTGTAATTGTCCCCCATTTGTTTGATTAAGATATAGCAGAAAAGCCCCTCAAGTCTCTTGATTTCACAATTGTAACAGAGACCTCAATGATTGATGGAATAATTAAAAAAACAAAAAAAAAAAGATTCATGTACATGATAGTGTATATAAAAACGCACAAAAACATTAGTGTTAAGGAATATGGAATCAATATCTAAAATAGAATTCCTATTACCATTAGGATTTATGGTTTTATTATATTTCCCTATTAGATGAAGATTTCCTATATTCATAGAGAGCTTTAACCTACGAAGCCCGAAGGGGGAGCCGAAGCCCAAAATGATAGAGAGCTTTAACCTACGAAGCTCGAAGGGGGAGCCGAAGCCCAAAATGATGCCGAAGCATGAGAGCTTTAACCTACGAAGCCCGAAGGGGGAGCCGAAGCCCAAGAGTGCCGAAGCCAGAGAGGGAGCGAAATCCCGAAAGAGAGCCGAAGCCCGAGAGGGAGCGAAATCCCGAAATAAAGCCGAAGCCGAAAAAGTGAACGAAATCCCGAAAAAGAGCCGAAGCCCGAGAGTGCCGAAGCCAGAGAGTGAGCGAAATCCCGAAAGAGAGCTGAAGCCTGAAAAGAGCAGGCCCATAGCACACTTGTGAAGGGGTGGTGCAAATGGGTGGCGCATAGGAAAAGCAATGTGATGGTTGGCAACGGGGGGCGCGTGAGGGTCACACAATTATGGTAGCCGTGATCCCCCACACGCCGATGAGAATCAGAGAGAGTGAAACTAGAAAAAGGAGAACCTGATGTCTGATACCATGTTAGATAATGAAAGAAAATCTTGAATTCACTCTATATGAATTTACAATGGTAAAGGCCTATATATATAGGCTACATAGAAAACCAAAATAGAAAAGGAATCATATTGCTATGAACAATAATAATGAATATAGGAAATCTTCATCTAATAGGGAAATATAATAAAACCATAAATTCTAATGGTAATAGAAATTCTATTTTAGATATTGATTCCATATTCCTTAATATATAGTATGTAATATATATATATGAGATGATTGACAGACTTTTAAGTTGAAGCAAGAAATTAAGCTCATGCATAATATTGCATGGGTCAGTACGTAGTTCATTTGCTACCTCAATCATATATATATAATCAAACTCAAATCCTGATTGGTGTCCTATATAAAGCATTAGCATTCATAAGCTTAATTTGCTTGAGATTTTTCTTGGCAAAAGAAAAAGATGTAGGGTGTTCTAAAAGTTTCATCTTTTATGAGGAAAATTAGGGTTCATTACAGGCTCATACTCATGAAGGAGACAATTGAATTAAGGATACTAGAGATTTCTACAACCATATATCTTATGCAAATAATCTTGAACAAGAAACTGAGGTAATTTTCTAATTCTGTGTGTGTTAACATTATCAACAAAAGATCATATATAAACTTTCCTTTTTTTATTATGAAAAATCATTTTTTTAACATTTTAAAATTAGTAGAAACTTAAGAGTAATAAAAAAAATACAGATCTTTATCAGAAAATAATGATGAGCAATGTGGGGGAAAAAGAAAGAATTTGCATTATTTGATCATATATTCTTAACGTCAACTTAAAAAAGATAAATTTAATAAAAGTGTATAAACACTTGCACATTATAAAACAGTTAAAACATTAAAAAACGAAATACATTTCTTACATGACAAACATAAATATTTGTTTCTAATTGTTAGATGATGAAAGGAAGTCTTGAATTCACTATAAATGAATTTACAATGGTAAAGGCCTATATATATAGGCTACATAGAAAACCAAAATAGAAAAGGAATCCTATAGCTATGAACAATAATAATGAATATAGGAAATCTTCATCTAATAGAGAAATATAATAAAACCATAAATCCTAATGGTAATAGGAATTCTAATTTAGATATTGATTCCATATTCCTTAACACCCCCCCTCAAACTCAAGCTGGTAACGAAGGAGTAAGCTTGAGGTTGCATCTTGAAATCGGAGAGCGGAGTTCTGAAACTTGGAAATCTTGAAACTTGGAGGCTGGAAACCTTGAGATAATGGATGAGCTTTAACCTACGAAGCTCGAAGGGGGGAGCCGAAGTCCAAAATGATGCCGAAGCAGGAGAGCTTTACCTACGAAGCCCGAAGGGGGAGCCGAAGCCCAAGAGGAAGCCGGAGCCGGAGAGCTTTAACCTACGAAGCCCGAAGGGGGAGCCGAAGCCCAAAATGATGCCGAAGCAGGAGAGCTTTAACCTACGAAGCCCGAAGGGGGAGCCGAAGCCCAAGAGGATGTCGAAGCCGGAGAGCTTTAACCTACGAAGCCCGAAGGGGGAGCCGAAGCCCAAAATGATGCCGAAGCAGGAGAGCTTTAACCTACGAAGCCCGAAGGGGGAGCCGAAGCCCAAGAGGATGCCGAAGCCGGAGAGGGAGTGAAATCCCGAAATAAAGCCGAAGCTGAAAAAGGGAGTCGAAGCCCAAGAGAATGCCGAAGCCAAAAAGGGAGCGAAATCCCGAAAGAGAGCCGAAGCCCGAGAGTGCCGAAGCCGAAAAGGGAGCGAAATCCCGAAAGAGAGCCGAAGCCCGAGAGAACCGAAGCCAAAGAGGGAGCGAGATCCCGAAAGAGAGCCGAAGCCGAAGAGGGAGAGAAATCCCGAAAGAAAGCCGAAGTCCGAAAAAGTGAGTGAAATCCCAATAGAAAGCGGAAACAAAATCTTAAAAAGAGGCGAAACCTGAAAGGAGCAGACCCATAGCACACTTGTGAAGGGGTGGTGCGAATGGGTGGCGTATAGGAAAAGCAATGTGATGGTTGGCAACGGGGGGCGCGTGAGGGTCATGCAATTATGGTAGCCGTGATCCCCCACGCGCCGATGAGAATCAGAGAGAGTGAAACTAGAAAAATGAGAACCTAGTGTCTGATACCATGTTAGATAATGAAAGAAAGTCTTGAATTCACTCTATATGAATTTCATCGGCGCGTGGGGGATCACGGCTACCATAATTGTGTGACCCTCACGCGCCCCCCGTTGCCAACCATCACATTGCTTTTCCTATGCGCCACCCATTTGCACCACCCCTTCACAAGTGTGCTATGGGCCTGCTCTTTTCAGGCTTCGGCTCTCTTTCGGGATTTCGCTCACTCTCTGGCTTCGGCACTCTCGGGCTTCGGCTCTTTTTCGGGATTTCGCTCACTTTTTCGGCTTCGGCTTTATTTCGGGATTTCGCTCCCTCTCGGGCTTCGGCTCTCTTTCGGGATTTCGCTCCCTCTCTGGCTTCGGCACTCTTGGGCTTCGGCTCCCCCTTCGGGCTTCGTAGGTTAAAGCTCTCCTGCTTCGGCATCATTTTGGGCTTCGGCTCCCCCTTCGAGCTTCGTAGGTTAAAGCTCTCTATCATTTTGGGCTTCGGATCCCCATTCGGGCTTCATAGGTTAAATCTCTCCAGCTTCGGCATCCTCTTGGGCTTCGGCTCCCCCTTCGGGCTTTGTAGGTTAAAGCTCTCCTGCTTCGGCATCATTTTGGGCTTCGGCTCCCCTTTCGGGCTTCGTAGGTTAAAGCTCTCCTGCTTCAGCATCCTCTTGGGCTTCGGCTCCCCCTTCGAGCTTCGTAGGTTAAAGCTCTCCGGCTTCGGCATCCTCTTGGGCTTCGGCTCCCCCTTCGGGCTTCGTAGGTTAAAGCTCTCCTGCTTCGGCATCCTCTTGGGCTTCGGCTCCCCCTTCGGGCTTCGTAGGTTAAAGCTCTCCTGCTTCGGCATCCTCTGGGCTTCGGCTCCCCCTTCGGGCTTTGTAGGTTAAAGCTCTCCTGCTTCGGCATCATTTTGGGCTTCGGCTCCCCCTTCGGGCTTCGTAGGTTAAAGCTATCCGGCTTCGGCATCCTCTTGGGCTTCGGCTCCCCCTTCGGGCTTCGTAGGTTAAAGCTCTCCTGCTTCGGCATCATTTTGGGCTTCGGCTCCCCCTTCGGGCTTCGTAGGTTAAAGCTCTCCGGCTCCGGCTTCCTCTTGGGCTTCGGCTCTCCCTTCGGGCTTCGTAGGTTAAAGCTCTCCTGCTTCGGCATCATTTTGGGCTTCGGCTCCCCCTTCGAGCTTCGTAGGTTAAAGCTCATCCATTATCTCAAGGTTTCCAGCCTCCAAATTTCAAGATTTCCAAGTTTCAGAACTCCGCTCTCCGATTTCAAGATGCAACCTCAAGTTACTCCTTCGTTACCAGCTTGAGTTTGAGGGGGGGTGTTAAGGAATATGGAATCAATATCTAAAATAGAATTCATATTACCATTAGGATTTATGATTTTATTATATTTCCCTATTAGATGAAGATTTCCTATATTCATTATTATTGTTCATAGCAATATGATTCCTTTTCTATTTTGGTTTTCTATGTAGCCTATATATATAGGCCTTTACCATTGTAAATTCATATAGAGTGAATTCAAGACTTTCTTTCATTATCTAACACTATAAAACAGCTAATTAAGTTTAACCCATGCATGCTACGTACTCCATTAAAAGTCCAAAGCTGTATTAATTATAATCATTCATGTAATTAAATAATAGCTCAATTCATTGAAAACCATTTTAATTAATATTTAGGCTTGGTCTTAAACAGTTAAACTGATCAAAATCACTTAATTTACCCTTCAGTCTCTATTTGATGCTCCTAATTAAATTTGTCCAAACAAATAATTATATTGCTCATAATGTATCAATGTGTTTTTTTTTTTGTTAACTACCGCTAGATAGTTTTATTACTACACACATAAACTTAAACAATATTAATAATATATATGAGAAGAGAAGTAAAAAAAAAAAATTTGGAAATAGTTAAAAAAAATTTGTTGTCAAATCATTCGATTCAGATTTAAATGTAACAAATAAAATCCCGACTGTCTCAAATTTTTACAAGAAATGCATCTCTTATATTCGAGCCCAACCTGGAGGGTCACTAGTCACTACACTACCAAACCACGCCCTTTTAGGACAAGTGAACGCTTTCATTTGTAACTTTGTCAATATAAGACTATACTTGACAATTAGACCCGGACCCATAAGGTTTTAGTCCTGCCCTTAAGAAAATGGTTGGGTCCAGGATCTTAAATAATGAGGTCTTTTAGTTAAATGGCCGGATAAATATTTTTAAAATAAAAGTCTCGAAACCTGCCTTTTATTACATATTTTAAAATATATATATATATATATATATATATATATATATATTTGTAGGATTATATGTTTACAATAAAAAAATTATATATTTTTGTAGGATTATATTTTACAATTTAGAATTATTTATTATTAATATTGCTTAATGTACTGGCGTAGTGTTTTATGATTTATTATTGTTTTTTAAGCTTGTTTAAATTATATTAGTATTACTTGTTACTTTCTTAGTTTTTTTTTTTAATATTTAAAACTTATAATGTATTTTACATGGTATAAATTTTTGAAAAATTCATTTATTGTTAATTATTTTTTTTAAATACTATTATTTAATTAATAATTTTTTAAAAATTTAGGATCAGACTTGACTCTGGTCCGACTTCATATCAAACGGGCTAAGAACGGACCAGACGCTCTAACCCTCTCATAAATAGACATAATTTTTGAAAAATTGAGATTTAATATATTTTATGAAATAAGACTAATATTTGATTAAAACTTGATCCGACCTGACCCATTACCGACCCCAACTAAAACAAACGAAAATTTCCACTATCATCACAAAGTAAAGAGAGATGTGACGCATAGTGAAGACTGTAGAGGACCGCCAGGCTGAAGTGAACAAGGTTATGTAGTAACTGTCCGGTAACTAAATACTCGAAATCAGCTAACTTTTTTGCATAAAAAAGAAAGGTGAAAACTTTTCACATATAATTCATTCTAAAAGCCCCATCAAATCATCAATTCACATTAGATCTCAACTGTGTATAACTATAGCATCTCAAACGCAAAACACACAAACAAGAGAGATGTCAAGGAGAGCAGGCACTTGTGTGAGGTGCTGTCTTATAATATTTGCTGTAGTTTCAGCTTTAGCTGTGTGTGGACCTGCTCTGTTTTGGAGATTTAAGAAGGGTATTAGTTTAGGCGACCACAAATCTTCTTGTCCATCTTGTACTTGTGATTGTCCTCCTCCTCTTTCTCTTCTCAAGATTGCTCCTGGTAAGTTTTCGTTTTGATGGTTTCTTGTTGTCAAGTTTTGATTTTGATTTTGATTGATTGTATGTTGATTAGAGTGAATTTGAGGAGTACACATTTCAGCAATTTGTGATTTTGATCTGTTGTTATAGCTCATTTTGGCCGGCAGGTTTTTGTTGTGATGGTTTCTGTTTGTGGGTTGTTGTCAAGTTCTGATTTTGATTGATTTTCTGTTGATTATAGTGAATTTGGGTAGTAACATTTCATCTTATTGAGAGATTGATCTGTTTTATAGCTCATATTGGGAATCTGGCTTCTGGGTTGTTGTCAAGTTCTGATTTTACTTGGATAAATGCTGATCAGAGTAAATATTTGGGTACCCATTTCATTAATTTGATGTTTCATCTACTGTTTTTGCTAATCTAAAAGTCTGAGCTTCATGTATAATGAAATAATTTTGAATAGTATCAGGAAAATCTAATTCAAGTTGGATTTTTTTTCCTTTGATTATATGTTTATTATGCTACAATTAAGGGATCAATTTTGAAATTCTGATATGCTGTTATTGATAATTCTTGGTCTGGGCTCCATTTGTCCTTGATTACTGGGGATGTGGTTATTCAATAATTTTAAATTAACTTTCGCAATCTTTTTTCCCCTGATGCATTTCATCAAAATGATGCTTCAATCTTCTGTTGTTGTTGATATTGGAATCTAAGTAAGCTGATTTTGGTATTGGAGTGGTCATGATCAATTTAATCTTGGTTGGGGTTTATCTTAATATTTTAGTTTCATTATGTTTTAATTAGAATTGAAACCTAAGATATGTTTTGTTGTACACTTCAGCATTATACCTGCTCAAAAAACTCAATTAATTCACCAATTAATCACCCCCAAAACCACCAAAGGACAAGCATTCTGAAGTTTTTGAGAATTATGATTAGGATCAAAGAAAGATTTTCTAAAAGAAAATTTATCGTTATACACCTTTTCATTACTGGATATGAATAAACCCATTTGTTTGGCAATTGGCAAGCATTGTATTGCTGGTTTGGTACCCCTGTTGTATGGGTGATGTAGTATCATCAACTGGTAATTCTGTCACACATAGGAGTTGTATTAAAGAAAATTACCAATTATTTAGTTGTTTTTTTCTATTTAGCACGCGGGGCAAGGCATGATTGGGTTGTTGTATCAGTGACTTGGTACCACTGTTGTATAGTAGAATTTTTCATTATTGCTGTGTATATTCTTTTGATACTAGTGTTTAAGAAGAAATGCCGCTGAACTTTTAATTTTATTACAAAGGCAGTAGCTTTCTTCCTGTTGATATCTGCAAGCTGACTGCCTAACTATTGTTATTTAGGCCTTGTTTTGCGAGTGGACTGTTTATTTTTTTGTGCAATTAAAATTTTTCAATTTCTTCTGGATGCTGATGTCACCTTTTTGCTTTTGGTGTTTCTTTTGCAGGGTTAGCCAATCTCTCTGTCACAGGTTAGAGTTCAATCTACTAGCTTATCCTTGGTGAAGTACTTCCTGGGTTTATGCCTTTATACTAGTTTGATTCGTCTTTATATTCTCAATGTGGTTTTTTTTTTTTTTAATGTTTGATCTCATACTTTAGCGTATTATAAGACTGATATATGCATGCATTCGTTATTAGCTGGTTATATTACATCTGATATGGCCTCAACTTTCTGAATGTTTGGGCATTTGATCTTGAGAGCAGTCTGCTGGGTAAAGTAGATTTGTATAGTCTTCATTCCTTTGCTAATGGCCCTTTGATTGGAGCATTTTAGTTTATGGTTTCTCTTTCATTCAATTCTTCTTACCGTTTCACTTAAAGTCATTGTATAAGTCTCATTTCTATTTCTTGATTGCCCAGTTTCTCGGCTCGTAGTTTCTCTTGTTATTGAAGTGATGTTCTGAAACTGTGCCTCCAATTATGGTGATAATACAGATTGTGGAAGCAATGACCCTGACGTCAAGCAGGAGATGGAGAAGCAGTTTGTTGATCTTCTGACAGAAGAGTTGAAGCTGCAAGCAGCTGTTGCTGAGGAGCACATGCGCCATGTGAACGTCACATTTGGCGAGGCAAAAAGGGCGGCTTCCCAGTACCAAAAGGAAGCAGAAAAATGCAACGCCGCGACAGAAACCTGTGAAGGGGCGAGAGAGCGGGCTGAGGCCTTGCTGATCAAAGAGAGGAAAGTAACTTCCTTGTGGGAGCGGCGAGCCCGTCAAATGGGATGGGAAGGAGAATAGTTATGTATAATTTATCCGAAATTTCTGTGCTCAGATTAGTGAATTGTTCAACACTAAATATTCCATGCGAGCAGGCAAGCAAGCAAAAAAATTGCTTTAGTTGTCCTGTGTGTGAAGGGAGAGTTGCCATCTCTTGCTTCTTGTATTCTCTTCCTCTTTGTTGTTCTCCATTTGTAGTATTATCTTTCTTTGATAAATTTTATCCCAAATTATCTTTGCCGAATTTGATGTGTCATGCCTTTTAATCCACATTTTTTTTTTTTATGAAATAGAGTCGCTATTCAATACAAAAAAAAAAAGATAATAACTGGAATTTTTGAAGTTTTTAGTTGTTGAGCTCTCAAGTCTTGTCCATAGTATACTTGACTTGAGTGTCGGAAAATTTTTGGGTGTAATGAAAAACTTGGCCAACACACCATATTCCTATTTTTCTTCCTCTCATTTTCCTCCACATCTTCCTACCATCCAAACAGAACCAAAACAGTCATTTATGGTGGCATTGCACCAACCAAAGTAATAAAAGTTGATATCCATTATCAGATGGCCCCAAGAATTGACCAAACCACCGTCACCACATTTGACTTCCTCCAAATGAAAAACGAGAGAGAGAGTCAACTACTATCAGCCAATACGTACCAAGCGAGACAAGAAAATCGTATAACGCGGTTTCAACTTTCAACATGCACTCACTCTCAACACACAGTTGTTTTTCTTAGTATTAATTTATATGCAGCGAGATTCTTTATTTTTATATTATATTGTGATTAAAAAAATAATTAAAAAAAAAAAAAAAAACAATACTGAGCAGCACATTATCTCCATAGCTTCCACTATTGGTTTTTGTTTCATCACAGTTTCATTAATTGTCTTTAAAAAGTTTTGTTTTGTTGTTTGAAATATTGAAGCTTGGTTTGGAAGATTTTGTGTTGTTTGTTTATGCGTGGATCTTTTTTGCGTATAAATTTGGAAAGGGTGAGTAAGTGTTTAGTTAAATTTCTATAAATGGAAAGTTCAAGGAACAAGAAGAGAGTGTATGAGCAGAGTGTGGAAGATGAAGCGGAAGGCATGCCTGGATCCAAGAAATCGAAATTGCCGGCTTTGGCAAGGTCTGTTCTATGACTTTTTTTTTATTGATCTTTTTTGCTTTCTGGTAATGGTTTATGTTTTAGAACTGTTTGTTTTGTTTAGACTCTTGAAAGTGCTTGCAACTTATGATAGTTCAAAGGAAATGAGCTTTGATTTAGTAATTAGGAACCAAAGTTGATTCTGATGAAGTAAAATGGATCGGTTGCTTGAAAAAATATAGTCAACATAGCATTTGATAATGGATTCTGAGACATAATGTACTTCAAAATTAAGCTTTGCAACTTTGAAATGGCAATTTAAGGTGATGCTGATCTGTTTTTTTATGGATCTCAATTACATGAAGTGCCTGGCAGTACTACTCAGACGAAATTTGGGCATTTGACAATGGCATTTTTAGTATGAATTACTCAAGACAAACAAAAAGCATTCATGATGCCCTCTGATTTGGTTCCATTATTCGAGTGATATTGAAATTCGATGTGCAAATATGTCAGCCTGGTTTAATGAAATCGAGGCTTTGCTTTCAAGTTTTGACTAACACTTCAATTCATATGCAGTGTGATTGTGGAAGCATTGAAGGTCGATAATTTACAGAGACTTTGCTCATCTTTGGAGCCTCTTCTCCGCAGAATTGTGAGTCAGAAACTTGTATATAATGCGTGAATTTGCATAAATGTGGATGAAAATTTGCAGGAAATAGTTGTTTGATCATTCTCTTGTAGGATGCTTGATGATACACAGCATATGCCACTTTGTTGATTGCCTTTATATATTAATGGAACTTTTAAGTTGCCCAGTAATATAGTTTTGCTGTCTATTGACTATTGTGAATTCCATATTTATCAGGTCAGCGAAGAAGTGGAGCGTGCCTTGACAAAGTTTGGTCATGCTACACTGGCTACTAGGTCTGTCTCGTTCTACTTTAGCGTTAAGACACTAAAGATTTACATTTGGTGACCACCTGTAAAATAGAATTCTAGTAACATGACATTTTGCTTTCTGATGGGACTACATCTTGATGAAAGGCAATTTTCAGTTCTGTTAGCTCACTGATATATCTTTACCTTTGACAGGTCTCCACCCCCAAGAATCAAAGGGCCAGGAGAAAAAAATTTGCAACTTCATTTCAAAACAAGTATGCCGCCTCACCTTTTTACAGGCGGAAAAGTTGAGGGAGATCAAGGAGCAGCTATCCATGTTGTCTTGTTAGACATGAACACAGGAACTGTTGTCCAAACTGGACCAGAATCATCTGCCAAGCTGAATGTTGTGGTGCTTGAAGGTGACTTCAATGAGGCAGAGGATGATGATTGGACAAAAGAGCACTATGAAAGCCATGAAGTTAAGGAGCGTGAGGGAAAAAGACCAATTCTGACTGGGGATTTGCAGGTGACTCTCAAGGAAGGAGTAGGAACGGCAGGAGATCTTACTTTCACCGACAACTCTAGCTGGATAAGGAGCAGAAAGTTCAGGCTTGGTGTCAAGGTTGCCCCTGGATATTGTGAGGGGATTCGTGTCCGTGAGGCTAAAACGGAATCTTTTGCTGTCAAAGATCATAGGGGAGAATGTGAGTTTTCTCTTATAACTCTTTTCCTTTATTACTGGTATGAAAATTCCTACTAACATCATGCTTTAAATCTACTAATCAGGATAGGGGACTACAGTTGTCAAATGGAAGGGGTATAGGGTGCAAATCTAATGTGCATTCATAGCATTTTTTACAGTATTTACAATTACATATTGCACATAAGCGTTTCTGGTCACAGCATTTTTTACAGTATTTACAATTACATATTGCACATATGAGTTTCTGGAAACACATTGCTAGCGTCTGCTGTCATTTGGTGTCATTATAGATAACATATTGCAGGTTACTGCTGTTATGAACCATAAAAACAAACAAAGCCACTATTGTTAGGGATTAAGGAAAACAGAACATTTCTGATTGTAATAATGTCTTGTAGTTTACATTGCAATTTTTCAGGCCATATTATCTTTTGTGATTGAATGCGTCATTATTGGGTTATGGGCAGAATGAGCAAATACAGTAAATAATTTAAAAAGTTTCTTCTGTTTTTACTTTCTTTTCTCTTGTTGATTCCTGCTAAGCCTGTCTTACTCAAAGTTGTTTAGTCAAAATTATTTCCATGTTTTGCAGTGTACAAGAAACATTACCCACCTGCCTTGCATGATGAAGTCTGGAGATTGGATAGAATAGCAAAAGATGGAGCACTGCACAAAAAGTTGATAAAGGCTGGTATTGCAACCGTTGAAGATTTTCTCCGAATTCTTGTTAGAGAACCACAGAAATTAAGAAATGTAAGAAATTTTTTCTGCAGATTTTGGTTTATTCCCTTATTTGCGGTCATGGAAATTGTTTCTTCTTTTATTCCAAACTCTTTCAAGTAATTATTGTTCTTCATTTTCTGAATCTTACTTTGGTTTCAAACTATAGATTCTTGGGAGTGGAATGTCCAACAGGCTGTGGGAGAACACGGTGGAGCATGCTAAGACGTGTGTCTTGGGGGGGAAGCTTTATGTTTACTACACAGATGGTACTCACAATACTGGTGTTGTCTTCAATAATATTTATGAGCTTATAGGCCTCATTGATGATGGGCAGTTTGTCTCTTTGGAAACGCTCAACCACAGTCAGAAGGTCAGTGTTGAGAAATAATGAAGGTGTTATAATCTTATACTATTTTGCAAAAAAATTTCAATGTTATATTAGCGTAACTGCATGCATATGCACACCTTTGGCGGATAAACCACTTCCTGAATGGTTACTTACATGAGCATGTAAATGCCTACAGATATCTGTTGATTCCTTGGTGAAGAGAGCATACGACAATTGGCATCAAGTTGTAGAATATGATGGCAAAGTCCTGAAGTCACTGACTAATAATACTAAGAAGGCAATAAAATCATCAGCTGCACCAACAGCTTCCAATGACTATGACACAAATCTTCGTATTTCAATGGTTCAGAACAGACAACAGTACATATCCTTTAAGCCAACTTCACAATGCCAATCTGGAAACCACCACCACCACCCTCCCGGCACTCAGTTGATTGAATTTCCATTTGTGAGGTCTGAGCAGACTACATTGATGACACTAAATAATCCACAAGCAGCGTTATCTGGCAGCTATGATCACATGTCAGTTGATAATGCGGCAGTTGGTGGTTCTTATTTTCCAGGAGACTGGTCAAGGCCAAGGAATGGGAACGGATTGGAAGACTTTTTGGCTGATGAAATCCGAGTTAGGAGTTCAGAGATGTTAGAGAATGATGATATGCAAAGAATGCTAAAAACATTAAGTATGGGAATGACACCAGGTTATGATCATTCTCATGAAGCTTGTTATTCTTATGGAATTCAATATGAGCCTCAAATGGATCAGACATACAGGCAGGATCTCAGCAGAGGCTCAGGGAAGGCTGTTGTTGGATGGCTTAAGCTTAAAGCTGTATTGAGATGGGGGATATTTGTAAGGAAGAGAGCTGCAGAAAGGAGAGCTCAGCTTGTTGAACTAGAATGAGATCATTGCTTAAAATTTAATTTAACAGCTTTTTATTAATAACATTCTGTGGTAGCCTGGATTTCCCTAATGCTTCATTTAGGAGATGTATGAAAATACAACCCTTATAGTAGTAGCAAAATTTAAAGTTGTCTCCTACATTTTCCAAGAATAATGAAAGAAAATTCTGCCATATATGAAGTGTATAGCTGGTTTTACCCCTATTATATTTTTGTTCCAAGTGTCTTTGCTTTATCCTTTTATTTGATCTTTTTTTCATTTATGATTCATTAAAAATTGAAATAGAATGAGACATGGGAGTTTGAAAACAAGAGTTTTGTTCTCATGCCATGTTAGTGAAACTGCTTAACAGTTTGTTTACTTGAACTTTCGTGAAACAACTTTCTTTTAAGTTGTGGAAACAGTGACCACTTGTAGTCTGAAATGCTTCAGTTGATGAGATGAAACAGGCAAAATGAGTTCCAGATCCAAGGAAACTACATCACCAAGTTGGTGTTGTAGGGCCTCGCTTTGCTCCCACCACTGGCAGTACTACCTATGGCCTGCTGGTTGCTTAACCAACTCCAGTATATCAAATGGATGCCCAACAGGCAGAGATGCTGTTGGTGGCAAAAGATTTACAGTTTCGAGGCATCCAAACTAATTTCTCTCATTATTTTAAATCTACTTCTAAGGCGGCAATATTGAATGGAATTATTATAAAGAAGTCCACTATGGTGTAGGGTGGCAAAATATCATTGCATTTTTATGTAGTTGCCAGGGTGGTGAAACAGATCCTGTGGGGTTGTGGAATAAATCCAGCAATTCCTGCTATAGAATATTGAATATGATTGATGACTTGGTTTTGTCTACATGCATTAACAGATCGGATTGTTAGATGCAACTTGTAGAACAAGTACTCCACATTCTAAGATATGTATTTATTTATTTCTCTTATTAAGAATTCTAACTGACTTTTGCTCCATTATTTTACAATGCTGGCCAGTGGCAGCCACCCCTTCACATGGAAGGCAACAGAAAGTCAGAAAGGTAGCTAACACCAGCTAAGAACTTTTTATTCATATTATATTCATTCAAATGAAAGAAAATAAAAAGAAAAAATGGAGGACAGTGAAAGTTCAGAAGTTAAAATTTTCTCGAGACACAATACTACCATAGGATTGAACAAGATAAAGAATGAAAAAGAGAGAGCCAAACTGTTGTCAATTTGAATGTGGCCACACTGAATGAAAAATAGAAATGGGAAGAAGAAATACATGAAGCATAATAAATTACATAATTACAAGCTTGTTAGGAAAAAGGGACTAGACTTATCACTTGGTGTTGTTGTCACCCATCTCTCTTCCTTCAAAATCAGTGATAACCGAGTTTCACATGCATGAACCGAGAGAGTAAGCATCAAATCCTAGTTCTTCATCCATTAAAATTATTTCATTTGGATCCTGCATCACATACATCGCCTCGTTTAAAGATTTCGCAAAAGATATCGACAGAACATGTAGAATTAAGTTTTTTCACCCTTAATATCTAATGTCAAATGAGAAAATGTATAAGCAAGCAAGATATCTAACTTACATGTTTAATCATTGTACTCATCACGTCATCCAGAGGATCATAGTTGTTTTGAATGAAACCATCGTGGCATTTGCTTTGCTCCAAGACGTAGTCTACATTTGACCTCAACTTTGTATCCAACAGAGCTTTTTCTACACCGGTGTGTTGAGCAATGTAAGAAGCATTGCTTTGGTCCATGCTCCGGCTAAAAGGACCGATAGTACAATTGCCAGAAACTAGAGAATTGACAGTGCTGAATGGATGATTGAAGTTCTGGTTGTAATCCTGTTTATGTTCCTCCCACTGTTGCTTTGAATTTGATGTGTAATTCTGGATTACATTACCAATAAGGCCAGACTGACAGGACAAGTCTCCCCCGGAATCCTCCAAAGGTGCAGAGGTGGCCATTGAAGAAGAAATATCAAGACAGCTGGTTGAAGATAAAGTGTTGCTTAAGTTATTAGGAGGCACTTGATCATGATTAAAAGGTTCACTCAACGGCAAAGAATTTGGTGAATAATTTGATAGTTGAACTGCACCCTGCCAGCTTTCATTACTTCTACTATGATCAAGAAAGTTGGAAGAACCATGGACTCCCATGTCAAAAGAGTCCTGATTCAATGAAGCCACACTGAGAGAAGATTGATTTCCATAGGCTTGACTACTCTGAGCCTGATGTGGGTTTGCTTGCAACATCAAAAGGTTGCTCGAGGAAGTAGATGCAGAGCTGCTTGAGCTACCAAGAGCTGCTCTGGCATCTGATAAGCCAGTGGCAGCCGTAAAAGCTGTTGGACTATTAATGTGATTAAAATCTACAATGTTGGTAGTGGACTTGCTTTGTGGCAGCTGGTTGAACTCTAATGAGGTCTGAAGCCCTTGATACAAATTTGAACTTTGATTAGCAGGAAACATTGCTTGCTGGATCTTCCCAACAGTATTAAAGGATGTGTTCCAGGATTGGGAATGACCTGGCTGTATCATGCCAGAAGAAGCAATTCTGCGTGTGCTTAAACCAGTAGTCGAATTCAACCTACCAAGCATGCTACCTGGTACATATGATGATAGTGCAGTACTTGAAAGCCTCCCAGGATTGTTCAATGAGCGCAAATCCCCATATCCATCTAGTATGCCCATTCGTAGATAAGAGGAATCTTTACTCCCTAATGCGGCAATCAAGCCAGCTTGTGGTGCTACAGTACTAATTCTCTTCAGGTAAAGCCTATATTTCTGCAACACAAAAGAAGAAAGTAAGCTTCAAGGGGGGCCTTGGTAGATTTGAAGAATTCGAAGAAGCCCCCAACTAGGTGATGGATCTTAAAAGAGTATCTGAAAAGAAATAATGAAAAGGAAAGATCGGTGCCTGCAGATGGCTTGCCACATTTTCCCTTGTAATCCCTTCAACATTCATCAGGTCAAGAATTTTCTTGGGTACAGCCTCTGCATATGATGAAAAACAAAAAGGAAAAGAAAATTACAACCACTTCAAGAATGAGAATTCGGATATCAGAAAAATAATCTACCACTTTGTTGTAGTGGAACACTTACTGTCGAGTCCCAACTGATTAACAGCTCCAACAAATTTCCTATGCAAATCTACGGACCAAACAACACGAGGCTTCTTCTGGGTTGTGGACTCCTCATTCTCATGGTCATCATCGTCACCCTCTTCATCCTCATCTCCATCTTGATCCTTCCTTTTCCTATTAGAATTTCCATTCTGATCAGAATTACCATTAGGGGTTGCACCTTCTCCAGCTCCAGCACGAGTGTTCTCTTGATTAGGTGACCTGTTTTGGTCCTTGGGATCAACTTTCTTTCTCCTGATAACATGTTGCCATATGTTCTTCAACTCCTCAATTCGGACAGGTTTTAACAAATAGTCACAAGCACCATGAGTAATCCCCTTCATGACAAGCTGAGTATCACTATGTGCTGACAACACTGAACCAAAATTTCGAGGGCAAAAACAACATTAAAATCCAATCAGTTTCCTAAACACAAGTTTCCTTTAATCAAAAACAACAAATGAAATTAATTCAAAGGAATTGAAATAATTAGAAAAGAAAGCAAAGATCATTAAATGTGATAAAGGAACAAGATCTTTCAAGCTTACTTATGACAGGTAGGTCCATCTCAAGGCCCACAAGTTCAAGAAGCTTAAAGCCATCCATGTCTGGCATATTAACATCACTGATAACCAAATCATATTTGTTCCTATTTTCCCGCAACATATTCAGTGCTGTGACAGCCTGATTGGTTACTGTAACTGCCAAAAAAAAAAAAAAGAAGAAGCAAAATCTGAAATAGTTTTCAGAGTCAACAATCACATATCACCATTAAAGCAGATCAATCCAAATGTACCTTATTAACAAAAAGTCAAAACACTATCACATGTGACGAACAGTTTCAACCGCAAATTAAATCCAGAGAAATAAGTCAATAAAAACAAAAAAAAAAAAAAAGAGCTAAAAACATGAACTCATTAAGAACAATCAAACCCTATAAAAACTAATTTTCCAAATATCAAACGTTGGATTATAAATTGAAACCATGAACAAATATGAAATAAATTTTTTAAATAAAAAACCTTAAAACCAATAAACAGAAATTGGGGGAAAAAACCCTACGTTTAATAAAATTCAGAAAAAGAAAACAAACAAACAAACAAACAAGAAAAAGAAGAAACCTTCATATTGGCATGCACGCAGGACATTTTCCAAAACTTTAAGGCAAGTTGGGTCGTCATCAACAGCAAGCACTCGCATACCAATTGGAAACTTGTCTATGGCTTTATCTTCATCACTCGAAGGACCCATTTTTTCCTCAACAGACAATGAGAATTCCAAAACTTCAAAACCCCAAATTAAAACAGAGATCACTGAATAAAAACTTGGTTTCTGAGTGTTGAAAACCACTCAATCTTTCTTCTTTCAGGCTTTTACAACCAGATGGAAAAACAATAAGCAAAAGAAGAAATTGAATTTAAAAAAAGAAGAAGAAGCTGTTTAAATGGGCAACAATGGTGATGTTTAAGAAACAGAGAGTGTTTTTCAACTTTCAGCCCAAACAACAGAACAGAAATCTATATTTGTTTTTCTGAAAGTACTCAAATTATTTTTGTTTTCTGTTTTTTTTCTCTCTCTCTCTGTCTACTGTGTATTCTGTCTTTGGCTTTTTCTTCTTTTCTAACACAACCCTGATCAAAACCTGTTGTTTATTGCCTAGGTGATTATTGTAATAAAAAAGCCTCTGTTTTTTTTTTTTTTTTATATATATAAAATTTTTCCCTCTTCTTCTTCTTCTTCTTCTTTCCAATGAAGGTTTTTAACTCGCTCACTCTCCCCGCTACATATGGAAATAGCAAGCAAAACAGGAAACCTTAGAGCTAGGCTAGCGTATATTCAATGCACAAATGTTATTAGTTGAATGCTATCATCACAACCGTCCATTTCTGTCTTGATCATCCACTGTTGATTCAATATATATTTCCACTAGCTCAACGGTCTATAGTGTTTTTAAATTATGTAACATTAGCATATCACTCACACCTTATACGGGTTGAGAATATCATCAATTTATATTTTGACCAATTTAAGATAATCAATTAGAATAGATAAATTACTTACCTCTCTCATACAGAATCACAGTTCACCTTAATAAAATATCGTAACCTCTGAATGAGTTTTTGATGCATGGTAATTTTTTTTTTTTTTACATCTCACACTTCTTTTTATGAGAGTTGAATTGAAAGAACACTATAATCAATTCTTTGCTTTTTTCTCAAGAGAATATATAAACTTATTTAAAATAATGTTTGTCTTTTTCTTAAAAATATCAATTTTCATTATTAAAATATATCTCCTTTATATTCAAATAATATGACAAATCGATAAATCAAACACACTTAATTAAACTATAGCATATTATAAACTAAAAAATATACCCAATATTTTAATTTAATTGAACAATGACAATATTGAGACTAAACTTCTAATAACAATAAAATAAATTCATATCAAATACAAATAGTCATATCCGTGTATTATCAAAAATAAAAAATAGTAAATGTACGTCATTTATGGAAATTGAAGAAATCATATAGTCGTTTTTTTGTCTCTTTTCTCTATAAAATGGATAAATCTATTAAAAGTACCTTTCATCGTTTTTCTTAATTATAGATTTTGATTTCCATTAAAAGATTTTGAATTCAATTAAATTAGTAATTGTCTTTTTTAAATATAATTTAGTTTTTATTTTTATATAATTATACAATTCGATTTCAATTAAAATAGTGAAAGATTTTGAATTCAATTATATTAGTATTTGTCTTTTTTATATATAATTCTTTAAATTAAATTTTATTTTAAAAATAATCTCATGTGATGCGTGTGGAGGCTGGATTTCGCCCGAATTTCGTTGGTTGGGGGCACTGCCGATCCTACAAAAAAGGCAGAGTGAGCGTGGAGGGTCTACCCACCGGTGTGGTGGAAGCCGTAGGCACTCCGACGCTCAAGTCAGCGAAATAGATGGGCTGTAAAGGCCGAAGTAGGAGGAGCAAGGTCAAATATTACCTTGATTCCGGTGAGCTGCCATGAGGGCGGTAGGTAGGGTATGATGAAAGTTCTGGAGAGAAGACTATTGAGCTATGAGTAGTGAATCTTGTTCGTCTCCCCTTCGTGAATCCCACTTCTTGTATAGATATTTGGAAAACTGACGTGTTTTATTGCCTCTAATTATTTGTCCGTTGTGAGGCTGTAAACGGCTGAGTTATGAGGAGTATTTATGGGTCTGGGCGTTTCGTATGCTGGCGCATGGTGAGTCTTGGATACGGTTTGGACATAGGCTTGTGAAACATCTTTGGGCCAAGGCTGACTTTTAAATTTGGGCTTCCTTTAGGGTGTGGGTTTGACGTAGCGACTTGGGCGTGTTTCTTATGTTGGGGTGTCTGAGGTGCGTTCAACATTGGGGCTGAAGCAAAATGTCGAAATTGCCCTTGGATCAAATTTGGCCCGTAGAACGCATTGATGGAACAATAAAATATTTAATTTTTATATAAAATAAAGATAATTGGAGGGTGACAAATCTTTGATTAGTAGATATCTGTAAGGTAATTAATTAGTTGAAATTTTTAAAATTTTAGATATGATTAAGATAAAATTGCAAATGGGGTAATGTGGTCAATCGTAGAAACAATGAGATAAATTAGGATGCAAAAAACAAAAACAAAAACAAAAACAAAAACAAAAAAAAACTGAAAAAAAGTTTGAATAATAATTATGTCTTAAATGGATAATTATGTTACCAATTATATTACATTTTTTGGGAAGTTATTTAGTGGCTAATGAATTGCAATTATATGCTTCAATATTGTCAATTACATTCATTAGTTATTACTTTGTTAAGTCCAAGATTGTCTTTTTAAAGGTTCAAAAGTGCAACATTTATGGGTTTCCTATTTTTATTGTGAAATTGTTTTGGTAATATTTGAAATAAAGAAATTAGTAATTGTTATTTGTTAATTACTTTTACATGCCTGCCCAATATATAAAATAAAAATAATAATAATAATAATAATAAAAACTATTTAAATTAAGGGAGCAATTATTGCTTTAATCATTGTTAATACATGTTAAAAACATTTAACTAAAAGTTTATTAATTGTTATACTCTAAAGTCTATAGTTATTTTAAATTAATAAAAAACTCTATTGTCAACAAGTATTGAAATATATATATATATATATATATATATATTAATATATGTTACTAGTGTCACATTTTTAACCATTTATATATGTGCACATAAAAAAATGTACTTATTTTTTACATCAATGTCATTCTCATAGACCTCAATGGCAGCTCTCAGATCATGATACCCACTGCTTGTGTTACATGCCAAAATGAGAAGTGCCTGATTAATTCAACAAATTAAGCTCTTACCATCAGGTTTAATTTAATTATTTATAAACTAAAAATTAGAAATCCGTATATCTTATATAATATATCTTGTTTATTTAGATCTGAAAACAAACAAATTTGCACCTGCCTTTTTTTTTTGAATGAAAATCTCAATTCTGTGTTATTATCAAGTATATATATTATTTTTCTTATAAAATCACTCAAAAAAAATCATATTATTTTAATAATGTATATAAGTAAGAAGACTGGTCGAAGCATATGCTGGGACATTTTAAAGAAATAATAACAAATAAATTAATTTTTATATTCATTCGAATATTCAATCTGAAAGAATGTGTGAAGTCCTAAATTATAAAAAACCAACATCAAAGATGGGTCGAAAAAACACCTAACCTATGTGTTGGCATGTTAAAAATAATTAAAACATACACAAAACTAAAGTTTAATGAGTTAGCTATCTTATACTCTCCATATAATATTTATACGGGTTAAAATTGGGCTAAAATTGAGCTAAGGGTAAAATCATATTTCTATTTCAAACCCGATAATCCGATATCATACAAAACCCAAAAATGATAACTCAGCCCATAAAACTTTATATTATTAAACCATAATTAAATCAGTAACTTAAAGACAATCATATCCTATTATATACCAACTTTCCCTCATTTTCTTAACACAAATCATATTCCCACATGCTATAACCTTTCACCAAATACTCAAAGCACGTTGTGGGACTTATGACAACTAATGAAGTCACATTTCTCTACCTATACAATAACAATACAACTCAAAACATTCTCATTCAAACTTCACTTCTCAAACCGAGTTCTCTAAACCCATAAAACATTTACCCTTTGCCTTCACGGCAGCCAAAGAGATCAAGATTATATCAAACTTTGCTCCCCTCTTTATTTTGTTTACTGCTCACTCAATTTTACTGACTTGAGCGTCGTAATGCTTACGGCACCCACCACACCGGTGGGCAGTATCCATCATGTTCACTATACCTTTATTTTGCAGGATCGCTAGTGCGTCAAACCTATAAATTATCGATTGTGGAGCTTGGGCGAAAACCAGCATCCACAATATTTATATACTAATTTATATTCTCAGAGTCTGTTTGATATTATATTTTGATCTGCGATGAAATGATGATACTATATTTGGGTTAAAACATAATTTTTAAGTGTTTGGTTGATTACGAGATTCTTTCAAAAATTGAGTTATGTAAAAAGTTAAAATTTTTAATATTTTTCCACCGTCAAAATATTTAAAAACACACCGTATTTATTTTTTTAATATTAATAAAAATTTCATAACATCATTTATGAATCAGTATTTATTTATTATATTTTTATAATCACACCACTAAATAAAATATGAATCAATATTATCTATCGAATGATATATGAAAATTACAAATGGTTTATAACGTCGTTTAAAAGAGCGTGTCAACACACATACCAAAAGTGAGAGTGGTCAAACTTCTATTGAATATTGGGTAAGCTTCCCATGACAAACTGACAAAGTATGAAAAGTACCAATTCTCATTCAGTCAGGGGCACTGTACACATTCAGATTCGGACACGTTTCAACTTTTAATTTGGTGAATCTCTTAGGATGGGACCCACATGAGATTCAAGAGTCCTAAGTCCCAAAAAGAAATCCAACCTTTGATCGAAAACGACACGTCGGTCGCAGGATAATCAGAGGCTTATTTTGTATGAAAATCTACCACTGGGAGCCCATGCTGCCGACGCGTAGTACTGGCTCGGTCAGAACATTAAATTCTCTCTTGTATTAATTACACAATGGGTTGAGATATTTTAATTTTTAATTTAAATCTAGACATTTTAAATCAATATAATGAAAATATTAATGGATAGATTTACATCATTAAATACTAATTTGGTTTTGAATGTCCACAATCTAATTGATTTAAATGAATAACCTAAATTTTAAAGTTTATATTTAAATAAAAAATTTAAGTTAAAATATCTCAATCTTTTATTTTGTAGTTATATAATTTTATCTACTTATAACAAAGACCCATATTTTCATAATTGTACCGATAATCCAGAATGTTCAATGGGTTAGAAATTCAACCAGTTGAACTATTTTAAAATAATCGATCTAAGTCATAAATAGTCTTATTTAATTAAAAATTATAAAAATATTAATTTGGGGTTGTAGTTTGGAATTATGAGGATCTAGTTATTGTATCTCGTATTAATGTATGGGTTTTTTCTGATGAGGTTGACATTTGCTGAGGCATAAGTCTTGCATTTTGGTATTCGGCTTGCCGTGGAAATTGGTTTGTCTTTATTTTTATAAAGATAGATTTGTTGTGTATTACTCAATTGATTCTTAATCAACGAAGTATCCGTATTGAGTTATTTTAGATTATTTAATAAATTTAACATTTATTATGATCAAAATAAGATTTCAAGATTTTTCATATCTCGATAAACTTTAATAGATGATTATATTCTCTAACTAAATTTACTGTTTGTATTGCTAAACACTGTATTTTGGGTGGAAGTTTTCCTACATTGTTTGTTTGGTTTCCTTTCAGTTTTCTATTTTCATCTAACAATAATTCTAATTTTAACTTTTTTTTTTAATTAAAAAAATCATGCCATCGCTCTTGTGTGAATATAAGTTATGAATATGATAAGAATAATATTTTACCAGACGTAAGAAATAATAGCAAGTGCAAGATTAAGATCCATAAAAGTCAACTGTTGATTAATATTAATTAAATCTCTGACTAATATTTTATAGCTGCGGTGTAAACTGTAAAATACAACCTAATTAATATAAATGACAATCGGTTGAATATCTGATCCCATCCCATGTGGTATTAGCCAGCAAAGCAAAGAGTTTATTGCTTAATTAATTAGAAGAATCCACAAATTAATTCCATCCAAAACGTGATTAACACTCAAGTTAATCTCTTTTTTTATTTAACGAACAGATCTAAAACCAAAACCTAATTAATTACTTCATCATAAATACATTTTCATTATTAGTGATAGACGGGTTTTAATAAATCAATGACGATTATAAGTGAAAATAGTAATAAATTGACGTCTCGTGTCTTTGTTTTGTAATAAGAATACAGTTATTATTTTTAAAAACAAAACAAGAGAAAATACATGTTTTAAATAAATCAACTGTTTTTTTACTCGAAAGTATTGTATTCATTAATTATACTCCAAATTTTAAATATTAAATTATATGATAATTCTAAAAACTATTTAAAATTATGGGTAGTAATCAAAAGGTTCTAATTGTGGTTCTAATTTCCTATAGTTCTACAATCCAAAACTTGAAGAAGCACTAAAAGTTGCAAATTTGATTGGACTAAGGTTGAAACTCTAAGGATTAGTGGGATAATCATAATCATGATTCATATCTCACTCAAAACTAAAGATTTTATTCAAACACTATCTTAAATTAATGTAAATTTTCCAATAAAATAACATTCCTTTTGTAAACTTTTAGCTTTTGTTCAAGAAAGGTTGCCTCCACTACGATTACAAATAATCTCAATCAATAATATAAAATGGGTAAGGCCTTGTTTGGTAGATAGATATATCTAGAAGAAAATTGAATTTTCAAAGTATTGGTGTCATGTATGAAAGGAAAATGATAAAAGAGACAATTTAGGATTAAATTGGGTTAAAATTATCATTAAAGTCACGTCATTTTTAAGGTAAATTAAAAAAAAAAATCAAAATTATATTATTTTAATAATAATTTTATCCTCGTTTAATTTTGAAATAATGTTTATTATCTTTGAAAATAAGAAATATGTGGAGTCTTAAAGTAAAACATCTACACTTGTTATGATGTTTTCAAAAAATAATAATAATCATATAATTTTTAACAAGATCATACCAAAAAAAATCTCAAAAAAAATAAAATAATAAAAGAACTTTTGTTCAATTGAAAAAAGGACACACACCCTTGATAATGGGAGGCAATATACCATTTTTGAAAATCTACATGCGAACAAGTCATATTGATGATCTACGAATTAAGTCAATACAAATTAATCAACACATAATTTAAAGCTTCTAATATTTTCCATGTTTTTAATGTTTGTTTTTATTTGATGTTGACATTGAATTTGTTTTTGTACTTATATTATTTTAATTTGTATGCACTTCCTCAACTTTCGTATTTCATTTGGTATTTTCTAAAAAGGAAACCACGTTTTTTTTCCTCTTAGAAGTGCTTCTTTAAAATAAATGCTTTTGCATATAACCATTCATCATGTGTCATTGACTGGAAATTAAATTATCAAATTGAATAGAAGTGTCTAGAGTTATTTAATTAAAAAAAGCTTATATAATTAAAAGTAAGGGACACATTTTTATGTTTTTTATATGGGGTTTTTATTCAAAATTCATCGATTATAAAAAATTTGTAAGTTACTAATAATGATGTGAGAGTTAAATTTTTTTTTTTGACAAGTGGGTAAAATATACAATTCTTTCACCTAAACTTTCTTCTTATTCTCACAATTTTCAATTTTTGTGATAGTAAGGTCACACACATGAAACATGTTATATAAAAAAGTAACATCATTAATAAAAGATTCTAATATTAAGGCTTGCAAAAATTGAGTGCTAAAAGTAAATTATCATAGAAAAATGTTGATGGATTAAGGCAATCAACTGTAACATCATTGGGCATACTTTTCAAATGGGAAATAAATAATTGGCCTTTTGTAATGATTAAATTCATTAAGATATTTTCTATGAATTCAATCATGGAACCATATATTGTTCTAGGGAACCACTTTGGTAATAATTCATCTCTCATAATCTTTTTTCCTCAGTTTTAAGTGCTACTTAAGATCTCATAAGGTCAAGTCTCATACCAAAAACTAATGAATGGTGGCCTAGTCCCATAGTGTTGAAATAATTATTTTTTTAAAAAAAAAAATTGTAGGCAAAGAATGGTACATACACTTTTTATTATTATTTTATATTAAATGCACTAAAGTGTTAACAAGTTATGCTTTTAATGCTTATAACCCATTTGAAGATTATGAAACTAAAAAGTCCTCACTGCTACTGAAAACTTGTCTTCCTCAAAAGAGGCAAAGCTTGTGAGGGCTACAAAAACCAATACCATTAAAAGCCTCATTTATTTATTTATTTATTTATTAAATTAAACTTGTATAGTCTGTTGTTATATATAACTAATTTCATCCTTATCTTCTAACACATGCCCTCTTACTAATTTTGAGAGGTATTAGTTGAATTTAGGTGGATCACAGTTTTTGAAGACCCTGGGCATCCTGAATATTACAGGCCTGGCTTGAGAGTATTGGATAGCTGAGTTTGGTAAAAAGTATTAGTAGCGAATATTATTATGAGAGTATAAGAGTACTTTTGGTATAGGGTATTGTACGGAGAGTGTAAGTTAGCTTATGATCTATGGAACACACGCTAAAATGTAAGATAGCGTCAAAAAAAATAATATCATGTTATAAGATTATGATTTTGTAAGTATTAATCTTAGCATTAGAGAACGCGTTTGGTGGAGCTTTTTCCAAAGGGAGCATAAGCTAGCTTATAAGTCTCATATTGTGAAATTATAATTTTGTATAATTTTGTGAAAGTATAAGTTAGTGTTAACGCTAATGTTAACTATGTGCTTGGTGCAGCATTTAAACGCTAACTCAGTCAGTTAGCATTCACTGCTGCATTTTATGGCCTTTCAAATCCTCAGTTTATAGGTAATCTTGAATGCTATCACATCTCGAAAATGTGTTGTAAAATCACCAAAGGAGAACATAAAAGAAAGCTGCAATTGAAGGCAAGATGAAATGCACACAGAAAGGCAAAATAACCCATGTATTCATTTTCTTTTCTAACAGAACTAACAGTTTTTACATAAACCAACTTTGGTAAATTGTACATGAAAATACACATCAAAGAAGCAAATATATAGATGGATTTTCCTACACAACATGTTAAACAAGAATGGTAATGATAAGCTCATGAACAATACTAATCTGAAGATCTGGACCAAACTGGGTTTCTATTATTCCTAATCTTGAGAAGCATATGAAGCATAATAAGCTTGGCTGACATACATACTCTTGGAAGATGGGCTGACCTTACAAGAAGCTAACCGTCTTGATTCACTACTCGACTATCTTTTCCCAAATCTCAAGCACTTATTGTGTTTGGTTTCTGTAATACTTGGGGTAGAAGTGAGTTGTTTATTTGTTGGTTTTGTTATTGAGAGTTTCTCCATCGCATTGATGAACTTGCGCAAGTGTTTAATATATTCTGGATAAGTTTCGAGGTTACAATGACCTCCGCCTTTGACCCATAAGGGATCATATTTCTCCTTGGATAGTTCCCATAAGCGCTTACCATGGGAAAAATCAACAACGTCATCATTTGTTCCCTGCCAATGTTCGATCAACAAAAGTGTTTCAAGAATGGCAGCCAGAATGTAATTGGTTCAAGTTAAAACTAACTGATGTAGAACTATAAGCATTGAACGAAAAATCATCAAAGATCAAGCATAATGAAATCAGGTAAGAAGTATCAGTAGTAAAGCGTGCCAGAAACTAATCAAGATGATTAAAGAAAGAAAAAAGGTTCTTACATGTATAACCAGAACTGGGCAACTAACATGTCGAATTTTGTCTATGTTCTGTAAAATATAAAAGGAAGCATCTCAATACAAAACCAAAGATTAAGCTGGCAGGGCAGCAGAACAAGTTGCAAAAAAGAAAGATGCAAGTTAAAACTTACTTTGTAAATATCAAACCAAAATGTCATTTTGACAGGATACAAGACCCGTAAGCCTGAAAGGATGGCGCTATGCAGAACAGCACCTCTCAGCTTCTTTAGTCGAGAAGCCAAGTGCAGCGTCGGCCCACTTCCAACAGACTGGCCATACAAAATCAGCTCCTCCTGCTTCACATTGTATTCTCTCTTCAGACAATTATACACAGCCTCTATGTCATTATATGTGTTCAACTCCGAAGGCTATCACCATACACAAATAACCCCTTAATCAGACATATAGCCTTATATTGGATTTCAAAAGCAACAATGGATTCTCATTTTACCTTTCCAGTGGATGCTCCATATCCTGAGTAATCATAACTGCAAAATAGTAGGGGGAACATTTAAGGAAAAAAAATAACAGGGGAGAAAAAAAAATGCTGAGATCCTGCTGTATGCTCGCTCATGGATTAAAACTGAAGATTAAACATAACGAACAATCAAATTATGCTTGTGAATTTTTAAGATACCAATATACATGTTATATTGAAGGCAAAATTTTTGTCAAAAATAAAAGGGCCAAATTTCTCAGTAATTATTAGTCCTTGTTCAAGTTTCTATCAGAATATTAAATCAAACATTTTTTTCCTGTGGGTTCAAGAAGTCGAGTTGCCGGCAGCATTTAATTGACATATCACAATTTGGGTCTAAATTACAAGCCTTTGCAATAATAAATTGACAAATAAAATGCTTCCAAAATATGCAAACACAAATAGACTTTACAAATTAATATGAGAAACAATCGAACAAAATATTACAATTACATATCCCAAAGAACTGCAAACAATAAATGATGAAATCAGAAAAATTCACCAAGAAAAATGAAAAAACGAGCAAAAGAGAATAAAAAAGAAAAGAAACCCCTTTTCAGCATTATGCAAAAAAAAAAGGTACCTCATAATATTGACTCTTAAATGAGCTCTAAGCTCAATGAAAAGCTCAAGCATCTGTCCTAAGTCAGCAGCATTACCATGAGAATACAACAAAGTAAACATGGCAAAAGGGTGTTTCCAAAACGTCGCCACAATCTTGTTGCCAGATTTAGTTTCCAACAAATGACAATCCATGTTCTTATCAGCTGTGACTCCTGAAAACAAAAACCTCCCATCTTCTTCTCTGCTCACATCATACGTCGGTGGGTCTGGTGGAAAAAATGCAAACTTTGCTGCCACACTTGACGTTACATTTCCCATATTACCACCTCTTATTCACCAGCACACAACAATTAAAACAACGGAAACACTTTCATTTATCTTCAACACAACATGCAAAAACAATCCACCCCAAAAAAAACAAAAAAAAAAAAAGAAAAGGAAGAAAGGTTCAATTTTGACAGAGAAAGAGATGATTTTGGCAAGTTAAAATGAGAAAATCTTCAATCTTTCTCTTAATATAAACTTGTTTTTTTTTTTTTTTTTTTTAACCGGGGATGATGAAAAGGGAATGCAAGTTGATGAGGGAGAGATTAAAGGTTATGGGGAGAATGGGATCCGATCTAAGCGGGTGAGCTGGAAGTGGGAGAAGATGAAACAAAGAGCCATGGAATAAAAATAGAAAATGCGTTTTGTTTTTGTTTTTGTGGAAACAGAAAAATGAAAGACATGATTGATGATCTGTATCTGTATGAATGAATCAAGCATGAAACTTCCACCAAATCCAAAAGTCCCATTTGTCCCTTCACTGACATGTATTTTTGTCTTGTGAATTTTATCATGTAAAATATGAAATAGACTTAAAACTCATAATAATATTTAAAACCAATAAAACCATCTTTTGATAAAGATGTTGTTGAAATATATTTCCAAGTGACTCGGTTTGATATATGGTCATGTATAACGAAATAAATATGCAATGTACAAAAAATAAGGGTAATTTGGACATTTGAGGTAGAAGGGAGTTCCCTTCATTCAAAAAAGATTAAAAAAAAATAAGTTAAATTAAATAACTGAAAATTAAGGGGCAGGCTAACAACAGCTATTAGTAAAGAAAGAGAAAAATTCAAAAATGGTGGCATGTAAGCAAAAGAAGATGAAAGTGGCAAGATGGAGGGCTGAAATTCGGTCAAAGGCTGCTTCAGGATATTTCACGAGGATGGTCAAAACAAAGGGAACTCAAAAACATTCTCTCCTTTTGCTTTTGTTTTGTGTCAGCAACTTTTATTACCAAATCAAAATAGTTGAGGTTGGGTTTGGTCACTTTGGGGCTTCTTGTAACTTTGACCATTTTATTCATATTGTGACTCTCTGTCTCTGATCATTCTATTTTTTTTTTTTTTAAGAAAAGTATTACTTTCATTAAATCAACTAGCCATTAACATTTGTATATTTGGTGGGTAACGTCCCATCCAATCAGCAGAATTCTCAAAATCTAAAGCCACACTTTTTTTTTTTTTTTTTTGGGATGGTTGTAAATTCTGCCATCTCGGGTTCTTCCGGACTTAAGTGATAAAATTTACAGTTGCCCATTATAACGAATTTTCTCAATTCAAATTCAAAACATTAAATTTTAATCTCTATACCATCAAATTACACCTATCGGGGATTCTAAAGCCACTCTTGCCAGAGAGTAGGCTAATTAATATATTGCATGCTCTTGGAACATATTTAACAACCACCTGCCGTAATTTGCTCATTAGCTCTAGAATATCTTCTGTTGCCGAAAAAAATTATAGTCTACTCTGTACGGGTCAAATTTGATCTAGGGGTAATTTCGACCTCTTTTGTTCCAAGACCACTACTGCATGCACCCCCGAAACCTCCTAATCAAACCCCAAAGACATAATGCAGGTACAGTCACAATGAGCACCAACACCTGTAACCGAAGGGCCATCCAAAGGCCAGCCCACGTAACGCCCAAATTCATTAACACCATTTATAAACCCATCCATTCCAGCCTACAACGGGAAAAAAGCAGTATTAATTCCTCGTGAAGTCGACCCAACGGACAAGCAGTCAAAGAAGCAATAAAGACATATGTTACTAGAGCATGTATATATAGGCAACGAGGCTCCAGGAGGAAGGATATACAACTTCTATCTCTCCAACATTCGACTCAGAGCCCTTCAACTCATAGCCTAAAGATACCATCACCTTCATCACCAGCCACTCACCGCCCTCACGGCAGCCTACGGAGATCAAGGTAATATCTGACCTTGTCTCTCCTTCTACAACTTCCATTATATCCATCACTGACTTGGGCGTCGGAGTGCCTACGACATCCACCACACTGGTGGGTAGACCCTCCTCGCTCATCCTACTCTCTTTGTTTTGCAGGATCGCCAGTGCCCCTTCTACGAAATCTCGATTGTAGACGTCGGGTGTAAATTAGCGTCTACATATTCTCAATCTTATTGGAGATTAGATTAACAATCTCTAGGGAATCAGTTTCAAGTCCATTGGTTTTCATATGCGATTTGCAAGCCATATAACATTGCCTCAGCTGCTACATTGCCCATAAAACTGGTTTTCTTAACCGCAGCTGCTAATGGACTAGGTTTGCAATTTTTTTTTTTTAAGAGTGAATAGATAATTATGAGTAAAAGAATAGTTTTCATTAATATTTTATAAAATTGAATAGCCAAAATTATAGAGTGATGTTCATATTTGTAAAGTCTAATTTATCCTTAATGAAAAACGGTTAGATGAAA
>SKCR01040100.1:0-116694 GCA_019454045.1 Zanthoxylum bungeanum | reverse complement strand
TTCTTTATTCTCTTTTCTCTTGTCTTTTTGCTTTTCTGTGCATTAGTTTTACTACATTTTACTTTTGTAAAATGTTTGTGGGTTCATTTCTGTAACCTCACGAGACTACAACTCGTCCACTAGGGACCCTAGGGGTTTAAACTCAAAGGCTTGTTGCAATGCTAAATGCAACCGTGATCCCTACGAACGTGGCTTAGTTTAATTTTAATTGTTTCTTTATTTTATTTTTTATTTGCTCGAGGACTAGCAAAATGTTAGGTTGGGGGTGTGATGAGCGGAAAAATATCAATATTTACCGCCCCTTTAATTAATATTTGTTAGTTTCTCGGGTTTATGAACGTTTTGATGTGTTTATTTTATTTGTAGGTAATATAATGATCTCAATGAAATCATTTAGGATGAAATATGGTCAAATAAGGGTAATTATTGGACTTGAGATTTAATTTTGGAGTATTGGAAACTTGAAAGGGCGTTTTGACGAAGTGCAGTTTTGGAAATTCCAATTTGCGCATCTGTCGTATTTTGAGCAACCTTTTATCTGATATCGGATTGAGCTGATTCAAGTTCCAGATTAAGAAGACTCAAATAATACAATTGAAAGACAAAATAGTTTGATTTTGACCGGCGTAAACACACACGTATAACGCAAGCGTACGTATCGTTCAAGTAGTATAAAAAAGTATCGATCCCACGAGGACTTAAAACCTTTTGTTATCAATTTATTGGGCCAAATGATTACCAGTATCTAACAAGTTGTTTGATGTTTTGAAATGGCGACGATTCTAAATTTAAAGATAAATATTAAAATTGCTTAAAAGTAGATTTTAAGGAAATTCAATATTAAAAACTATCCAGGGTTGTGATTATTTCAATATTATTTAAAAGATGAATAGTTATCTTATAGTGGGTAAATATCAATTTATTAACCTGGAACACTAACTTATGTAAAAGCCTCTTCCGATGGTCAATTACAAATATCTAGTATAATCCAATTGAACCATATTCCTATGTCAACCAAATTACCTAGATTCATTAAGTTCAAGTTCCAATTATGGCTACCCCCGCCTAACAGGTATATTCCTATCCTGTAAGGAAATCTATTAAAAGGGTTATCTATCCTCAGGAAGATCGTGGAGCTATTGAGTCTAAGTTCTTAAACTTAAAATCCCTATGTCTAGTTCATTTTAAGTTTACCTAATCAATTTAATTAATGGCCAGTTAATTAAAAGCTTAAGATTAAGACTCAATAAATAAATCTTTAAATTACCCAAACTATAATCTAACCCTTATAAACCAGTTAATTGAAATTCATCACAACCCTAGATAACTAATTTAGCTACGACACATAACTAGGGCTAAAATTTAAAAGACTTAATAAAATTGCATAAAGTAAATGTAGTAAAATAACTGCTGAAAGTGAAGTAAAATAAAATTGCTAAGGTAAAAAGGAATTACTTCTACTATATACTAATTAGATTTCTCCCATAATATAATATAAACTTTGCAAAGTATTTCATCCAGCCATATAGGCGGTATTTTGATTTAATTAATTAAAAACAACCAGCCATAAAGGCGGAACATTAAAAACAACCAGCCATAAAGGCGGCGGAACATCAAAATAACCAGCCATAAAGGCGGAACATCAAATAACCAGCCATATAGGCGGAATGAAATTAAGCCAGCCATATAGCGGAATTTAAATTAAGCCAGCCATATAGGCGGAATAAATTTAATAATCACCGACCAATCTGGCGGTATCCTGATTAATTAAATTTAAAACTTGAATATATTATAATTATGGGAGAATATCTAAAAAGTAATAGTAAAAGAATTACCTTTTACCTTAACAGAGGAAGTTACCTCCTCATAATAAGTAGTAAAAACTGTAAAATAAAGAAAGTAAATTTATTTATTACAAAAAGTAATTAAAAATTACAAAACTTTAATAAAAGAAACTTAGAGAGAGAGAAACTCCCTAATTACATAGGATTTGGGAGAGAAATGGTACACCAAAAACTGAAATCGCCCTCTATTTATAGGCGCGGATGGGGTGCGGCGCGTCGCGACGCTGGGCGCGCGTCGCGCCGCGCGCTACAGTGACACGTGTCACGCGCTGGTTGTCGGCTCAAATCTTATCCGATGACGTGGCACTTTCAGACGTCACGCTTGCGTCATGCTGACGTGTCACTGTTCATGACGTCATTGCTTGCGTCATGGTGATGATGTGGCGACACGTGGCATGACACGTGGGGCGGCGGCCGTCGGACGAATGAGAGCTTGACACGTGGCGCGCTGTGTGATTGGCTGATGATGACGTGGCACGTTGACTCGGTTGACTTGCTGACGTGCTGCTGATGTGGACGATGATGTGGCGACACGTGGATGACACGTGAGGCGGTGGCCGTCCAAGCAATGAGATCTTGACACGTGGCACGGCGCACGTTAGCATCTCCGTTGTGATGGTGACACGTGGCAGCGCATGTTAGCAAAGTCAAACTTTTCAACTTGTTGACCCGTTGACCACGGCGCATTTTAGCATCTCTGGTGCACGCTGGGCGTCGCGACGCAAGGCATTGCGCGGCGCGACGCGAAGAAGATGGAATTTTTCCAGTTGACGCATTTTTGACCAGTTTTGTCCCAAATTGCTTCCAATGCTGTCCAAACTTTATTTATCTGCAAAATAACAACAAAAACACATCAAAACGTTCATAAACTCGAGAAACAATACAAAACATTAGGTCAATGAGTGGGAAATAGTGGTATAAATACCACTCATCACACCCCCAAACCTAACATTTTGCTAGTCCTCGAGCAAAACAGAAAATAAAATAACATAATAAATTTACTAAGCCACTTTCGTAGGGATCACGATTGCATTTAGCGTATGCAACAAGCCTTTAAACCCCTAGGTGTCCCTAGTGGACGAGTGTAGTCTCGTGAGGGCTTACAGCAATGATACCCACAAACATTTTACAAAAGTAAAATGTAGTAAAACTAATGCACACAAAAGCAAAAAGACAAGCGAAAAGAGAATAAAGAAGAAAGTTAGTGACTAATCAGGTGAAAATTCTACTCCAAGTTACTAGTTGTTTTGTTTCTTTCTAAATTACCGAATAAGTAAATTCTCCGATTATTTTTACCATTCTTCATATACACAGCTAAAAATATTAATCAACTCATTTTTGCCCACAACCATCATAAGTGCAGTTGATAAGAGAGTAATATTTGTCCTAAAGTTCTATCAGATTTCACACCTTTTTTGTAGCAATGGAATAATTTTCTGATTTTTCTGATTTTTTCTTTGATTTTTTCTCTAATTTTTATTTATATACAATACCTTCCGTCTATGTAGCGAGCTTTGGGTCGGTGGCTCCCAAACCAGTTGGCTTTAGGGCACCAGGTGTTAAGACACCCCTACGAACTTAATTACTCAGACTTCAGATATATATATATTTGCAGCATCTCTTCGATCCATTAAAAAGAGCTTGGGCCAGTGACTCCCAAACCAGTGGTTTTAGGGCACTAGGTGTTAAAACACCCTTACAGACTTAATAACTCGGATCTCGGACGTTTTTTTTTTTTTTTTTTTTTTTTTTTTTACTCCATCACTATTTAGAGATGCTTCCTCCAATTAAACTATAGCACGGAATATTACAAACTTTTCAATTTTAGCTCATGACTGTATGTTCCATGTAAGTTCATAATACCTGTCAACTGAACATATGAAGATTCATTTTAGTCAGATTTATGGAGAATTCACAAATTAAATAATTTAAAAGGAAATAAACAAAAATAACTTGTTTCGAAATAAATGGTTTGAGATACGTATCAGGAGTGAAAACTCCTTACTCAGCTACCTCTCACAATTTCACCTTTTTAGTCAAAAACGAAATACGAAAATGCAAAATATTTTTGTAATTTTTGAAAATTTTTCAATTTTTTTGTATTTTTCGAAAAATTTTGGATAAAAACAACAAAAAACTAAAACAGGTACTAATCAACTAAATCCCTCCCCCAAACCTAAATGAGACATTGTCCCCAATGTCTTAAACAGTAAAAGGAGAGTTAGAAGGTTGTACCTGGTTAGCTGAAATCTACAGGAAATTAAAGGTTAAGATCCAGATTAATTCGACGCCTCTTACCACGATCGTCCTCAGACCAATTTATCTTTGATAGGATAGGGTCAACTTGTGGTTCATAGGCTATGAGTTGGTCTATCAGATCCGGAGCAAGTCTGGCAGTGAAGAGGAGGTCTTTCATAGGTTTTGACACGAACCCATTTCTCCGAGCATCATCAAGAAAAACACAAAGAAAATCATAAAATCCATCAACGTTGAGTAGTCCAATCGGTTTCTGGTGTATGTTCAGGTTCGCCCAAGATAGAACTATAAAAATTTCCTCCAATGTAACCAATCCACCTGGCAAAGCAATAAAAGCATCAGCACGGTTAATCATTTCTACCAAACGTTCAGACATACCTGATACGATCAGTTCCTCTCCGTTTGATGATCCAATAAGATTTGCCTCTGCCAAGGGTTTTGGGACGATTCCCAAAACGTGACTGCCTCCTTCCTGTACGGCCTTTGAAACGATCCCCATAAGTCCAAGATTTCCTCCGCCATATATTAGGTGCATATTTCTTGCAGCTAAAACTCGACCCAATTCCTGTGCTGCTTCTATGTATTGTGGTTTAGTACCAACAGTACTACCACAAAACACACAGATGTTTTCAACTCGTCTTCTTGAAGTGGCTTCCATTTTTTATGTATTTCTTTTCTTTTTGACTCTGGATGACTTCAAAGGTGCAATGATGAGTTGAATTTATAATACCTGAAAAGGGTGAGTAAAAATAGCACAAGTATCTTCCAAAGGACGATTAGTAGCAAAATAGTAAAATAGATCGTGATAGTCAACAAGATCTGGATCCTGTCGGAGAGAAAAAGTAAACAACAAAACAAATTAAAAATATATAGGAAAAGAAAAAGAAAATAATATATACAAAAAATTACAGCTTGATTAACGTCTATGCGTCAGGGACAAGCTTCCCATCCAATTTTCTTATAAATTGGCAAACAGGGTCTTTTTAGTCAGATTCCCAAGACTTAACTGTTGTCTTTCTTTTTGAAATTGTGTATGTAATCTGCGAAATCTATGTGAACATATCCACTGGGATGCGTCTCAAGAGTCGAAGATATATCATCTAAAGACTCCTTACTCAAGCCATCCCTAATGAATTTAATTTTGTCTTCGCGATTATCAGACACCATTCCTAAAGAACGACAACGAGTGTTGCAATTCAACCACGTGCACATTTGTAACAAACACCCATTTGTTTAGCTCTTCGTTTCTTTGCATAGGTGCTTCTTCCAAAACCAGGCAAGTGTGAAATAAAAGATTCAGAAGACTCACCTGCCAATCGGACTCGTGCTTCAATTACCCAACGAATGTCATTGGGAACACCATAGATTGTCAGTAACCTCATCCGTTCCAAGCGAGCTTTGTAGACTTTCATCAGAGATTTTTGAGGGAGAGAAGGAAATTGCTTGTGAAGATTTGCGAGAGCTTCTTCCATCTTGAAATGACTTAATCTGCAAAAACTAAACACACAAAATTAAATCACACACCAATCACAATATATACAAAAATTGCATGGGTTGCCTCCCTGCGAGCGCTAAGTTTAAAGTCGTCAGCTAGACGTGACTTCTTGAACGTTTATGCTGGATTGGAAAGTGTGACACTTTCTTTTTGTCGCTCAAATGATTCTCCCCAGTAGTGCTTGACACGCTGACTGTTAACTTTGAATGTGTTGTTGGTTTGGGATCCAGTAACTCAACAGCTCCATATGGTAAAACCTGAGTGATCACAAATGGTCCTGACCACCTAGATTTCAGCTTTCCAGGGAAAAGTTTTAATCTCGAGTTGTACAACAACACCTGCTGCCTTGGTTCTAAACTGTCTGTGCACTATTTTTCGGTCATGCCATTTTTTGGTCTTTTCTTTGTATAATTTGGCATTGTCATAAGCCTGTAGGCGAAATTCCTCCAATTCATTGAGTTGGTGAAGTCTTTTTCTCCTGCAGCTTGTGAGTCAAGATTCAACTTCTTCAGTGCCCAATACGCCTTGTGTTCAAGCTCAACTGGCAGATGGCATGCTTTCCCAAACACCAATTGATATGGAGACATACCAATGGGTGTCTTGTAAGCTGTTCTGTAGGCCCATAATGCATCATCTAGTTTTGTAGACCAGTCCCTCCTTGTTGATCCAACGGTCCTTTCTAGGATTCTTTTGATCTCCCTGTTTGAAACCTCAACCTGTCCATTTGACTGTGGATGGTAAGCAGTGGCAACTTTGTGAGTAACTCCGTATTTGGATATGAGTGCATCGAAGTATTTGTTGCAGAAATGAGAGCCACCATCGCTGATGATTGCTCGAGGTGTTCCAAACCGAGTGAAAATGTTCTTTTTCAGGAATTTGATCACCACTTTGGAATCATTGGATGGCAGTGCAATTGCCTCAACCCATTTGGAGACGTAGTCTACAGCAACCAGAATGTACAGGTTCCCAAATGATGGAACAAAGGGTCCCATGAAATCAATACCCCATACATCGAATATTTCCACTTCTAGAATATTTTGCAACGGTCTTCGTTCTCTTTTGAAATATTCCCGTTCTCTGGCACCTGTCACATTGAAAAGCAAAAAGATAAGCATCTTTAAAAAGTGTGGGCCAGAACAAACCTGATTGAAGGACTTTGGCTGCAGTTTTGTTTCCACTGAAGTGTCCGCCGTATGGTGATGAATGACAGTGTTGCAAAACACTGTTGACTTCCTCCTGTGGACACACCGTCTCAGTAATTGATCAGCACAGCGTTTAAACAGGTACGGTTCATCCCAGACATAATGCTTGACTTCTTTGAAAAACTTCTTCCGTTGCTGAGTTGTCCATTCCAACGGCCATTTTCCTGTTACAATATAATTGACATAGTCAGCATACCAAGGGACTTCCTGTTGTTTTATGGAAAACAGTTGTTCATCTGGAAAAGTTTCTTTGATTGTCAGTTCTTTGTCAGCTGTTTTCCATTTTCCAGCCTCGATAAGTGATCTGCCACCTGGTTTTCTGTTCCTTTCCTGTCTCGAATCTCCACGTCGAATTCTTGCAAAAGAAGTATCCAACGGATCAATCTGGGTTTGGCATCTTTCTTTGTGATCAGGTATTTGATGGCTGAATGATCTGTGTAAACCACCACTTTGGGACCCAGCAGATAGGAGCGGAATTTGTCAAAAGCGTACACAACTGCTAGCAACTCCTTTTCAGTGGTTGTATAGTGAGTTGAGCTTCATTCAGAGTTCTGCTGGGAGTAGTAGTAAATGGTGTGGAAAATCTTTGCTTTGCGTTGTCCCAAAACTGCACCTACAGCAAAATCACTAGCATCACACATTACCTCAAATGGAAGGGTCCAATCTGGTGCTACAATGATGGGGGCAGAAATCAGCTTCTGTTTTAAGATCTCGAAAGCTTCCTGGCATTCTTTGGTGAAGTTGAAAGGCACATCCTTTTCCAGAAGATTGCAAAGAGGTTTGGCAATCTTGGAAAAGTCTTTGATAAATCTCCTGTAAAAACCTGCATGTCCAAGAAAACTCCGAATCCCTTTTACAGATGTTGGTGGAGGTAGTTTCTCAATTGTCTCTATCTTTGCTTTGTCTACCTCGATTCCCTTTTGTGAAATCCGGTGTCCAAGAACAATGCCTTCCTGTACCATGAAATGGCATTTCTCCCAATTGAGTACCAGGTTTGTATCTTCGCACCTTTGTAATACCTGTTCCAAATTTTTCAAACAATGGTCAAAAGAATCTCCAAACACAGAAAAATCATCCATAAAAAACCTCCATACTCTGCTCCAGCATATCTGAGAAGATGGCCATCATGCAACGCTGAAAAGTGGCAGGGGCATTACATAATCCAAATGGCATCCTGCGAAAAGCAAAAGTACCATAGGGACATGTAAAAGTAGTTTTCTCCTGGTCTTCTGGTGCGATGGCAATCTGATTGTAACCTGAATATCCATCAAGAAAACAATAGAATTCATGTCCTGCCAGTCTATCTAACATCTGGTCAATGAATGGCAGCGGAAAATGGTCCTTTCTCGTGGCTTTGTTCAGCTTCCTGTAATCCATACATACTCTCCATCCAGTCACCGTTCTTGTTGGAATCAGCTCGTTCTTTTCATTGGTGACAACAGTAATTCCTCCTTTCTTTGGTACACACTGCATAGGACTTACCCAAGTGCTGTCTGAGATGGGGTAAATGATACCAGCATCCAACCATTTGATGATTTCTTTCTTCACCACTTCCTTCATGATAGGATTGAGTCTCCGTTGATGCTCCACTGTTGGTTTATATTCATCATTCATCAGAATCTTGTGCATGCAGAATGATGGACTAATGCCTCGAATGTCAGCTATAGTCCAGCCAATGGCTCTTTTGTGCTCTCGTAACACTCTCAGTAGTTTTTCTTCCTGCTCCAATGTTAGTGAAGAAGAAATAATAACAGGTAATTCAGAAGAGTTTCCAAGAAACGCATACCTGAGATGGCTTGGAAGTAACTTTAGTTCCAGCTGCGGTGGTTCTTCAATCGAAGGTTTGATTCGATCTTTCTTTGGCAGTTCCAAGCTTTCAACTGGTGGTGTTACTTTGAATCGGAATGGTTTGTCAAGGTAATTGATACATTGCAAGATTTCAGCATCTAGCTCACTGTCAGTCATGTTGGTGATGCAAGCTTCAAGTGTATCTGTGGGTTTTGACTCAGTATTCTGAACAATTTTATCACACACATCAATTCTGAAGCATTCTTCTTCTTCCTTTTCATCGCTTGGAAATTTCATGGCTTGGAAAACATTAAAGGTCACTTCTTGGTCCTGCACTTTCATGGTTAGTTCTCCTTTTTGCACATCAATTACAGTTTTACCTGTAGCCAAAAATGGTCTCCCAAGAATGATAGGTACTTCTTTGTCTTCTTCCATGTCAAGGATGATGAAGTCAGCTGGAAGGATGAGTTTGTCAACTTTAACCAGCACATTTTCCACGACTCCTCTGGAAATGCGAGTGTTCGATCAGCAAGTTGCAAAGATACTGAGGGGCATTGCTTCTCCAATTTGCAATTTCCTGTAAATAGAAAAAGGCATTAAATTAACACTGGCACCTAAATCACATAAAGCCTTACCAATGTAATGTTCTCCAATGGTGCAAGGAACTGTGAAATGAAATGCCAGGATCTTTCAACTTCGGGGGAAGTTTCCTCTGAATGATGGCGCTGCATTCTTCTGTCAAAGCTACTGTTTCATAGTCTCCCAATCTCCGTTTTCGTGAAAGAATGTCTTTCATGAATTTGACATAACTGGGCATTTGTTCCAAGGCTTCTGCAAATGGTATGTTAATGTGCAGCTTTTTGAAAATCTCCAAGAAACGAGCAAACTGTTTGTCCAGTTTGTTTTCTGAAGACGCTGAGGAAAAGGTGGAGGTGGAGTGATCTGTTCTGGTACTTTTTCCTTTGCTTCTTTTTCTTTTGCTTCTTTCCTTCATCTGTTTCTCGGTTTCTTTTGGAACTTCTTCTGGAGAAATCTGGACTCCAATATCTTTGTTGATCTCAGTACCGCTCTTAAGGTAATGGCTTGACATTGCTCCTTCCCTCGGTTCTTGGATTTGGTTCTGTGTTGCTGGGAAGATTACCTGGCGGTCTGTAGCTCTGAGCATTGGCCAGTTGTCCGATTTGATTCTCCAGTGCTTTGATGGAAGCTGATTGGCTCTGAATCATGGCTTCATATCTTTTAATTGAGCTAGCATCCCTGCCATCACTGGTTCATTTGTCTGCTCCTGGCCTTTGTTCTGTTGTTGGAATCCAGGTGGTGGATAGTTCCGCTGTTGGCCTGAATTGTTGCTCCATGAAAGATTAGGATGATTCCTCCACCCTGGGTTGTAGGTGTTGGAATATGGATTGTTCCCCTGTCTGTTGAAATTGTTGACATAATTCACCGTCTCTTCAAGTTGTTGTGGTTCTGGTACTCCTCCATATGGTGAACTTGTGGATCCAGTGGTAAGAGTCTCCATGAATTTGCATATTTGATCTAGCTTGGTGTTGACTGCTGTATTAGCTCCAACTTCATAAATTCCTGCAATTCTTTGAATCAGACTTCTTTCTGTTGGCCACAAGGAGTTGTTGTTGGCCATTTCTTCGATTAGTTCCCAGGCTTGATCTTCTCCTTTTGCCATCAAGGCTCCTCCAGCAGCAGCATCAATTGTGGTTCTCATTATTCCAGAAAGTCCATTGTAGAATGTTGGACTTGAAGCCATTTTGGAATTCATGGTGTGGACATTCCGGAGTAAATCTCTATACCTTTCCCAGCTTCGTACATGGATTCTGAATCTTGCTGTACAAAGGATGTGATGTCATTTCTCAGCTTTCCGGTTCTGGCTGGTGGAAATATTTTGCAAGAAATTTGGTGGCAAGAGTGTCCATGTTGTGATTGGACCCTGCTGGTAATGAATGTAGCCACGCTTTAGCTCTGTCCTTCAAGGAATATGGGAAAACACGCAGTCTCATTGCTTCTTCGGCTTCTCGGTTGTAATTGAAGTGCCAAACTTTCCAGGAAGTTGCTGATGTGGGCATTAGGATCTTCAGTTGCATTTCCCCCAAACTGAACTGACTGCTGAATCATCTGAATGCAAGTTTTGATGTCTCTGCATTTGCTGGTAATGGAGGAAGTACAATGCATGAAATGAGTCTGTCAACCACCGGAATGGTTCTGTCTCGAATGGGGATTGGTGGTGCGACCTCCAAAGGTTCAGGTTCCATGTTGACTAAAGCTTCTTGTGGCTTCTCGCCTTTCCCTTCTCAACTGTCTGATAGTTCTTTCAATTTCTGGGTCAAGCGGTCGGAGTTCAAAGCTTCTGGTTCGTCTCATGAAGTGTCTGAGAACCTGAAATACAAGAAACAAAAATAATAAGTAAAAAGAAAAATTAGATACAAGTAAAAAATCTAACCTGTAAACTAATAATAAAAGATAACTAAGTCCCCGGCAACGGCGCCAAAAACTTGACCGGCGTAAACACACACGTATAACGCAAGCGTACGTATCGTTCAAGTAGTATAAAAGTATCGATCCCACGAGGACTTAAAACCTTTTTGTTATCAATTTATTGGGCCAATGATTACCAGTATCTAACAAGTTGTTTGATTGTTTTGAAATGGCGACGATTCTAAATTTAAAGACAAATAATTAAATTGCTTAAAAGTAGATTTTAAGGAAATTCAATATTAAAAACTATCCAGGGTTGTGATTTATTTCAATATTATTTAAAAGATGAAGTAGTTAGTTATTATATTGGGTAATATATCAATTTATTAACCTGGAACACTAACTTATTAAAAGCCTCTTCCGATGGTCAATTACAAATATCTAGTATAATTCAATTGAACCATATTCCTATGTCAACCAAATTACCTAGATTCATTAAGTTCAAGTTCCAATTATGGCTACCCCCGCCTAACAGGTAATTCCTATCCTGTAAGGAAATCTATTAAAGGGTTATCTATCCTCAAGGAAGATCGTGGGCTATTGAGTCTAAAGTCTTAAACTTAAAATCCCTATGTCTAGTTCATTTTAAGTTACCTAATCAATTTAATTAATGGCCAGTTAATTAAAAAGCTTTAAGATTAAGACTCAATAAATAAATCTTTAAATTACCCAAAACTATAATCTAACCCTTATAAACCAAATTGAAATTCATCACAACCCTAGATAACTAATTAGCTACGACACATAACTAGGGCTAAAAATTTAAAAGACTTAAATAAAATTGCATAAAGTAAATGTAGTAAAATAACTGCTGAAAGTGAAATAAAATAAAATTGCTAAGGTAAAAAGGAATTACTTCTACTATATACTAATTAGATTTCTCCCATAATATAATATAAACTTTGCAAAGTATTTTCATCCAGCCATATAGGCGGTATTTGATTTAATTAATTTAAAAACAACCAGCCATAAAGGCGGAACATTTTAAAAAAAACAACCAGCCATAAAGGCGGAACATCAAAATAACCAGCCATAAAGGCGGAACATCAAAATACCAGCATATAGGCGGAATAAAATTAAGCCAGCCATATAGGCGGAATTTAAATTAAGCCAGCCATATAGGCGGAATATAAATAATTAAATCACCGACCAATCTGGCGGTATCCTGATTAATTAAATTTAAAACTTGAATATATTATAATTATGGGAGAATTATCTAAAAAGTAATAGTAAAAGAATTACCTTTTACCTTAACAGAGGGAAGTTACCTCCTCATAATAAGTAGTAAAAACTGTAAAATAAAGAAAGTAAATTATTATTATTAAAAAAGTAATTAAAAATTACAAAAACTTTAATAAAAGAAACTTAGAGAGAGAGAAACTCCCTAATTACATAGGATTTGGGAGAGGAAAATGGTACACCAAAAACTGAAATCTCGCCCTCTATTTATAGGCGCGGATGGGGTGCGCGCGTCGCGACGCTGGGCGCGCGTCGCGCGGCGCTACAGTGACACGTGTCACGCGCGGGTTGGTCGGCTCAAATCTTATCCGATGACGTGGCACTGTTCATGACGTCATCGCTTGCGTCATGCTGACGTGTCAACTGTTCATGACGTCATTGCTTGCGTCATGGTGATGATGTGGGCGACACGTGGCATGACACGTGGGGCGGCGGCCGTCGGACGAATGAGAGCTTGACACGTGGCGCGCTGTGATGGCTGATGATGACGTGGCACGTTGACTCGGTTGACTTGCTGACGTGGCTGCTGATGTGGACGATGATAGTGGCGACACGTGGCATGACAGTGAGGGGTGGCCGTCCAAGCAATGAGATCTTGACACTTGGCACGGCGCACGTTAGCATCTCCGTGTGATGGTGACACGTGGCAGGCGCATGTTAGCAAAGTCAAACTTTTCAACTTGTTGACCCTTGACCACGGCGCATTTAGCATCTCTGGTGCACGCTGGGCGTCGCGCGCCAAGGCATTGCGCGGCGCGACGCGCAGAAGATGGAATTTTTCCAGTTGACGCCTTTTGACCAGTTTGTTGTCCCAAATTGCTTCCAATGCTGTCCAAACTTTATTTATCTGCAAATAACAACAAAACACATCAAAACGTTCATAAAACTCGAGAAACAATACAAAACATAGGTCAAATGAGTGGGAAATAGTGTATAAATACCACTCATCAGATTTCCGAAGCTTTCATGCCCGAAATTGATGAAACATATCCAGAAGTTGTTGTGTGTAATTATTAAGTCACTTTCAATCATTTCAAAGCAAAAAATAAATTAATAAATAAATGATAAAATTATCAAATCATCACCAAACATAATAAGATATTAGGGAGCAATTAATAATGGATTTGGTGGAGCAATTAGTGGAACAATAATAATTGATTTGGTGGATGATTTGATGGAGACATAATTTTTGCCTATAAAATACCAAGCCAATTTCATTTGTAAAATCATACTTTCTCTAATGAATTCCTTAAGAATACTAAGAAGATTGTATCTTGTTTGTTTATTTATAGCTTTCAGTAATTAATTTATGTTTTCGCACTTTTCTTTCTTTACTTTTCAGTTTTTACTTTACGTCATTTACTTTTACGCACAGTACTTTTCTTTCTTTAATTTTCAGCAATTTACTTTCAGCATTTACTTTTCAGTAATTTACTTTCAGCATTTACTTTTCTGCATTTAATTTTCAGTATTTAATTTCAGCATTTACTTTCCGTCATTTAATTTTCAGTATTAATTTTCAGTATTTTACTTTATATCTTTATTTTATTTAAGTTTTTTTTACTACCCGTAAATATGTGTCGTAACTAAGCCAGTTATCTGGAGTTGTGATGAAATCCAATATCACCAGTTTATAAGGGGTTAAATTATAGTTTAGGTAATTTAAAGGTTTACTTATTAAGTCTTAAGATTAATGCGTTTTGTTAATTGGCCACTAAAAAGATTGATGTGGTAAATCTAAAATAAACTTGACAAAGAAATTTTAGGTTTCAGCCTTAGACTTAATAGCCCACGATCTTCCTTGAGGATAGATAACCCTTTAATAGATTTCCTTACAGGATAGACATATACCTGTCGGGCGGGGGTAACCATAATTGGAACTTAAACTTAATGAATCCAGATAATTTGGTTGACATAGACATATGGTTCAATTGGGTTAAACTGGGTATTTGCGTCTGACCATCGACATAGGATTTTGCATAATTTACTGTTCCAGGTTAGTAAACCTATTTATTACACAAACATTAAATAACCATTTCATCTTTAAAATGATATTGGAAGAAATCACAACCCTAGATAGTTTTTAATATTGAATTTTCTTAAAACCTACTTTCAAACAATTTTATTTACTTAGTTTTTAAAATTAGAATCGTCACCATTTCAAATCAATCAAACAACCTGTTAGATACTAGTAATCATTTGACCTCATAAAATTAATAGATTATATATTAAGTCCTCGTGGGATCGATATTTTTATACTACTTGAACGATAAGTGCGCTTGCATTATACGTGTGTGTTTACGCTGGTCAATGTATGGCAACTAGTCTCTATAATCTGATAAATATGACCTTGTCATTTTATCCCGATGACTGCAGTACTTAAGAGTACTAGTACCATATCATACTGACCATCATCTCCATATGAGTGGAATGATACTTCCGTCTTGACATCACACCCAACACACTACGATTCTCAATATACCCAGCATAGGCATACACAGAACCTGTTAAAGCCCTGGACGACCGCAACCAAAGTATATTGATTGTCGCAAGTATTAGCGGTGCAAGTCTCAGTTAAGACCAAATACACCTACCATGATTCAGACTTCCATAGACATATAGTCATACTACCAATGGAATTCCGAAGGGGTCTATCTAGAGCAAAGCTGTTTCCCGTACCATTGGTAAAACACAACCTCCTATTACACTTGCATGAGTATCATATACCCAAATATATGAGAAGTATGTCGTTGTGCCCTCACAACGCGCACAAGTGTAATACTAGTCTTTTACGTATTTATCGATGTCCAATCTCGATATTACTCTGACTAGGGATATTTAATGATTTATCCTTCGTGGATTGATACTGTCTCATATCATTCTAAATCCAGGAACTAATCATAGAGACCTCCTATCATTTATATATCTAAGTGATCTAATCACAAATGATAAGAGTGCAATCTCTTATGTCACATAGTTAATTTGTACAACAACATCATGATCTGTACAAATTATGACGCTATGGGTCATAATTGTCCAACAATCTCCCACTTGGCCTATAGCTACTCACTCGAGTGCCTAATATTCGAACTATGTACGGATGGCTTAATTTGCTGAGAAATGCTTTCGTCAGCGGATTGCATGATTATCATCTGATGCGATTTATTCGATCATCACATCGCCACGATGTATGATCCGAACGAATCAGATGAATATCGAAGTATATATATGGATCGTTGATGTGACCATAATTCTTTAGCCTGTGCTGAAGCCTAGCTCAGCTGCTAACAGAACTATATCTAATCTAATTAGATTTATTATCGACCCAGAAGGCTTCTATTGCTGCCTCAGCTGCAGCAATAACCCGCATTTGCTATTTATACGGTAACAGTATCTTGCTTGGAAGATTTCCAGCTCACTGTACCGTTATTCAAAGTGTATTGTACCGTTTGCGACTTATAGTCATTTAATCGGTTTAGGAAACTTGCAGTAGTGATCCCAGTCACTTCAAGTGCTCAAAGCGTATGAGACACAAGGTCACGTAAATTTTTCAATGTATGAGTTCTCGGAGAGTTTTCTCGAAAGCCAAGCTTTCACCGATTGTTTTTATGGGAATATCATTTCCAAGAAATGATACATATTATCATTATTGTATAGGACATCCACTGTCAGTGCGCTCCCATTAAGCCTCTTATATACACAAGAATCATTTACGTTTTGAATTAAATCATAAATCATTATGATTACATCAAAACGATAATTCCAAGAACCTAATGCTTGCTTCAATCCAAACATGGATCGAATAACCTGCAAACCTGTTTTCTTGTTATGGTACGACAAAACCGCCAGGATGTTGTAAACATCCTCCAAAAGGTTTCCTTTTCAGGAAAGCGATTTTCCCATTAAGCTGACATATTTCATAAATAAAACATGTAGCAGTAGTAAGCATTATCCAAATGGATTTACCGTGGCAACAGGTGAAATGTTGAATCATAATCGACGCAATGTTGATAACGATACCTTTGTGCTACAGGTCTAACTTAGTACGTTGGTATGTTGCCTTCAATGTATGTCTTCCTTGAAGACTTATATAGTACCAATAGGCACAATGCCTTGCGGTACATCAACTAGTTTTTCAAACTTGTTGATATATATGGAATCCATTTCGGACTCATGACAATTTGTCATAATAGGGAGTCGATACCTTGTATCACTTCCTCATACGTAGTCAGTTGGTATACCTCAATAAGATAGACATCTTTATTAGGTGAGATCAGAAACCCATACCCAGGTTGTTTTCTGAATCTCTCCGACTTACGTGGTTTTTGTGTATTCGAAGATTAATGGTTTAGTTTCATGCTTGATGAACCATATGTGTTCCATTAAGATTCGGTGCCTTGAACAGTATTACTCCGATTTTCATCGAGTTTTACTATCCTCACACTTACCACTGCATATCGGTATTCCTCTCAGGAAAACCGCATGGTGAGCAACAATCTAATTGTTCTCTCGTGAGTTGTATAAGTACTATACTTGTGGTGTCCTTAGGATAACCTACAATTGGCACTTATCCAATTTGGGTTCTAGTTTGGTATCATCCAAACACATGCCTAGCATACCCAAATTATCAGGAATGAGAAACCCGGTTTCTTTCTCGTTCATATCTAATATGAAATCTGTCAGACAGGTTATTATGGAACCTTATTCAAAATAAGTTCTTGCACTGTTAAAGCGTATCTGTTGAAGGAAATGGTAGCTCAGAGCGACTCATGATTAACCTTAATCATGTCTAACATAATTCGGTTACTCAGTTCAGACACACCGTTAAACTGACGTGTTCCGGGAGGAGTCCTTATTTGAAAGAATATATACTCTTTCAAGTATATTAGAAACTTATTGCTTAAGTATTTTCCATTACGGTCTCACCATGACGGTTTAATACTTCAGCCGATCTGTTTGTCTATTTCGTGTCGAAACATTAAAAGTTTCTAATTTGTGTTCTTCAAAAGAAACACATAACCATAACGTGATGCCACATCCGTAAAGGTCACGAAATATTCATATCCACCTCTAGCCTAGCTAGACATGGGCCTACTTGCTTCACTATGAACTAGGGCTAACAGATTGGTGGCATTTACACTTTTACCAAGTAAATGTGTTTTAGGTACTTTACCTAATAAACTAGATTCGTAGACTTTATTTGAATGGAATCAAATTAGTCCTAGTACCCACTCTTCGAAAGTGTGGATATACGAGTCTCGTTTGATTATGTCCTAGACAACAATGCCACAATTAGTTTCTTCTGATCAAATCAGTTTGAGCTATTCGTTTGTCATGTAATACATTTGAGATTTTATTTATATTCAAAATATAAATTCGGTTAATCACATCTAATGTGTTCATCTTAATATCATCTTTATATAATGAAACACATTAGTGTTCTATAATATAAAGGTTAACCCGCAGCGGGTTAAACACTGATATAGAGATAATGTTTCTAGTCAAACTAGTTACATTATAACAGTTCCCTAATTTAAGTACACACCCGAGGGTAGTTCCTAAAGTTAGGTATCTACGGTTAAAACAACGACTTTTGTCCCGTTTCCAATTTGCAGATATCTCTATGGAAGTCTGTATCCTTCTCATAGCAGATTCTGAACATCAATATATATTTATATCACACTAAGTATCTAAAATCCAATTTTAATACTAGTAGTGAATATATTTATGACAAATATATTTGAAGTCAGAGGCATGCTCGTCTTCAATTCCTTCATGTATGCTTTGTCCAAACGGCAGTCACGCTTCCGCGATCCCATTTGCCACAATTTATGCAGATGAGATATGTCATTTATCTTCCCATAAGGTTATAATGATTTTGCCTTTGCCCTTTTCATATTCAAGAAGACTTTGGCCAAGCCTCGGGTTTCTAGAATATCAAAGTAATGTGCGCCTTGCGCTACTTGCCTAATTGCAAATTTTGAATTTATCTCCTTGAGAATAATCATTAACTCTCCAAGAGTATTTATTACAATTTTAGTACTTCTAAAATCTAAGTATAGATTTATGAAGATCCTTCAATTTCAATATCATACTTTAAGGGTCTAATCCTTAGTTCTGACAAAAAAAATTAAGGAGTCTACTGCGACAAGCTGAATGGATTAAGCACTAAAGTTATCATTACATAAATCATCCAAAGATTATGCTCAACTGCTTGCTTAACTCCGGGCTTAGGCTTAATTTGTTATTTTATCAAATAATGTAACTTATTAATTTCCAGGACCATCCTGAAATTATTCCCAATTTTGAAAATTAAGCCATTTACATATATTTTCCCTAGGATTATGTTTTAAATGTCAATATTTCAATTATATCTTGATTCTAATAGTCCAACTATTGAATCAACGATTTTGGTACTATCTATTATAATGATTACAATAGTCCAACTATTTAATCAACTATAATTTAATAGATTAAAATCAATTATATTGATTACTATAATCCAATTATAAAATCAACTATAAATGAATAGTTTGAATACAGTCCAATTGTTTATTAAAACAACATTTAAATATTAGTTCAACTAACATTTAATTTATTTGACGAATGATATTTGTGATTGAGCGCGTATGGCAAGTAAATAAACGAATATTACAAATTCAATTCTTGCCTCCCACTATTTTTCTGCGAGCCTCTAACCCTCTGTCGAGTACTCAGGAAACCGTGATTCCTAGCGGGCTAGGATCCCGTTAAATATCACACAATCTTGACTTTGGCCAACAAATTGTATGATAATTAACTAGGTAGATCTCTAAGATCAATTGGATCCAATACAATTCCTAGATCCAGTAGGGGGACACCCAAGTCCGAAACATATATCTTATATATGCCAATATATCCAATATATTGCCTAACCTTTTTCCTATGAATTGTTGGATAATATGACCATAGCGTCACTATTTGTACAGATCACGGTGTTGTTGTACAAATTACTATGTGACAAGGAAATTGCACTCTCATCATTTGTGATTAGATCACCATAGATGTATAAATGAAGAGAGGTCCATATGATTAGTTCCTGGATTGAGATGATATGAGACAGTATCAATCCCCGAAGGATTAATCATTAAATATCCCTAGCCGAAGTATTATCGAGACTGGACATCGATAATGCGGAATAGGCTAGTATTGCACTTGTGCGCGTTGTGAGGGCACAACGGCATAGTTCTCATATATATAAGTATTGGATACTTATGCAAGTGCGATATGAGGTTGTGTTTCACCGATGGTACGGGAAACAGCTTCGCTCTGGATAGACCCCTCGGAATCCCATTGGTATTATGACTATGTGTCTATGGGAGGCCGAAATGGAGGTAGGTGTGTATAGTCTTAACCTGAGACTTGCATCGCTAATACTTGCGATAATCGATAGACTTTGGTCTTGGTGGTACAGGGCTTTAACCGGTTCTGTGTACACCGCTTCTGGGTTTATCAGAGAGTCGTAGTGTATTGGGTGTGATGTCGAGACGGAAGTGTCACTTCAGTCATATTGGAGTTGATGTCACGCAGGATACGGTACTAGTGCTCTTGAGTGTTGCGCAACCAATCGGGATATTGTGACCAGGTCATGTATATCCGATTATAGAGACTATGTTACCAGACATCCGACATGTGCTTCGGACGGGGCAGACTTATCCAGCCCCAGCCCTAGCACGTGATTATCCGATACTGGGCCGATATACACAATACTACGGTATACTACGCTTGATACAGATCTATATATTCCTGTAAGAATATTTCTGGAGAATTGGGTAGGCATGGCGTTTTGCTAGAGGCTAACCTTGTCTTGTAAGTCGATATAAACGTAGTACGAGGTACTTACATGTTCGGACAGTCCGACGATCGTATTTACTGCCAACATATCCGGAGATCTCATGGGTCGGTTCCCGAAGATTCACCGATGACGTATTACTCGCACTTTGATTAATCTGGGATTAATTAGAAGAGAGAGATAAAATTAATCTGGGATTAATTCGATGAGAGAGAAAATTAATCTGGGATTAATTACGAAGATATTTTATCTCGGATAAAATATCGTTAAAGAGAGAGAACGATTAATTTGGAATTAATCGATAAAATTAATATATTTGATATATTAATCGAAATTGGATTTCGACGCGGAATTAAAATTAGATTTTAATTCGGGCGAACGAATTAATTTAGAATTAATTTGTTAGCGACGTGAATAGTGAATTCGCTAGGCGTAATCATTTAATTACGACGCGACGGAAAATTCGTTAATTTGGAATTAGCGAACCCGAGCCGAGAGTGATTGCGAGCGCATTCGCATTTCGAATTCGAGCGCGGCATGCGAGTCACATCAAGCATCAAATCGTTTGTCACATCATGCGTCAAATCAATTGTCACTTTGAGTGATGTGATTTGACAACATGTCACTTTATTAAAGTGATGTGATATGACTTAAAGTAAAAGTAGAAATGATGTGTGAAAAGTAGAAAAGCATTAATAGACTTTTGCTTTTTACTTTTGATATATATGATAATGATTTATATATATTTATTTTGTTTTTGGAAAATAAATTAAATATATAAACTTATCATTCTCTCTCTTACATGCAAGGCAATATACGGTTTCCTCTTCTCCCTCCATTTTCTTCTCCTCTTCTTCACGGCTTCACTGCCGATTTTGCTCAAAATTGTTTCTGGTTTTACCGATTTTGAGAAGCAAAATTGAAGATGAACAAGTGCTAGCACACCTTGAGTGATACATAGGTGATAGGGAAGTGAGTTTGTGAGCATGGAATCTCAAAGCTTGGAGCTTCAATGGAGTTCATGCATGGCCGATTCTTGGAGGTTCAAATAGGACTAAAATCGCACAGCCCACTGCAAGGAGGAGCCACTGCCGTGAGCTTGGAGGGGACAAAATCGCACCTTGTTCTTCATTCATCAAAAACGAAATTCAATGTGAGTATATTCCGCACCTCCTTTGATGTGTTCATATGTGGTTTTTTATGCATGATTTGTGATCCTTGGGACTTTGATTGAACACTTTCATGAATCAACTAAGCCTTGACTTTGGCACAACAAACTTAGTTATCCCAGTTAAGCGCGACCCATTGACCAATGAAAGCTTCGTAATCAATGTCGATGGACAAGAAGTGGTCTTGACTTTGGCCAACAAACCACAACTTGGACAAGACACCAAAATGGAACAAAGCTCTCGTGATTCAAACACATCCTCGATGGACAAAGGCCTTGAATTTGGCCAACAAGCCAATGCCAGTCTCGGATCTTGAGTGAGAATCACTCAATGGAAGGAAAGACGCTTAATATTTTGCGAGGGTTTTTCGAGTGCAAATTGGCAACCAATTTATTATCTTTGTTAAGGTCTCATCATCATAAACCCTTAAACATGCATTCTAAACACATAATAAAGCACATATAATTAATTAATAATGATATGCGGATGGATACTTTACACATTGATCCTAGATTAAATCTCTCCATTTCTCTCTCCCGCTAGCACATGTATTACTTCTACCCGTTACACTACACTTCTAAAGAAACCTCATACACATTGAGGGGAATATGTGAGAAGAGAATACAACGAATAATGAGGTGATAAGGCTGGACACTCAGGTCCAATTAATAAATCAAATTTATTACAATAATTTCTAAAATTGCCCCACCCATCTAATATCCATCTGATATACATTATTCATGCATCGCAACCATGTATTAACACAAGCACGTTACCAATCAATCTAATCAAATTAATTAATCTGATAATTAGTGATCATCCAATGTTCAAACAACGATTTGATTTTGCTCGAGTCAAACTCGTTTTGCGAATAAGTACTCAAAGTATGAATTCTCGAATTAAATTAAACTACATAATTAAATCCAATTCAATATGCAGTTAATTCTAATTCGCTTATTTAATTCCAAATTAAACATTACACTTTAATAATAAACCTTTTACGACTTAAATTCCAATTTAATCGTTACGGGTCTCAAAGCCCGATTACGTCCAACGTTAATTCAATTAAAGTCCAATGGGCTTTTAATTTATTTCTTAAGGCGTGGACTTTTGGTCAACTCGGGTCAAACCGAATAACAAAAATCCAATCCGGGAATTACCCCATAAGCGCAGAAATTAATTTTGTCCCATTAGGCCCAATTAAACTTTAAAGGTCCATTAGTCGCATTTGGGCTTTATGGATGCGATTTTGGGCCCAATTGGATCCAATCCATTTGGCCTAAACCTAACTTGGTACAACCAAGCCCAATAACAACATAACAAGCCCAAATCCAATTTAAGGCCCAATAATTAAATTCCAAAAATCAAATTTCCCAATTTAATTACACTAAAGTGTATAACACAATTAATCCCCCAAATCAATATTTCCAAAACATCAAATTAGCATAATTAATCATGCTAATCATTATTAAATTATTCCAACACAATTTAACAAAAATCAAACCCAATCATGCTTTATATATGTCTCGGCCAAGGGGAAATTTATATCCAATTTCAAATCCAATCCAATTGAATCAAATTAAACATTAAATCAACATCCCCAACATGATTCTAACTCATCCAATGAATCAAAAAATCAAAATCCAAGACATTAAAATAGGGCATCATTCTCGGCCGAGCTAAGATTTTGGGGAAAAAATGATCTAATCACATTTTCATGAAATTGATCCAATAAAACTTCAATTCAACATGATTTAAGCATATTCAAACATCCAATTTAATCAAATCGTGCTCAAAATCAATTTACCCAATTTTAAGCCTAAATCAAATTTCATGCTCAACCTTGCTCTGATACCATTGTTGGTGTTTGCTAAGGTCCCAAGATCATTAAAAAAGCATGAAATATGTGTGAATACAAATCAACGAAGTTGCGGGATACTCACATCGATCGGTTGAGCGACGCGGAGAGAATAAAACTGAAATTCTGCCTCCATGGACTACTCGGCAGTGGCAGTGAGTTGCTCACTCTTTTTGGACATGTGTCTCCAATTTTTGAGCTCCAAGCTTCGTCAAACGATTCCTGGCTCATGGGTCGACTTCCCAATCACCTTCGCATGACTTCGTAGTGTGCTAGAACTCCCGATTTTACCACAAAATCGCGACTTTTGGTTCCCATTTTCTCCTTGTCACTCAGCAGTTCACTGTCAAAACAGAAGGAAAAATATGGCCCCAATGGCGTGTAAATAGGAGAAGATAGGAGGAGAGAAATTTGTGTTGAATTAGTTTGAAAAGTGTATCTAATACACTTATATATTTTCCATAAATAAATAAAAGATTTACCACATTTTTGGCTTTCAAAGAGTCAAATGGTAAAAGCTTTCCAACAACTCCAACAACTACCATCAATCAATCAAGTGTCACATCACTCAAAGTGACATGATTTCACGCTTGATGTGACTAATGATTTGATGCTTGATGTGACTTGCATGCCGCACTCGAATTCGAAATGCGAATGCACTCGCAAACAATCCCGTGCTCGGGTTCGCTAATTCCAAATTAACAAATTTTCCGTTGCGACGCAATTAAATAATTACGCCTAGCGAAGTCACTATTCACGTCGCTAACGAATTAATTCTAAACTAATTCGTTCGTCCGAATTAAAATCTAATTTTAATTCTGCGTCTAAATCTATTTTCGTTTAATATATCAAATATATTAATTTACCGATTAATTCCAAATTAATCGTTCTCTCTCTTAAATGATATTGTATCATAGATAAAATATCTCCGCAATTAATCCCAGATTAATTTTCTCTCTCATCTTATTAATCTCAGGTTAATTAAAACTGCGAGTTATATATCATCGTTGAATCTTCGGGAAGCGATCCATGAGATCCTCGGATATGTTGGAAGTATATTCGGTCGTCGGACTATCCGAACACTTGAGTACCTCGTACTACATTTATACCGATTTACAAGACAAGGTTGGCTTCTAGCAAAGTGCCATGGCTACCCAATTCTCCAGAAATATCCTTACAGGAATAAAGGATCTATATCAGACGTAGTATATGTAGTATTGTGTATGTCGATCCAGTATCGGATGATCATGAGCTAGGCCTGGGGCTGGAATTATGTCTTCCCGTACGAAGCACATGTCGGAAGTTTGGTAAGTAGTCTCTATAATTGGATAAACATGACCTTGTCAATTTATCCCGATGATTGCAGTACTTAAGAGTTCCAGTACCGTATCCTACGTAACCATCATCTCCATATGACTGGAGTGATACTTCCGTCTTGACATCACACCTAACACACTACGATTCTCAATATACCCAGCATAGGCGTATACAAAACTTGTTAAAGCCCTGGAGGACCACAACCAAAGTATATGTTGGACAAAATGACCCATAGCGTCACTATTTGCACAGATCATTGTGTTGTTGTAGCAAATTAACTATGTGATAAGGAAATTGCACTCTCATCATTTGTGATTAGATCACCATAAATATATAAATGAAGAGAGGTCCCTATGATTAGTTCCTGGACTGAGAATGATATGAGATAGTATCAGTCCCCGAATGATTAATCATTAAATATCCCTAGCCGTAGTATTATCGAGACTGGACATCGATAATGCGGAATAGGCTAGTATTGCACTTGTGTACGTTGTGAGGGCACAACGGCATAGTTCTCATATATATAAGTATTGGATACTTATGCAAGTTCGATATGAGGTCGTGTTTCACCGATAGTATGGGAAACAGCTTCGCTCTGGATAGACCCCTCGGAATCCCATTGGTATTATGACTATGTGTCTATGGGAGACCGAAATCAAGGTAGGTGTGTATAGTCTTAACCTGAGACTTGCATCGCTAATACTTACGATAATCGATAGACTTTGGTCTTGGTGGTACAGGGCTTTAACCGGTTCTGCGTACACCACTTCTGGGTTTATCAGAGAGTCGTAGTGTATTGGGTGTGATGTCAAGACGGAAGTATCACTTCAGTCATATTGGAGATGATGTCACGCAGGATACGGTACTAGTGCTCTTGAGTGTTGCGCAACCAATCGGGATATTGTGACCAGGTCATAACTATCCGATTATAGAGACTATGTTACCAGACATCCGATATGTGCTTCGGACGGGGCAGACACTTATCTAGCCCCAGCCCTAGCACGTGACTATCCGATACTGGGCCGATGCACACAATACATTAGTATACTACGCTTGATACATATCTTTGATATTCTTATATGGATATGTCCGGAGAATTTGAAAGACTTGGTGCTTTGCTAGGAGTCGACCTTGTCTCGTAAATCGGTAGAACGTAGTACTTGGTACGTACGTGATTCGGATACTCCAACGACCGTATTTACTGCCAGCTAATCCGGGGATCTCATGGGTCGCTTCCCGATAATCCACCGATGACGCACAACTCGCACTCTTGAATAATCTGGGATTATATAGAAGAGAGAGAAAATTAATCTAGGATTAATTACGGAGATATTTTATCTAGGATAAAATATCGTCAAAAGAGAGATAACGATTAATTTGGAATTAATCGGTAAATTAATATATTCGATATATTAAATGAAATTAGATTTCGACGCAGAATTAAAATTAGATTTTAATTCGGGCGAACGAATTAATTAGAATTAATTCGTTAGCGACGTGAATAATGAATTCGCTAGGCGTAATCATTTAATTACGACGCGACGGAAAAATCGTTAATTTAGAATTAACGAACCCGAGCCCGGATGTGATTGCGAGCGCATTCGAATTTTGAATTCCAGTGCGGCGACGCAAGTCGCATCAAGCGTCAAATCAATCGCTCACATCAAGCGTCAAATCGCATGTCACTTTGAGTGATGTGACTTGACATCATGTCACTTTAATAAAGGTGATATGAATAATGATGATGGACTTGACATAAAGTGAAAAGCAAATTGGAGGGAAAACTTTTGGTTTTTTGGCTCCAAAATTCATTTAATTTATTAGATAAAATTAAATGGTAATTGATTATTATTTTTGGAAAATATATAATCAAAAGGCTTTACACTTTTTGGTAACAAGTTAACACATTTCATCTCTCATTTTCTTTCTCCTCTCTCACGCACACAGTGAGAAATACTCACTGGTTTTTGAAGCAGTTTGGGCGTGAGTTTTAGGGAAGCAAGAGTGGGTTTTCATGGTGAAAATTCAAGTGCTAGCACACTTACGAGTCTTGCGAAGGTGGTAGGGAGGTTCGACCATGAGCCGGGATCCATCCAACGTAATTAGGAGCTCCATTTCGCAGTTCAAAAACTGAAGACAGAAGGCAGTGGACTGCATGCAGTGGGCGTCCATGGCAGTGCGTTTTTGGCCTTGATTCGTCTTCGATTCGACTCAACCAACCAATGTAAGTATTCCGCTATCTTCGTTGGTGTATTCATGCATGATTTTCATGTCTTGTTTGATCTTGGGACCTAGATTTTTTCCAACAGTTTATTGATATTCGCAAGTATTAGCGGTGCAAGTCTCAGGTTAAGACCAAATACTGCTACCCTGATTTCGAACTTCATAGACACATAGTCATACTACTAATGGAATTTCGAAGGGGTCTATCCAGAGCGAAGCTGTTTCCCGTACCATCGGTAAAACACAACCTTCTATTACACTTGCATGAGTATCATATACCCAAATATATAAGAACTATGCGGTTATGCCCTCACAATGCTCACAAGTGTAATACTAGTCTTTTACGTATTTATCGATGTCTAATCTCGATAATACTCTGACTAGGGATATTTAATGATTTATCCTTCGTGGATTGATAATGTCTCATATCATTCTCAATCCAGGAACAAATCAAAGGGACCTCCTATCATTTATGTTGGTTTATTCTAAGGTCCCAAGATCAAATCAAGACATGAAATAATGCGTGAATACATCAACGGAGGTAGCGGAATACTCACATTGATCGGTTATGTCGATTTGAAGACGAATCAAGGCCAAAAACGTACTGCCCTTCACGCCAAACTGCTGGCAGTCCACTGCCCTGCAAAACAGAAATTTGAGTGAAGAAACGGAGCTCCTAGCTTCGTCGGATGGATCCCGTCTCATGGTCGAACCTCCCTACCACCTTCGCAAGACTTGTAAGTGTGCTAGCACTTGAATTTTCACCATGAAAACCCACTCTTAGCTTCCCTTATTCACGCCCAAACTGGTTCAAAACCAGTGAAGAATAGCCACACTTGGGCGTGAGAGATGAGAGAATTTGAGAGAAAATTGTGTTTTTTGTGTGATTGATTTTTGTTACCAAAAATCAATTTATATTTATGCCATAATATTCATTGAATTAATAATAAATTTATGACACAAATCATGCAATGGCTTAGAGTGTCAAACACTCAATTTCCATGCAATGACATTGAGTGCAATGTACACTATCACCATGCAATGCATTAGAATTAAATAATGCATAATATGACATGTGTCATGTGGGCCCCACACGTTTCCAAATGAAAGTGGGCCCACGTGCACTCACGCGTTCGGGTTCGATATTTCCGAAATACCGAGCTTACGTCGCGACGTTAATTAAATCGAATAATTGCGGCTAGCGAAATTATTATTTACGTCGCTAACGAATTAATTCTAAATTAACTCGTTTGCCCGAATTAAAATCTAATTATAATTCCGCGTCGAAATCTAATTTCGTTTAATATATCGAATATATTAATTTACCGATTAATTCCAATTAATCGTTATCTCTCTCTAGACGATATTTTATCCTAGATAAAATATCTCCGTAATTAATCCTAGATTAATTTTCTCTCTCTTCTATATAATCCCAGATTATTCAAGAGTGCAAGTTGTGCGTCATCGGTGGATTATCGGGAAGCGACCCATGAGATCCCCGGATAATCTGGCAGTAAATACGGTCGTCGGAGTATCCGAATCACGTACGTACCAAGTACTACGTTCTACCGATTTACGAGACAAGGTCGACTCCTAGCAAAGCACCAAGTCTACCTAATTCTCCGGACATATCCATTAAAGAATATCTAGATCTGTATCAAGCGTAGTATACTAATGTATTGTGCGTATCGGCCTAGTATCGGATAATCACGTGCTAGGGCTGGGGCTGGTTAAGTGTCTGCCCCGTCCGAAACACATATCGGATGTCTGGTAACTAGTCTCTATAATCGGATATTCATGACCTGGTCATAATATCACGATTGGATGCGCATCACTGAAGAGCACTAATACCGTATCCTGCGTGACATCATCTCCATTATGACTGGAGTGACACTTCCGTCTTGACATCACATCCAATACACTACGATTCTCTGATAAACCCAGAAGTGGTGTACACAGAACCAGTTAAGATCCCCCACCACCAAAACCAAAGTTTACCGATTGTCGTAAGTATTAGCGATGTAAGTCTCAGGTTAAGACTATACACACCTACCTTGATTTCGGCCTCCCATAGACACCTAGTCATAATACCAATGGGATTCCGAAGGGTCTATCCAGAGCGAAGCTGTTTCCCGTACCATCGGTGAAACACGACCTCCTATCGCACTTGCACAAGTATCCAATACTTATATATATGAGAACTATGCCGTTGTGCCCTCACAACGCCCACAAGTGCAATACTAGCCTATTCCGCATTATCGATGTCCAGTCTCGATATACTACGGCTAGGGATATTTAATGATTAATCCTTCGTGGACTGATACTGTCTCATATCATCTCAATCCAGGAACTAATCATAGGGACCTCTCTTCATTTATATATCTATGGTGATCTAATCACAAATGATGAGAGTGCAATTTCTTTATTACATAGTTAATTTGCTACAACAACACAATGATCTGTGCAAATAGTGACGCTATGGGTCATATTATCCAACAATTTATATATCTAGGTGATCTAATCACAAATGATAAGAGTGCAATCTCCTATGTCACATAGTTAATTTGTACAACAACACCGTGATATGTACAAATGGTGACGCTATGGGTCATAATTGTCCAACAAAATGGATTCTACGAATGTTTGCCGCGGTTCAGATTCGTTTAATCCGATTAAACGAATTCTCGTCGCTAAATAATTAAATCTAATTTAATTAAATAACGACGTCTCGTAAATTTATTACGAATGCCGTTTACGACTTAATTCTAAATTAGTCCGTTCGTTCATATTAAAGTCCGACTTTAATTTCGTAATGGAATCCAATTCATATTAATTTATCTGATATATAAATTTTAGCCCATGTCAATAAATTAAATAGAAAAATCAAATTTAACTATTAAATTTATTTTACTGATTAATTCCAAATTAATCATGCTCTCTCTCTTTCGAACTCATTTAATCCCAGATTAAATAATATTTCAATAATCCCAGATTAATTTTCTCTCTCTTAATTAATCCCAGATTAATTCTAATCGAGTCAGCTGTCATCGGTGAATCTTTGGGAAGCGACCCAAGAGACCTCTGGATATGTTGGCAGTAAATCCGGTTATCGGACTATCCAATAAAGTGAGTACCTCGTACCACGTGATTACCGATTTACAAGATATTTTTGGCTTCTAGCAAAGCACCGTGCCTACCCAATTATCCAGAAATATTCTTACTGGAATATATATAATCTTGTGTCAGGCGTAGAATCCGTAGTATTGCGTATAGCGATCTAGTATCGGATGTCACGTGCAAGGCCTGAGGCTGTAATAATGTCTGCCCCGTACGAAGCACATATCGGATATCAAGCAACTAGTCTCTTTAATATCGAATAATCATGACCTAGTCATATTATCCCGACGGTTGCCACCCTTTAGAGAACCAGTTCTGTATCCATGCGTGACCATCATCTCCATATGACTGAAGTGATACTTCCGTCTTGACATCACACCCAGTACGCTACGATTCTCAATAAACCCAGAAGAGGCGTACACAGAACCTGTTAAAGTCACAGACGACCAAAACTAAAGCATATCGATTGTCGCAAGTACTAGCGGTTTAAGTATCAGGTTAAGACCAAATACACCTACCTTGAATCGGATTCCCATATACACATAGTCATACTACCAATGGGATTCCAATGGGTCTATCTAGAGCAAAGCTCTTCCCGGTCCAACAGCTAACAGAACCTCATATCATACTTGCATAAGTATCCAATACTTAAATATATGGGAACTATGTTGTTACGCTTCCATACACGCACATGTGCGATACTAGTCTATTCCGTATTATCGATGTTCGTCTCAATAATACTACGACTAGGGATATTTAATGATTAAACCTTTATGGATTGATACTGTCTCATATCATCTCAATCCGGAACTAATCATAAGGACTTCTACCATTTCTATATCAAAGTAAATAAATTACGAAACGGTAAAAGGCTATTTCATTTCTACATAGTTAATTTTGTACAAAAACACAATGTCTTTTACAAACAGTGACGCTATGGGTTATAATTGTCTAACAATCTCCCACTTGGCCTATAGCCAGTCACTCAAGCATTTAACACCTGAACTATGTATATGTATCTCAAACTTTTGCTGTGAAATAGCTTTCGTCAGCGGATCTGCAATGTTTTCATCTGATGCGACCTTTTCGATCTTCACTTCGCCACGATGTATGATCTCACGAATCAAATGGAAATGTCGAAGAACATGTTTGGATAATTGATGAGACCGCAGTTCCTTAGCCTGTGCTATAGCCCCGTTATTGTCACAATACAATGGAACGGGCTCAGCTGCTACCGGGACTACTCCTAATCCAATTAGGAATTTACGGATCCAAACTGCCTCTTTTGCTGCTTCAGCTGCAGCAATATACTTCGCTTCTGTTGTTGAATCGGCAACAGTCTCTTGCTTGGAAGATTTCCAGCTTACTGCTCTGTTGTTCAAATAAAATATATACTCGGATTGCGACATAGAGTCATCTTTATCGGTTCGGAAACTTGCATCGGTATACCCAGTTACCTCAAGTTCTCAATATCCATAAAATAAGAAAGCATCCTTAGTTCGTCTAAGATACTTAAGGATGTTCTTAACCGCCATCTAGTGATCATCACCTGGATCGGCCTGATAGCGTCTACACATTCTCAAAGCATACGAGACATCAGGTCGTGTACATATCATGGCATACATGATCGATCCGACTGCCGAGACGAACGGTATCCGACTCATGTTGTTTCTCTCATCTTGAGTTTTAGGACACATGTCATTAGATAGAGTGATGCCATGTGACACTGGTAACAGTCCCCTCTTGGACTGATCCATGTTGAATCTTTTCAACACTTTGTCAATGTACGTGCTGAGGGAGAGTCCAAGAAGCTTTCTATATCTATCCCGGTAGATGTTTATTCCTAGAATTTAGGTTGCTTCTCCCAGATCTTTCGTGGAGAATCTTAATGAAAGCCAAGATTTCACCGATATTAACATAGGAATGTCATTGCCCATAAGCAATACATCATCAACATAAAGGACAATAAAAGTCAGTGCTCTCCCACTAACCTTCTTATATACACAAGGATCATCTTCGTTTTGAATGAAATCATATTCTTTTATGATCTCATCAAAACGTTGGTTCCATGACCGCGATGCTTGCTTCAGTCCATAAATGGACCGATTTAACTTACAAACCTTGTTTGCAAGTCTAGGCACGATAAAACCGTCAGGCTGTTGCATTATAAACATCCTCCAAAAGGTTTCTGTTAAGGAAAGTGGTTTTAACGTCCATCTGCCATATCTCGTAATCGAAATATTCAGCAATAATGTATATCGGATGGATATTAGATAGTTGGGACAATTTTAAAAATTGTTGTAATAAATTTGATTTATTAATTGGACCTGCGTGTCCAGCCTTATTACCTCTCATTTTCTTTTAATTCTCTTCTCACATATTCCCCTCAATGTAAATGAGGTTTCTTTAGAAGTGTAGTGTAACGGGTAGAAGTAAATACATGTGCTAGCGGGAGAGAGAAAGTGAGAGATTTGATCTAGGATAAATGTGTAAAATATCCATCCGCATATCATTATTATTTTATTTATACACGCTTTATTATGTGTTTATAATGCATGTTTAAGGTGTTGGACAATTATTACCCATAGCGTCACTATTTGTAAAGATCATGGTGTTGTTGTACAAATTTACTATGTGACAAGGGAGATTGCTCTCTTATCATTTGTGATTAGATCGCCTTAGATGTATAAATGATGAGAGGTCCCTATGATTTGTTCCTGGACGGAGAATGATATGAGACAGTATCAGTCCCCGTAGGATAAATCATTAAATATCCATACTGGTGGTATTATCGAGATTGGACATCGATAAATACGTAAAAGACTAGTATTGCACTTGTGCGCGTTGTGAGGGCACACACAGCATAGTTCTCATATATTTGGGTATTGGATGCTCATGCAAGTGTATAGAGGAGGTTGTGTTTCACCGATGGTACGGGAAACAGCTTCGCTCTGGATAGACCCCCTCGGAATCCTATTGGTAGTATGACTGTGTGTCTATGGAGTCCGACATCAGGGTAGGTTTATTTGGTCTTAACCTTGAGACTTGCACCGCTAATACTTACGAAAAAATAATGGCTCTCAATATACTTTGGTTGAGGTCGTCCAGGGCTTTAACCGGTTCTGTGTACGCCAATACTGGGTATATTGAGAATCGTAGAGTATTGGGTGTGATTTCAAGACGGAAGTATCACTCCAGTCATAGTGGAGATGATGTCACATAGGATACGGTATTAGTGCTCTTAAGTGCTGCATGGCCATCGGGATATTATGACTAGGTCATGTATATCCGATTATAGAGACTAGTTACCAGACATCCGACATGTGCTTCGTCCGGGGCAGACACAACTCCAGCCCCAGGCCTGGCACGTGACCATCCGATACTAGATCGATATGCACTATATGATGTATATTATGTCGATACAGATCCATCATTCCTGTAAAGATATTTCCGGAGAATTGGGTAGGCATGGGCTTTGCTAGAAGCCAACCTTGTCTTGTGAATCGGTTAAAACGTAGTACTGGTACTTACGTGTTCGCATAGTCCGACGATCGTATTTACTGCCAACATATCCAGGGATCTCATGGGTCGCTTCCCAATGATTCACCGATAATGTATGACTCGCACTTTAATTAATCTGGGATTAATTCGATGTGAGAGAGAAAATTAATCTGGGATTAATTACGGAGATATTTTATCTGGATAAAATATAGTCTAAAGAGAGATAATGCGATTAATTTGGAATTAATCGGTAAAATAAATTAATAGTTAAATTTGATTTTTCTTTTTAATTTATTCGAATGGGCTTAAATTAATATATCGGATATATTAATATGAATTGGATTTCAGTACGAAATTAAAGTCGGACTTTAATACGAACGAACGAATTAATTTAGAATTAATTCGTAAACGACGTTCGTAATATATTTGCGAGGCATCGATATTTAATTAAATTAGGTTTAATTATTTAACGACAGAAGTTCGTTTAATCGGATTAAACGAAACCGAGCCGCGACAAATGTTCTTAGAGATATTCGAATTTTGAATTCAAATTTGTGGGGCCCATGTATGGTAGGTGTACCTACCACCCAACTACCTTGTTTTACTTTTGGAAAACCATTTACCCACACCTACCAAGTTTAGGGTAAAAGTGAAATGGTTTTTACCAAAAGTATAAAAATAAAATATCTCTCTACACTTTGGTATCTATCATTATTCATTAGATGAATATTTTAGAAACCCTAGAGAACTCTCTCTTCACTCTTTCTTCCTCACAAAACGCCCAAGGGGTTGCCATACACTGTCAAAAACGTGACATTCCAAGAGAGGAGGAAACTTGATTTTGTGGCAAGATCCAAGTGCTAGTACACTTCTAAGAGGCATACGAAGGTGTTAGGGAAACCCACCCACGAGCCGGGAATCAAACGACGAAGATTCAAAGCTCAAAATGGTGACTCAAAACTGAAACAATGGGCAGAAAAATCTGCACTGCAGTGCGCCAAAATGGAGGGCAAAAATCATTTTGTTTGTTGCCAAATCGTCTCAACTGATCGATATGAGTATTCCGCTATCTCCTTTGATGTATTCACATATGTTTTTCATGCTTGTTATGATCTTGGGACCTAAATAGAAACCAACATAAGGGTGTATGATGATGAGACCTTAACAAAGATAATAAATTGGTTGCCAATTTGCACTCGAAAAACACTCAAATAATATTAAGCGTCTTTCCTTCCATTGAGTGATTCTCACTCAAGATCCGAGACTAGCATTGGCTTGTTGGCCAAAGTCAAGGCATGTGTCCGTCGAGGATGTGTTTTAATCATGAAGGCTTTGTCCCATGTCAGTGTCTTGTCCAAGTTGTGGTTTTTTGGCCAAAGTCAATACCACTTCTTGTCCATCGACAGTGATTACGAAGCTTTCCATGGTCAATGGGTCACGCTTAACTGGATCACTAAGTTTGTTGTGCCAAAGCCAAGGCTTAGTTGATTCAGAGGAAAAGGTTAGGTATACATTGGATGTATGGGCATATATAAGATATTTGTTTTGACTTGGATTTCCCCCTAACGGATCTAGGAATGGATTGGATCAAATTGATCTTAGAGATCTACCTACCTAGTTAATTATCATACAATTGTTTGCCAAATTCAAGATTGTGTGATATTTACGGGATCCTAGCCCACTAGGAAACACGGTTTCCTCGAGTACTCACAGAGGGTTAGAGGCTCGCTTGAAAAATTGGGAGGCAAGAATTGAATTTGCATACTCGTTCTTCAATTACTCGCCATACGCACTCAAACAATATCAGTTCGTCAAAGAATTAAATGTTAGTTAGACTAATATTTAAATTGGTTATTTTAAATAAATAGTTGGCTATATATTCAACTATTTCATTTATAGTTGTTTTATAATAATGATTAGTAAGCAATATAATTGAATTTTATCTATTAAATTATAGTTGATTAATAGTTAGGACATTGGTAATTATTAGAATAAGTAGTACCTTAATCTGGATTAAATAGTTGGACTAGTAGAATCAAGATTAATTGAAAGATTGGCATTTATAACAGAATCGAGGGAAAATGTGTTATAAATGGTTTCAATTTTGTCAATTGGGAAATAAAATTTCAGGATGGTCCTGGAAAATAATAAGTTACTTTATTTGAGAAAATAATATAGTAAGGGCCTAAGCCCGGAGTTAAGCAAATAGTAGAGCATAATCGTTGGAAGATTTATGTGATGATGAATTTAGTGCTTAATACATTAGCTTGTCGCAGTAGAACTCCAAAATGGTTCTTAATCAGAAATAAGGATTAGATCCTTAAAGTAATGATATTGAATTGAAGGATCTTCATAAATCTATATTTAGATTTTAGAAGTACTAAAATTGCAATAAATAAATAACGCTTGGAGAGTTAATAATAGTCTGTTGGGGTTGGTGCTCAGAGCGCCAATCCGGACCGTATTTATGTCTGATTCATGAATACGAACATCCCCTTATTCCATAATATTACTTATTTATGGTTGCACCTCTTGTTCTTATATACGTATTCGATCTGATTACGATTAAATTGAAACTAAATGTGGTTTAGTGATATGTATATATTAGACAAAGGCCCGATAATATATAATGCAGTACACAGTTACAAAGTTAGTTTGTAATTGACATTGGGAAGTGTCACTGCTATATGAATATTATCAAACATAGTTCCTGGTCAAGATTTGCTAACACGGGTCGGTTAGTCAAATCCGTTGAGACCAGTACATGTCGTATATCGAGACTTGGTCCGATGGTTTATCCCATGAACCATGAGTCTATGGAGACTCGTATAGACGTGTAGGTGTTTATAGTGGATAAACACTGAACGGCTCACCGAAGATTCTTAATGGATGGTACACCAACGTCAATAAGAATCTTCTCGGGTTGAGTAGCATAGTGGTCCTTCGACTTGAGACACCACTGTGGATGTATGAGACATCCTCCACACTTAGATGGCAGTCACGTCACCGATCTATTTAGATCAGACCTCCGCCTGTTCGTTGGGTGTGGATCGATCCTCAGGATATCCTGTGTGTGTCAAGATAGGATCCGTCAGTTCTGTGTACAGAGCATAGGTAGTCCATATATTATTAGCAGTCTGTTAAATCTGTGGCCACAGTATACATCGGAAGTAAGTTCCGAGTGTTATTTAGAGATTGCTAATAGATACGTCGACGAGATAATACCTATAGAGATTTGACGTTTACATCTATATCTCTGGGATTATCTGGATACCTGTGACGGAGGGATTATACGTATGCAATGACCTCGACCTGTATGATTCAGCTAGTTTATCCGTGATCGTCATAATCTACGGGTGTAGATTATGGACATGAAATTGGATTTCGTGACGGATATACCTGAATCTAGAGAGTCTCAATAATGAAACATACTCGTAGAGCACTAGAGCAACATTTATGAATAATGATGATTATTTATAAATCGTTTAAACGTTAAACGAAAAATACATGCGAACGGGCCGAACCGTCATTTCCTAATTAATGTGTATTTGTATTTAATATATGATATTATTAAATACACATTAATAAATAGTCAAATAAAGGTATTTGACATATATCATCAATATATGTTTGAGATATTTAAAGTAAATATAATACATATATTTGATATATTTGTATTTAATTAATTATTTAATTATTTAATTGTTAAATGATTAATATAATTAAAATATAAATATATCACCAAATGATAAAGTTAGGAAATGATTATAAGTTGCAATTGTGACTTATACATTAAGGAAAAGGTTGTCAAATTGATTTTGACTTCTTAAGATATTTGTTCAAAATTGTTGAAAATGATATTCAAATTAATTTTTTGTTACTTTTTGTTATAATTCTTTACTTTTTCTTTATTTTTTGTTATTAATTCGGCCATAACACTTAAATATAAGAGTTATATTTTCTTAGTTGCATTTTTGACTTAATTAAATATCTATAAAGTGTTATTAAGATATTTTATCAAGTTGATAAATGTAAGTGAAATGAATTGAAATACAAAACTTGTATTTCCTTTAGTGAATTTCGGCCAAGGCCATTTTGATACAAGTATATATTGTTTTTCATTTCATTTCATTCTTAACCTAATACACTTTAAAGAAAAACTCCATTAATGGAAGCAAAGGAAGCTTGTGAGAAAGAAAGAAGAAATCAAAGAAAGCTTGGATTTTAGTGAGTTTTTCCAACTTGCTATTAGAAAGGAAAATGTTCCTTAGGATCTAGGCTTTAACATATGATGTTCTTAGGTTATTTCTTTCTTTATTCCTTGTGTTTTTGTTGATGGAAGTTTTGATGGAAGTGTTGAGCATGTATGATGAAGGAAGCTGTTGACTGATTGTAGTTATAAGTTTCTTTTAAGGTTTTGGAACCTTGTTGCTAATCTAGAGTTGTTGACCCACTCTTAGATGACCTAGATTTGATCTTGAGTTGTTTCATTGTGTTGAGACTTTGATTGGATGGAAGAAACATGATTGAAGTATTGATTTAACCAATTTGGTCTAATTTGTCCAATTTGAAGAAATTGAAAAATTAGGGTTCATGACCAATTCCAAATTTGGGGATTTTCATATATGTTGTGATTTGGATGTGTATATGATGCATATAAAGTTTCATGTTCATTGGATTACATCTTGATGTGTTTTGATGCATGAAATGACAAAGTGCACAAAATGGCACCATTGGTGCATTCGGCCAAGGGTAAAATTTTGGGATTTGTGTTGCTTTTGGTGTTTTGATGTTTTGAACATGCTAAGTTCATCTTAGAAATGATTTAGAATCATTCAAAATTGATTAGATCAATTTCGGACTAAAATGGACAAAATACCAAAGTAAGGGCAATTCGGTAAATTCACTTAAATATGATTTATTTGAATTTTTTTCATAATTTGATTATTGGATAATTAATAAATATGTTTATTTAATTAATCCGAGAAAAATTTTGAAATCGGAAAATACGATTTTCCGCCGCTTCCGCTGCGTTACCGGATTTTGCCCCTAAAACCCCTACAAAATGGTATCAGAGCGAGTCTGATTCTAGGCCTCCATAAATGATTAGCTTGTTTTATTCAATGTTTAATCATGTTTTCTTGACTTTATACATGCATGTTATAATCTAATTTGATTAGATTTAGGGTGTATGACACTTAATGGAATATCCCCGCTTAATAAGGTTTTAAAGTAACTAGTATTTGGAATACTTGTTTCTTGGTCCGTCTTGTCAATACGGTTTATAAATATCTTTTCGTTGACTACATCCGAGACCGTGCCTCTGCTGTGGGGATTGTAGCTGATAGAAATTTATTTATGCCGAATGTATATTAGATACTAGATAAATTCAAGCGAAAGCGGAATCCTGAACGTGCCCTAGCTGTCAGGGTTACGCAAGTAACTTGAGTTTATCATTGACAAGTTTAACCTTGGTACGTCTCCTTGTGGGCCTGCCTTCGCAGCGACAACGAGAAACGGCCAGGACCGGAACCTTCGGAGTCACTAGTGAGTGATTGACAATTAGTTGTCTACCTGTGAATATACGTAGGCGAGACCGTGCCTCTGCTGTGAGTCGAAATATATTCATGGGGTCCTCTTCCCATTATGGAATTCGATTTAATTATTGAATTCTCGTCTTTCCGTTGGGGATTACGGCATTACGTAAAAATAGTGGGAGGCACTGCTAAGTTTAAAATATTCCATAACTTAGGCAGTGTATGTTATTATGGAAATTGCCGCTTGTTTGTTTCCTTATTCTATTGTTTATATAGAATTAAACTTTTATTTACTGCACACATATTTTGATATGTTATCTGACTAGACTCTTGGTTGCAGTTATTCTAGAATAGGTTCTAGATACTAATAGACTAGGATATTATTAGATTAGTCTAAACCATCGGGAACTGTTGTTCCGATTTTCTTGAAAAAAAAGATGGTTAATGACTTAGTTTCTAAGTCATGATAGATAATCTAGATAGATATCCCCTTTAGGATATAATACTTTAGAGACAATAGTTTCTTATGCAGTAAGAATTGACTTGAATTAGTTCATGTCTCGAGATTCTTGACTGGCATTAGAAAGCCCTATTAGGTATTTGTTTATCTAGTAATGACGTTTCTAAGCTTTAATTACCTTTAGAGGTAATGTGTCTGACACAATTTGCTAATCAGTTATTTACAATTGTTGTGAATAGTTGAATGCAAATAGTAAAGCTAAAGAAAGGAGATGCGTATATTTGTGTATAGAAAATATCGATTTTCACAATACTACAACTATAGGTATTGGATACCAGATCTCCCGTCTAGTTATTTGAAATATTGGTTAACGATTGTTTTGATATTTGATATCGGAACTTGCGACTATTGGATAGTCACTTGTTCTTTATAAACAATTGTTACATATTTTATAATAACTAGTAGTGTCATTGACGTAGAGATAAACATAAAAAAAATTATTCGGTAAAGTAAATAATTTAGAACGGTGCTTTATGAGTTTAATCACTTAAGCATTGGATGCTTATTCCGTATGGTAATGATGGTTTGATACTAGATCACACCACACATCCTTATCCATTTAATGAATATTGTATTCAGGAAAGTGATTAAGATCTCGTTTAACCAATGATTGTCATTGGACCACCAAATTTATTTAACTGATACATTGGATGTATGTAGTTTTATAAATAATAATTGCTTAAGGTTTTTCTTTATTTCGTAACTTAGTTGATGAATTGTCATAACTTAGTTACGTGTTTCTGAAGGAAACATATTGAAAGTCTTGAAAGTATCAAGTACTTTCAATCCGTTCTGATGAAACGTAGATTGAACATTTTTGACTTGTTCAAATATATTCAATCTAAAGGTTTTAGAGAATTCTATCCTCAAAATTCATAACATGTCTTTGAACTGTTCAAAGATCTTTGATACGATCAAACGTATGAATTTAAAGCAATTAGTTCTAAGGTTATTTAGTGAATATGATTCATATTCAATATTGTTCTTCCACGATTCCATCTTGATGGAATTGAGTAGTGGGAGCAATCGAATCTTATATGATTTGATTCGTCTGATATTGAATGTTACCGAATTAGTTTCAATACTCTTGGGGTTATACTCCAGTAACACTAATTCATCTCTTTAATTAATGTTCCATTATTTTCTACAGTTGCATATATGATATGTATAGGTAGAAAATTTGAATCTTGAAAAGTTTGAGATTTCAATCTTTCTTTTATATAATAGTTATATAATGGAAATTACTTACACCTCGGAGGTATAAGTAAAAGTTTATCGTTTATTCTGTTTAATAGAATATTGTATTCTATTTAATAGAATATCTTTCCTACGATTCTAAGTAATAAAATCGTTTTATTACTTGGTGTGTAACATCAGATGTTAACTATTGTAGAAAAGACTTGACTTATTGAAGTCAAATGTGAGAATGATAAATTATAAATGGAACTATGTAATTAATAAGATGAAACAACCCTTATACATCTTCCGTGCAAGTCCAATAGGATAACAGAATCATTCACGAGTATTTGATACTTAATGGTTCCGTTGTTTTCTTATTGAAGAAAAATTATCCTATGACTTTTAATGGAAGCGATATTTGATATCGATTCTGGAAGTTCACCATTGAACCTTAGATCTAAGATTGTTCATAGCTTACTATGATCAAGTTTTGAACTTGATTACGCTTTCATTATGAATTAGTTCATGATATGTGCTAATTGTTTGCACAACGGAAGCAATGTGAGCTTATTAAAGGTTTGACCTTTATAGTATGACAGTGAGAAAAGTTATACTCAGCAATCTATTGTAGATTCTGAGAAAACTTATCTCTAGTCACACTAATTGAACAATTAAGATATATTGGTTAATGTTGATAATAAACTGTATATTTTAGCTAAAGAATGCAAAGTGGCGTTTTTGGATGACTTATTCAGATAAGAGATCAGTTGTGATTTCCTTATTTGAAGAGTTCATTCTGAATGGCCCTAGAGTTTGTGTTCTGCTGAGATCGCAGTTTAGTGTGCTAGCTTATAGAGCCTATTGTAGACTCGGATAAGTCTTCCAGAAGTATGTGTTCTCTATTTTTGATATCGTCAGATTGTCTGATCTTGTCAAAGTATATAGAATACATATGTGATTAGAAGGGTTAGTGGGAGCGTACATATTACTTTCTAGTGTTATATATCTTAACGACATTGTCATTATTATAGTAATAATGAGATGTTTATGAGGTAAAAGATTTACCTAAGTCTTCTTTACTCCGTGATAAAAGTGGGAGTAGTCTCTTTTATATACGATATAAAGTTTTATATAAGATATAAACCAAGAGACTTGTGAGATACTCCTATTAGTCGTACATTAGATATGATCTAATGAAAGACATAACAAGGCTATCTGTATGACATTTAGTATAACTGTTCGACAGTTATTGTGTGTCTTATATAAAGTATTCATTTTTCGTAAAGGATGATTCCTTTTTCGAAAGAGATATTGATTAGAATGTCTAATCAATCTTATGTATCATTTGATGATGACATAATAAATACTTTATAATGTGCGATTATCGATATTGATTTAATCGTAATTGTTACGAGTTATTTTGACATCCTATAGACCATATGATGGATCTTGAAACACGTTCTTTGTGATCTTTGAGATATTAAGAACGAGTTTCTAATTCATGGAGAATATAGTCTGCAACCATTAGGGTCATATTAGTTTTGAGACTAATTATGACGTTAGACAGTCTACGTCATAAAGAGTCACAAAAGATGCAGTGGGAGTGTCACGAAGGATTCTACTTTTATAGTGGAATTAAATGCAACTTTTGAAGTATTGACTTATGAAGTTGCATAGTGACCTTATAAAATAGAAGTTTTGAATTGTTATTGTGCTTGCGGTTGTCTTCATAGTATTTTGGATTTGATCCTTAAATACTTGGACAACTCAGTAGCTGTAGCACAATACTGATGTAGCATCAGAGTCATATTAATGTATAATCTAGATTCTACAAAATATGAATGATGCTGACTATGGGAAACGATGGAGTTTGTTTGACAAACTCAATATGTCATAGCGGACTTGTTTTTGTGCCTACCTCTTAAGTACTGGGTGAGCTTTTGAGGGCCATGTGCATACGATGCACATTGAGACGTGTATATGATACCGTGGATTGGCACTAGAGCAAGTGGGAGAAATTGTTGGGGTTGGTGCTCAGAGCGCCAATCCGGACCGTATTTATGTCTGATTCATGAATACGAACATCCCCTTATTCCATAATATTACTTATTTATGGTTGCACCTCTTGTTCTTATATACGTATTCGATCTGATTACGATTAGATTGAAACTAAATGTGGTTTAGTGATATGTATATATTAGACAAAGGCCCGATAATATATAATGCAGTACACAGTTACAAAGTTAGTTTGTAATTGACATTGGGAAGTGTCACTGCTATATGAATATTATCAAACATAGTTCCTGGTCAAGATTTGCTAACACGGGTCGGTTAGTCAAATCCGTTGAGACCAGTACATGTCGTATATCGAGACTTGGTCCGATGGTTTATCCCAATGAACCATGAGTCTAGGGAGACTCGTATAGACGTGTAGGTGTTTATAGTGGATAAACACTGAACGGCTCACCGAAGATTCTTAATGGATGGTACGCCAACGTCAATAAGAATCTTCTCGGGTTGAGTAGCATAGTGGTCCTTCGACTTGAGAACCACTGTGGATGTATGAGACATCCTCCACACTTAGATGGCAGTCACGTCACCGATCTATTTAGATCAGACCTCCGCCTGTTCGTTGGGTGTGGATCGATCCTCAGGATATCCTGTGTGTGTCAAGATAGGATCCGTCAGTTCTGTGTACAGAGCATAGGTAGTCCATATATTATTAGCAGTCTGTTAAATCTGTGGCCACAGTATACATCGGAAGTAAGTTCCGAGTGTTATTTAGAGATTGCTAATAGATACGTCGACGAGATAATACCTATAGAGATTTGACGTTTACATCTATATCTCTGGGATTATCTGGATACCTGTGACGGAGGGATTATACGTATGCAATGACCTCGACCTGTATGATTCAGCTAGTTTATCCGTGATCGTCATAATCTACGGGTGGATAGATTATGGACATGAAATTGGATTTCGTGACGGATATACCTGAATCTAGAGAGTCTCAATAATGAAACATACTCGTAGAGCACTAGAGCAACATTTATGAATAATGATGATTATTTATAAATCGTTTAAACGTTAAACGAAAAATACATGCGAACGGGCCGAACCGTCATTTCCTAATTAATGTGTATTGTATTTAATATATGATATTATTAAATACACATTAATAAATAGTCAAATAAAGGTATTTGACATATATCATCAATATATGTATTTGAGATATTTAAAGTAAATATAATACATATATTTGATATATTTGTATTTAATTAATTATTTAATTATTTAATTGTTAAATGATTAATATAATTAAAATATAAATATATCACCAAATGATAAAGTTAGGAAATGATTATAAGTTGCATTGTTGACTTATACATTAAAGGAAAAGGTTGTCAAATTGATTTTGACTTCTTAAGATATTTGTTCAAAATTGTTTGAAAATGAAAATATCTTTTTCCTTTATTTTTCATTATTTCGGCCATAACACTTAAATATAAGAGTTATATTCTTCTTAGTTGCATTTGTTGACTTAATATAAATATCTATAAAGTGTTATTAAGATATTTTATCAAGTTGATTAAATGTAAAGTGAAATGAAATTGAAATTACAAAACTTGTATTTCCTTTAGTGAATTTCGGCCAAGGCCATTTTGATACAAGTATATATTGTTTTTCATTTCATTTCATTCTTAACCTAATACACTTTAAAGAAAAACTCCATTAATGGAAGCAAAGGAAGCTTGTGAGAAAGAAAGAAGAAATCAAAGAAAGCTTGGATTTTAGTGAGTTTTTCCAACTTGCTATTAGAAAGGAAAATGTTCCTTAGGATCTAGGCTTTAACATATGATGTTCTTAGGTTATTTCTTTCTTTATTCCTTGTGTTTTTTGTTGATGGAAGTTTTGATGGAAGTGTTGTGCATGTATGATGGAGGAAGCTTGTGACTAGTGTAGTTATAAGTATTCTTTTAAGGTTTTGGAAACCTTGTTGCTAATCTAGAGTTGTTGACCCACTCTTAGATGACCTAGATTTGATCTTGAGTTGTTTCATTGTGTTGAGACTTTGATTGGATGGAAGAAAGATGATTGAAGTGTTGATTTAACCAATTTGGTCTAATTTGTCCAATTTGATGAAATTGAAAAATTAGGGTTCATGACCAATTCCAAATTTGGGGATTTTCATATATGTTGTGTATTTGGATGTGTATATGATGCATATAAAGTTTCATGTTCATTGGATTACATCTTGATGTGTTTTGATGCATGAAATGACAAAGTGCACAAAATGGCACCATTGGAGTGCATTCGGCCATGGGTCCAATTTTGGGATTTGTGTTGCTTTTGGTGTTTTGATGTTTTGAACATGCTAAGTTCATCTTAGAAATGATTTAGAATCATTCAAATTTGATTAGATCAATTTCGGACTAAAATGGACAAAATACCAAAGTAAGGGCAATTTGGTAAATTCACTTCAATATGATTTATTTGAATTTTGTTTCATAATTTGATTATTGGATAATTAAATAAATATGTTTATTTAATTAATTCGAGAAAAATTTTTGAAATCGAAAAATACGATTTTCCACCGCTTCCGCTGCATTACCGGATTTACCCCCTAAAACCCCCACTACTATTTCTCAAGGAGATAAAGTCAAAATTTGCAATAAGGCAAGTAGTGCAAGGCACACCTTATTTCGATACTCTAGAAACCCAAGGCTTGGCCAAAGGCTTATGGAATATGAAAAGGGCAAAGGCAAAATCATTATAATCTTCTAGGAAGATAAATGACATATCCCAAAATGTCTGCTTAAATTATGGCAAACGGGATCGCGGAAGCGTGACTGCCGTTTAGACAAAACAGACATGAAGGAATTGAAGACGAGCAAGGCACTGGCTTCAAATATGTTTTTCAAAATTATTTTCACTACTAGTATTAAAATTGGATTTTAGATACTTAGTGTGACATAAATAAGTATTGATGTTCAGAATCTATTTTGAACATGATACTGACTTCAATAGAGATTAATCTGCGAATTGTAAACGGGAAGAAAGTCGCTGTTTTACCGTTGATACCTAATTTTAGGAACTACCCTTCGGGTGTGTACCTAAATTGGGAACTGTTATAATTAACTAGTTTGACTAGATACATTATCTCTATATCAGTGTTTGACCCGCTGCGGGTGAACCTTTATATTCTAGAACACTAAAGTGTTTTATTATAAAAAGATGATATTGAGATAAACACATTAGATGTGAATGACAAATTATATTTTGAATATAAATAATATCTCAAACATATAAAATGACAAATAAATAGCTCAAACTAATTTGATCAGAAGAAACATATGTGGCATTATTGTCTGGGACACAATTAAACAAGAATCATATATCCGCACTTTTGAAGAGCGGGTACCAGGACAGTTTTGATTCTATTCAAATAAAGTCTACGAATCTAGTTTATTGGGCAAAGTGCCTAAAGCACTATTTACTTGGTAAAAGTGTAAATGTCACTGATCTGTTAGCCCTAATTCATAGTGAAGCAAGTGGGCCCATGTCTAGCTAGGCTAGAGATGGATATGAATATCTCTTGACCTTACGGATGTGGCATCACGTTATGGTTATGTGTTTCTTTTGAAGAACACAAATCGGAAACTTTTACAAGTTTCGACACGAAATAGACAAACACTTCGGCTAAAGTTTTAGACCGTCACGGTGAGACCATAATGGAAAATACTTATGCAATAAGTTTCTAGTATACTTGAAAGAGTATAGTATTCTTTCAACGAGGACTCCTCCCGGAACACGTCATTATGACGGTGTGTCCGAACAGAGTAACCGAATTTTATTGGACAGATATGGTTAATCATGGGTCGCTCTGAGCTACCATTTCCTTCAACAGATAAGCATTAACAGTGCAAAACTTATTTTGAATAAGGTTCCATAAAATATGTATGATAGACTTCATATTAGATATTAACAGGAAAGAAACCGGGTTTCACATTCCTGAATATTTGGGTATGCTGGGCATATGTTTGGATGATACCAAACAAAACCCTAATAGCATAAGTGCCAAATTGTAGGTTATCCTAGGGATACAAAATTATAGTACTTATACAACTCACATGAGAACAATGTAATTGTTGCTCACCATGCGGTTTTCCTAAAAGGAATACCGATATGCAGTGGTAAGTGGGAGGATAGTAAAACTCGATGAAAATCGGAGTAATACTGTCCAAGGCACCAATCCTTAATGGAACACAAATAGTTCAACAAGGATGAAACTATACAATAATCTTATAATACACAAGAACCGCGTATGTCGGAGAGAGTCAGAAAATAACCTGGGGTATGGGTTTCTGATCTCACCTCATAAAGATGTTTATCTTTTGAGGTATACCAACTGGCTATGTATGAGGAAGTGATACAAGGTATCGACTCCCTATTATTACAAAGTGTCATGAGTCCGAAATGGATTCCATGTATACCAACTATGTTTAGACACTAGTTGATGTAACGCAAGGCATTGTGCCTATTGGTACTTATAAGTCTTCAAGGAAGACATACATGGATGGCAACATACTAACGTATAAAGCTAGGCTTTTAGCGGAAAGGTATCGTTATCAATATTGTGTTGATTACGATGAAACCTTTTACCTGTTGCCACGGTAAATCCATTTGGATAATGCATGCTAAAGCTGCTTGTTTCATTTGTGAAATATGTCAGCTTAACGGGAAAATCACTTTCCTGAAAAGGAAACCTTTTGGAGGATGTTTGTAACATCCGGACGGTTTTTTCGTACAGTAACTAGCAAACAAGGTTTGCAGGTTATTCGATCCATGTTTGGATTAAAGCAAGCATGGTTCTTGGAATTATCGTTTTGATGTAATTATAATAGTTTATGATTTAATTCAAAATGAAAATGATTCTTGTGTATATAAGAGGGTTAGTGGGAGTGCACTGACAGTGGCTGTCCTAAACAATAATGATAATAATACGTCATTTCTTGGAAATGATATTCCCATATTACAATTGGTGAAAGCTTGGCTTTCGATAAAATTCTCCGTAGAATTCTTGGGAGAAACAACCTTTATTCAAGGAATAAAGATCTTCAGGGAAAGATTTAAAGTTGTTAAAACTCTCCGAGAACTTGTACATTAAAAAATGTACATGACCTGGTGTCTCATACACTTTGAGCATATGGATTCATAAATAGGCGAATCCAATTGATAGTCAATGGATTGATGTTAGGAACATCCGTTAGTATCTTAGAGAACTAAGGATGATGTCTTAATCTGTGGAGGAGGAGAACTTTAAGTGACTGGGATCACTGTAGCAAGTTTCCTAAACCGATAAAATGACTGTAAGTCGCAAATGGTACTATATAGTTTGAATAACGGTACAGTGAACTGGAAATCTTCCAAGCAAGATATTATTACTGTATAAACAATAAATGCGGGTTATTGCTACAGCTGAAGCGGCAATTGAAGCCTTCTGGGTCGATAATAAATCTAATTAGATTAGATATAATTCTGTTAGCAGCTGAGCTAGGCTTCAGCACAGGCTAAAGAATTAATGGTCTCATCAACGATCCAGATATATACTTCAACTACTCATCTGATTCTTTTGGATCATACATCGTGGCGATGTGATGATCGAATAAATAGCATCAGATGATAATCATGCAAATCCGCTGACGAAAGCCATTTCTCAACAGTTTGAGCCAACCGTACATAGTTCGGGTGTCAAACACTCGAGTGACTGACTATAGGCCAAGTGGGAGATTGTTGGACAATTATGACCCATATCGTCACTATTTGTACAGATCATGGTGTTGTTGTACAAATTAACTATGTGACAAATGAGATTGCACTCTTATCATTTTTTATTAGATCACCTAGATATATAAATGATGAGAGGTCTCTATGATTTGTTCCTGGACAGAGAATGATATGAGACATTATCAGTCCACGAAGGATAAATCATTAAATATCCCTAGTCAGAGTATTATCGCGATTGGACATCGATAAATACGTAAAAGACTAGTATTACACTTGTGCGCGTTGTAAGGACACAACGGCATAGTTCTCATATATTTGGGTATAGGATACTCATGCAAGTGTAATAGGAGGTTGTTTTTTCCTGATGGTACGGGAAACAACTTCGCTCTGGATAGACCCCCTCGAAATTCCATTGGTAGTATGACTATGTGTATATGGAAGTCCGAAATCAAGGTAGGTGTATATGGTCTTAACCTGAGACTTGTACCGCTAATACTTGCGACAATCAATGTACTTTGGTTGTGGTCGTCTAGGGCTTTAATAGGTTATGGGTACGCCAATGCTGGGTATATTGAGAATCGTAGTGTGTTGGGTGTGATGTCAAGACGGAAGTGTCACTCCAGTCATATGAAGGTGATGGTCAAGTAGGATACGGGACTGGTTCTCTTAAATGCTGCAACTATCGGGATAAAATGACAAGGTCAGGTTTATCTGATTATAGAGACTAGTCACCAAACCTCTGACATGTGCTTCATACAGGGCAGACACAATTCCAGCCCCAGGCCTAGCACGTGATCATCTGATACTGGACAGAAATACGCAATACTACTTATACTATGCCTGATATAGATCATTTATTCATGTAAGGATATTTCCGGAGAATTGGGTAAGCATGGCGCTTTGCTAGAGGCCAACCTTGTCTTGTAAATCGGTATAAACGTAGTACGAGGTACTTACGTGTTCGGATAGTCCGACGACCGAATTTACTGCCAACATATCCGGGGATCTCATGGGTCGCTTCCCAAAGATTCACCGATGATGTATGACTCGCACTCTAAATTAATCTGGGATTAATTAGAAGAGAGAGAAAATTAATCTGGGATTAATTGCGGAGATATTTTATCTGGGATAAAATATCATATAAAGAGAGATAACGATTAATTTTGAATTAACCGAGAAATTAATATATTTGATATATTAAATGAAATTGGAAGACAGCCCCACACTTTTAGGTATTTGTAGGAAGGTACGTGACCTTTTTTCACAACTCATATGGTGTATTGTCCAATCTTCTGTGAAGATGCTTGTTCAGAACGTAGTTCGCGGAAAGCAAGGCTTCCCCCCACAAGTTCTGGGGTAAAACAGAACTTGTCAACATGGCGTTCATCATTTCCTTCAATGTTAGGTTTTTGCGCTCATCAATCCCGTTTTGTTAAGGCGAATAAGGAGCAGTAGTCTCGTGAATAATTCCATGATTGGAACAATATTCACCAAATGGTGACACATATTCACCACCCCTATCACTCATGATTATCTTAATTTTCTTGCCAAGTTGATTTTCAACTTCGTTCTTATAGTGTACAAGCTCTCAATAGCTTCATCTTTGCTCCTCAGCAAATACACATAACAAAATCTTGTGCTGTCATCGATAAAAGTGACAAAGTACTTTTTACCGCCTCTTATTTGCACAATATTCATATCACACACATCAGTGTGTACAAGTTCCAAAGGTTCAGAACTTCGTTCTATGGAATGAAATGATGCTCTATGCATTTTTGCTTCAACACATGCCTCACACTTATGTAGGCTATCAATTGCAAATTTAGGTATAAGGTCCATGTTAATTAATTTACCCATTGTATCATAATTAACATGTCATAACCTCCCATGCCATACATTCTGTGACTCAATAATATAAGCGGAAGTTGTAGATTTATTAATAGCACTGTGTCGATTGACAGTAATTACATTGAATTTGAAAAGGCCCTCAGTGATTTATCTTTTTTCCTACATAAATATCATTCTTGGTCAATACAAATTTATCAGAAACAAATACAAGCTTAAAACCATTCTTGCTAAGGAGAAAGCCCGAGACCAAGTTCTTCCGAATATCAGGAACATGCAAGATATTCTTCAATGTAAGCTCATTTCCAGATGTCATCTTCAGAACTACTGTGCCTTGTCCAACCACTCTAGTGGTAGACGAATTTCCTATTGCCAGATGATCGCTGCCTTCGACCTTCTGATACGAGGAAAACATCTTGCTATCAACACAGATATGACGAGTAGCCCCAGTGTCTACCCATCATTCTCTCGGATTCCCAACCAAGTTGGCTTCAATTACCACTGCTGAGAGGTTCATCTCTGAGATCTCATCAGTTAGCTGCTCATCTTCAGTGGCATGTGCCTCATTTTTCTTTCTATTGCCTTTGTCCTGAGACTTCTTGTTTCTACAGTCCTTTGCCATATGACCGTTCTTTCAACAGTTGTAGCACTTCCCCTTGAACTTCTTGTTAGCTTGGGAAAAATCAGCTCCACTGTTTTTTCTCATCTTTCTACCATTTACCCCCTCGAAGATGTTGTCCTTAGACTCCATCGTATTGTAGCTGGCCTTTTCAGACTTTTTGTTGTCCTCTTTGATCCTTAATCGAACCCCAAGGTCTTCAAGACTCATCTTTTTCTTCTTGTGTTTCAGATAGCTCCTGAAGTCCTTCCATGATGGAGCTAACTTTTCAATGATTGTAGCAACTTGAAATATCTCACAGAGTTTCATTCCTTCATCCAATATTTAATGAATGATCAATTGCAGTTAACCCAACTGAGACATTACTGTTCTTGAATCTACCATTTTATAGTCTAGGAACCTACCCACGATAAATTTCTTTTGCCCGGCATCCTCGATTTTGTATTTCTTCTCGAGAGATTCCCAGAGAATATTCGCAGAAGTCATGCCTTGGTACTGTGGACAACAAGACCTGGGCGACGCTGTTCTAGGCTCGCGGCCTAGTTGGGAAGTACAAAATAACATGGAGTCGCCACCCGGTGTGAACTGAGACAAAGATTTAAGGCCGTACTCACCCCTCGCAAGGGAAGACCTCAAACCGTTGGGCTCGGAATGGTCCCTTACTTATGCCACTTGTAATAGAATGATTTGTGCAATATTCTAACCAAGCCTAAACAACATATTTCCAAGGATGATTTACTCCTAAGTTCGCATGCATAAAATAAACCATTATAACGACAATATCATACAATAATCTCATGGCATACCTCAATTATATAATGCGGAAAATAAAGAACAAACTAAACATAATGCGAATTCCCAACGCAAAATAAATGACTAATCATGCTTGAATACCATCTCATGAACACATCAAATAAATAACATGCGGAATTCAAGTAACGAATGAAAAACAAATCAAAACGTCATAAAACAAAATATGCGCCGTTTACTCAAGTGGTACGTGGAGTTGTATCCCGAGTGCAGATCATACTACCGTCCATTCGGAATCGGCTATGAAATTTATGTCCGGGTTTCCATCCTATATACCACGAGAGGCGACACATTTTTCATTTTTTCAAGGGCCACAACATACATCATTTTACAATATATGCATATTTATCTACTCAAGGGCCACAACATGCATCATTTCATAATACATGCATTTACTATCTATTCAAGGGCCACAATCATGCATCAATAAATGACTCTCATGCGATAAAAATGAATGAGGCAGTTAAAAAGATAGATGGAAATAATAGGAAAAGTACCCTCAGGTCTAACCTTTTACGTCGACTTTCGGACTCGCGTTTCACGGCCGTCGGAAGGGCTATCACTCCGCAACCCTTCCGGTTCACTGGTTTAACAACCTAGCTCGTTGTTTTGCTGTTTTGGTCGCTATTTTCACTCCGATTCACTGCTGTTTCGGGTGTATTTTCCGGTCACTATTTCAGGTCTATTAAGGATGCTGTTTTGGGTGATTCGGGGACTGTTTTGGGCAGTTTTACCGGGCAGTTTTGGGCAGTTTTTGATGTGGGTTTAGGACAGTTTCCGGGTGTGCTTTCTGGGGCAGAATTTAGGTGTAGTTTTAGGACAGTTTTCAGAGATTTGGGGATTGTTTTTGGGGTGTATTATGGAGGGTATATGCGGCAGTTCAAGACTTGTTCTCACGGTTGTTTAATGCTTGTTTGTGGCTTATGGCAGTGGGCGCTTTTGTGAGTGGTCTGAGCGGTTGTTAATTAATGCATGAAGGTGAGTGGGCTGCTGAATAGGGTGCTACGCGTGATCTGTTGAGGGCAGGTGGCGTTGAATGGTAGATAGGGTTGATGAAGTTATGTGGCTATTTGCTCGTGAAGTCTTGGCTGATGAGTGGGGTCAAATGCGTGGCTTTGAGGGCGAGAAGATGAGGGCTGATGAATAGGGTTTGAGGCTTGTATTTGTCGTGGCTGTGATGAGGGGTTTTTTGGTGCGCTGATGGTGCAAGGTGGCAAGTTGAGGGTGAACGTGGAGTACTGAGGTTGGGCGTGTGTGTAGTGGAGAGGCTCGGCAGTGTTGTGGGCTTCACGTGAGGTTGAATTTGTGTATTGGAGAGTCTTGTGGCTAATGGCAGGTTCGTGGCGAGTGCTAGGTGAATGTAAGGAGGCAGTTTTAGTGCGTGAAGGCTGTGTGGATAATGGCAGATGCGTGGAGTGGTATTGGGGAGTGGTGCTAGTGTGGTGAAGGCTAAACGTGAGTACGTTAAGCTGATTGTGATGATGGCAGGCAGGGGGCTTTGGTCACGGCCATAGGAGGGTTTAAGGATGTGTGTTTTATATGAACGAGCTCCTTGGTTTCTTGTCTGAATTATGTGTTGTTTTGTTATGTCAATGAGGTGAGTCGGCTGTGGTGTGTTTCATTGAAGCTGTGGAGGGTTGTGGGAGAGATCCAGGAGAGTCAGAGGCTGCCGTTTTTATTAGGTCGATTGGTGAAGGAGAGTCCAGGTTTAATTTTTGATTTGTTTATATAGTGAGGGGATGTATTAGGGTTAGGGTTTAATTAAGGAATAAATCAATTATATTAGGTGTATTTTAATTTGATTATTTTAGGCAAGAAATATGTGTATTTTAGATGGATAATATTTATTTTAGGTGAGTGATTTCTTTAATTTTGGAATGATTTAATTTTAATTTGGAAGTAAATTATTTAATTTTGGTATTTGATTTGTGAATTTAATTTAATTTATTTAATTGGATGTTACTTTGTGAATTTAATTTAATTAATTTAATTGGTTTCAATGGATTTTAATTTAATTCAAATTAATTTAACTTGTGTTAATTGGTTTCGATTCAATTTAATTTGTGTTTAATTTAATCGGTTTTATTTATTTAGATTTAATTTAAATTTAATTTGTGACATGTATTTTAAATGTTTTAATTATTTTTGGAGGTGATTTAATGGGCTTGGACAAAGGTTAAGTTTTAAAACGGAGATCCAACAGCGAACCCGAAGCTAAACACGTGAACTAAATACAACAAAACGTCAATTCTTGATGCTTCCCTTCCGACGTCCGTTTCCCGCAACTTCCACGACTTAAAAGATAGTTGTCTCCAAATAAGACTCCTCATCGGGTTTCACATGAAAAAAATGCAATGCCTACAGGTACATACATATTATACAAGCTATTGTCAAGTCTTCCCAAAAGGTAGTTCTTGAACAAGAAGTCGTCTGACGACCATGTCTCTTCTAACAGTTTCTTGGCTATTGCCGATTCACCCTCCACAGGATCCGGAGGATATTTGAGGTACTTACCTAACTGTAGCGTTGTCAGGTAGAACAATATTTTGTTTTGCCATTGCTTTAAGTTTGCTCCACCAAATGTTTCCGGTTTTTCTTTCTCCATGAGCGACCGATACTGTGATGTTTCTGAAAGCCATATGTAACTGGAAAAACCACAGAGGTCAATAAGTCTACAAAAGACAAATTTCACAATGATCAACAAATGATCTTGTTCAAGTGATATACAGAGTATTCACTTGTTGTTATATTGGAAAGTAGTACCAATAAATACAAGCCATTGAATTTACGTCTAAGGTTTCTTATGAGAAGTAAATAAATGAATATTCCCAGAGGACGAGGGGGGTCCGGATTAACCACTTAAATCCCTGACCACATAGGCTCTTATTGACTTTTAGATAGAATATCCTTTAAACATTTCCTCTATAGAATCTCTTAGCAATTCAAACTCAGTATTACACTTCCAATTTCACTATACAATGTCAATGTGTATATCGATATATGTCTATGGATATGTGTATTAATCAACCAATATTGGATAGAATTACTTGTGTAAGATTACACTTTTAATTCTCACCCAAGTATGCAACAAACAATTAAATTTCAACTTTATCACTATGTGTATACTTGTGATAATTGAACACCCTAATAATAACTTAAATCTATACTACCAAGTTTTTGTTTCATAGTATATGATTTTGCTAAATTAATATTATTAGTTATTCTACGTTTATTTTATACTAAAAATAGTTCTAGAACCAGTTTCGTTAGTGTCACGTTCGTATCTTCGCTCGAACGAGATTTTCCAGTGTGTGCACGTTCATGTAGTGTTTCTAAACGCGTTCAAATGAAGTGTTCCAGAGAGTTCATGTTCGTGTATCGTTCGAGAATGCGTTTAAATGGAACATTTCAGAGAGTTTACGTTCGTGTAGCTTTCGAGAATGCATTCGAACGGAATATTTTAGAGAGTTTACGTTCGTTTTGTGTTTCAGACGCGTTTGAACGTTATAAGACACTAGGTTTATGTTCTAGTTGCGTTTGGATGCGCTTTCGAAATCAGATTTTTTGCCTTTACGTTCGTCGGGTGTTCGAACGCCCTTACATTTTCTTTATGCACATAGTATATTTTCCAGAAACTTTCTTAACAAAGCATGCGAATTTTCATCTAACAACACTAATGTTAATAAGTTATTAAGATTGGTGGTTATATGGTGTAATTAAACGAAAACTAACATGCATCCAAACAATTCAAAACCAAAAAAACAAACATCAAACCAAACTATGCCAACATAGACATAAACCCTAAAACTTGGAACATGAAGATAAAACCTGGTAAATGATGAAACTCGCAGTCCAATTCGAGATATATATCTGTCCTTAAGAACTTATTAGCCTTGTCTCGGTGCTCTACGGGTTTTGTGGCTAACGTCCTCCCATGATAACTTGGATTCCTCTTCTCCAATGGGCACTCCTTAAGAAGATCTTGAACTAGGATAATTGTGGAACTCTCTGTGACTCTAAAACAAAATTATGAGACACTCAATTCGGATGGAATCAGATCCCCAGAATGAACATGAAGGCTTCCTTATAAAGCCGTGGAAGGGTGCCTTAAGGGCACCCTTTGGTTTGGGGTGCAACCCTCATAAGGGTTATTCCCCTCCCATGCACCATTTGGACCCTAGGAGTATGTTCTTCTAAATTGGAGGTAATGTCCCTACATGTGTGTACCTTTCATATGGGGTACCATCCAAGGGACATATCCACCCTCCATCCAAACTTAATATTTGAAGAATTTACAACAATACTCTCAATACAATATTTTCTATCAAATTTAGCTTAAGACTCAATTGAATTCTATATACTGTTTGGAACTTTCAAGATTCAGAAGTTGGAAGTTGGGGTAATGTCACACTCTGTAGTTTTCATATAACACAATCTCTATCTTTCAAGCTTTGAGGTGTGTAGGCACTGCATTTTGCATGTAAGTCCCTATGATGAGTCTCATTTGGAGACACTACCTTTAAGTCATGGAAGTCGCAAGAAACAAATGTCGGAAGGGGAAATTCAGAAAAAGTATGTCATCGGATTCAATTTGCATGTTCACTACTTTCGTTTGTGCTGCGTTCCTGAACATGTTCGAACGTCAAGCAGATTATGGTCATTCGTGCAGCATTCGAATCGGTGTTCGAACGGTGTCGGTACTTCTGGTTTTGCTGCTAGCCTCACGCCCAAGCCTAATTAACTCACCAAAACCCGCCCAAAAATAATTAAAACATTTAAAACATGTCAAAAATTAAAATAATATCCTTCCTAAATTAAATAAATCAAATAAAATCTAAATGAATAATAGAATTCCGCTTTTACTTGAATTTATCTAGTATCTAATATACATCCGGTATAAATAAATCTTTATCGGCTACACCGTCACAGCAGAGGCACGGTCTCGGATGTAGTCACAAAGAGATATTCATAAACCGTATTGACAAGACGGACCATATAACATGTATCAAATACAAATTACATTTAAACGTTATTATTAGGGATTTTCCGCTAAGTGTCATACACCCTAAATCTAATCAAATTAGTTCCTAATAAGCATGCATAAATCAAGAAAACATGATTAAACATTGATTCAATGTAGGCTAAGCATTTTAAGTGGCCTAGAATCAGACTCGCTCTGATACCATTTTGAAGGGGTTTTATACGGGTGAATCCGGTAACGCAGCGGAAGCGGTGAAAATCCGATTTTCAGATTTCAAAACATTTCTTGGATTAAATAAATAAACACATTTATTTAATTACCCAATAATCAAATAATGAAATAAAATTTCAAATGAATCAAATTCAAGTGAAATTACCAAATTACCCTTATATGGTATTTTGTCTATTTTAGTCCGAAATTGATCCAATCAATTTTGAATGATTCTAAATAATTTCTAAGATGAACTTAGCATGTTCAAAACATCAAAACACCAAAAGACACAAAATCCCCAAATTGGCATCCAAATGCCGTGAGCCTCATTTGGAGGGCTTAATGACCATTTGGTCATTTCATGTCTCAAAACTCATCTAAATGAAATCCAATCAACATGAAACTTTGCATGCATCATATACACACCCAAATGCTCAACATATCTCAAAATCCCCAAATTCGGAATTGGTTATAAACCCTAATTTCTCAATTTCAACAAATTGGACAAATTGGACTTAATACACCAAATCAATTACTTCAATCATCAATCTTACATCCAATTCAAGTCTCAACACAATGAAACAACTCAAGATCAAATCTAGGTCATTTAAGAGTGGGTCAACAACTCTAGAATAGCAACATGGTTCATAAACCTTAAAAGATTACATATAACTACAATAGTCATACACTTCCTTCATTACACATACTTAACACTTTCAACAAAACAACCATCAATCAAAACCACATGAAATAAAGAAAGGAACATCCTAAGAATATCACATATTAAAGCCTAGAACAAAAGGAATAAATTCCTTACTAATAGCAAGTTCAAGAAACTTACTAAAAATCCAAGCTTTTGATGTTTTACTTTCTTTCTCAAGCTTTCTTTTGGCTTCAACAATGGTGTCTTTCTTTTGTAAAAGTGTATTAGGTTAAAACAAATGAAAAGCAAATGAAACAATATATACTTGTATGTGAAATGGCCTTGGCCGAAAATCCTAACAAGCATATGTTGGATAATATGACCCATAGCGTCACTGTTTGCACAGATCATTGTGTTGTTGTAGCAAATTAACTATGTAATAAGGAAATTGCACTCTCATCATTTGTGATTAGATCACCATAGATATATAGATGAAGAGAGGTCCATATGATTAGTTCCTGGATTGAGATGATATGAGACAGTATCAGTCCACGAAGGATTAATCATTAAATATCCCTAGCCGTAGTATTATCGAGACTGGACATCGATAATGCGGAATAGGCTAGTATTGCACTTGTGCGCGTTGTGAGGGCACAACGGCATAGTTCTCATATATATAAGTATTGGATACTTGTGCAAGTGCGATAGGAGGTCGTGTTTCACCGATGGTACGGGAAACAGCTTCGCTCTGGATAGACCCCTCGGAATCCCATTGGTATTATGAATATGTGTCTATGGGAGGCCGAAATCAAGGTAGGTGTGTATAGTCTTAACCTGAGACTTACATCGCTAATGCTTACGACAATCGATATACTTTAGTTGAGGTCGTCTAGGACTCTAACCGGTTCTGTGTACGCCAATGCCGGGTATATTGAGAATCGTAGTGTATTGGATGTGATGTCAAGACGGAAGTATCACTCCAGTCATAGTGGAGATGATGTCACGCAGGATACGGTATTAGTGCTCTTAAGAGATGCGCATCCAATCGTGATATTATGACCAGGTCATGAATATCCGATTATAGAGACTAGTTACCAGACATCCGATATGTGTTTCGGACGGGGCAGACACTTATCCAGCCCCAGCCCTAGCACGTGACTATCCGATACTGGGCCGATATGCACAATACATTAGTATACTACGCTTGATATAGATCTTAAATATTCTTTAATGGATATGTCCGGAGAATTAGGTAGACTTGGTGCTTTGCTAGGAGTCGACCTTGTCTCGTAAATCGGTAGAACGTAGTACTTGGTACGTACGTGATTCGGATACTCCGACGACCGTATTTACTGCCAGATTATCCGGGGATCTCATGGGTCGCTTCCCGATAATCCACCGATGACGCACAACTCGCACTCTTGAATAATCTAGGATTATACAGAAGAGAGAGAAAATTAATCTAGGATTAATTACAGAGATATTTTATCTAGGATAAAATATCGTCTAGAGAGAGAGATAACGATTAATTTGGAATTAATCGGTAAATTAATATATTCGATATATTAAACGAAATTAGATTTCGACGCGGAATTAAAATTAGATTTTAATTCGGGCAAACGAGTTAATTTAGAATTAATTCGTTAGCGACGTAAATAATAATTTCGCTAGGCGCAATTATTTATTTAAATTCGATTTAATTAACGTCGCGACGTAAGCTCGGTATTTCGGAAATATCGAACCCGAACGCGTGAGTGTACGTGGGCCCACTTTCATTTTGAAACGTGTGGGGCCCACATGACACATGTCATATTATGCATTATTTAAATCTAATGCATTGCATGTAGATAGTGTACATTGCACTCAATGTCATTGCATGGAAGTTGAGTGTTTGACACTCTAAGCCATTGCATTTTGTGTCATAAATTTATTATTAATTTAATGAATATTATGGCATAAATATAAATTGATTTTTGGTAAATCATTTTTAAAAAACACAAAAAACTTCTTCTCTCTCAATTTTCTCTCTTCTCTCACGCCCAAAGCTTGAAATGGGGACTGGTTTTGAACCAGAAATGTGACACAAAAGGGAAGCAAGGGTTGGGTTTTCATGGTGAAAACCGCAAGTGCTAGCACACTACGAGTCTTGCGAAGGTGGTAGGGAGGTTCACCATGAGGCGGGATTCATCCGACGGAGTTTGGAGCTTCGTTTTGAGACCCGAAACTGCCAAGACAGTGAGCATGGACTGCTGCAGTGGGCTTACAAAGGCAGTGCGTTTTTGGGCATGATTCGTCTTCAAATCGACATAACCGATCAATGTAAGTATTCCACTATCTTCGTTGGTGTATTCACGCATGTTTTCATGTCTTGTTTGATCTTGGGACCTTAGAAAAACTCAACAATGGCATCAAGAGCTAATGTTGCAAGCATGAAATTTTAGGGATTTAAAATTTGGGTAAATGTGATTTGAGCATGATTTGAATAAATTGTTTGTTTGAGTATGTTTATAACATGTTTAATTTCATTTTGGTTGGACTAATTTGATGAAAAATGATTTGGAATTGTTTTCCCCAATATTTGTCCTTGGCCGAATGGTTTGATGATTTTGGATCTTGGATTTTTTGTTTTTTAATTCATTTGATGAGTTAGAATCGATTAGGTTGATGTTAATTTGAATAGAATTGGATTGGATTTCGAATTGGACAAAAACCCCAAAATCCTTGAGTTGGCCGAATGTGACTAATGCCCTAATGTCTTGGTAAATTTTGATTTTGATAATTGGATGTATTGGAAATGATTCGGGATATGTATTTAATGTCGAATGCGGATTAATTGGATTGAAACCGAATTGGACATGAAATCACTCCCTTGGCCGAGACCTTTAAGCATGTAGATGGGTTTGATCTTTCAATTTGTGTGTTGGACATATGATAATGAATCAAGCATGATTAATTGGACTAATATGGTGTTTTTAAAATGTTGATTTAGTTGATTGATCATGTAATACACTTTGGTAATTAAATTGGGAAAATTGGATTTTTTGAATTTAATTATTTGGGCCTAATTTTGGAAATTGGATTTAAATGTTGTATTTGGGCCTATTGGGCTTGATTTATCAAGTTTGGTTTAGGCCAAATGGATTGGATCCAATTGGGCCCAAAACCTTGACCATAAAGCCCAAATGCGACTTAATGAACCTTTAAAGTTCAATTGGGCCTAATGGGCCAAGATTGATTTATGGGCTTATGGGGTAAATCCCGGATTGGACTTTGGTTATCGGTTTGACCCGAGTTGACCAAAAGCCCACGCCTTAAGAAATCAATCAAAAGCCCATTGGACTTTAATTGAATTGACGTTGGACGTTAATCGGTCTTTGAGACGCGTTACGATTAGATTTGGAATTTAAATCGTAAAAGGTTTATTAAATAAAAGTGTAATATTTAATTTGGAATTGAATAGTGAATTAGTATTAAATACATGTTAAATTAGATTTAATGATGTAGTTTAATTTAATTCATGAATTCGTACTTTAAGTACTTATTCGCAAAAACGAGTTTGACTCGAACAAAATCAAATCGTTGTTTGAACATTGGATGATCACTTAATTATCAGATTAATTATTTGATTAGATTGATTGATAGCATGCTTATGTGTGTGAATACGTGGTTGTGTTGAATGAATAATGTATATCGGATGGATATTAGATGGGTGGGCAATTTTAGAAATTGTTGTAATAAATTCGATTTATTAAATTGGACCTGCGTGTCCAGCCTTATCACCTCTATTCTCTTTGTATTCTCTTCTCACCTATTCCCCTCTATGTATATGAGGTTTCTTTAGAAGTGTAGTGTAACGGGTAGAAGTAATACTAGTGCTAGCTTGAGTGAGAAAGGGAGAGATTTGATCTAGGATCAATGTGTTAAGTATCCATCCGCATATCATTATTATTTATTTTCATACTCGCTTTATTATGTATTTAGAATGCATGTTTAAGGGTGTATGATGATGAGACCTTAACATAGATAATTAAATTGGTAGCCAATTGGCACGCGAAAAAGCCCTCATCAAATATCATGCGTTTTTCCTTCCATTGAGTGATTCTTACTCAAGATCCTAGATTGGCAGGGGTTGTTGGCCAAAGTCAAGCCCTTGTCCTTCAAAGATGTGTTTTAATCACGAGGCTTTGTTCCATATTGGTGTCTTGTCCAAGTTGTGGTTTGTTGGCCAAAGTCAAGACCACTTCTTGTCCAACGACATTGATTACGAAGCTTCCATGTCAATGGGTCCGCGCTTGACTGGGATCATTAGGTTTGTTGTGCCAAAGCCAAGGCCTAGTTGATTCAGAGGAAAAAGGTTAGGGTATACATTCGATGTATAGACATATATAAGATATATGTTTAGGACTTGGATGTCCACCTACTGGATCTAGGAGTTGGATTAGATCCAATTGATCTTCGAGATCTACCTAGTTAATTATCATACAATTTGTTGGCCAAAGTCAAGATTGTGTGATATTTAACGGGATCCTAGCCCACTAGGAAACACGGTTTCCCGAGTACTCGACAGAGGGTTAGAGGCTCGACGAAAAATAGTGGGAGGCAAGTATTGAATTTGCAACATTCGTTCGAATACTCGCTAAAACGCTCATTTATTTTACTCGTCATATTAATCAAAAGTATTAGTTGGACTAAAATTTTATGTTGTTTTTTAAAATATATATAGTTGGACTATATACAAACTCATTCAATATATAGTTGATTTTATAATTGAATTATAGTAATCAATATAATTGAATTAAAATGATAGTTGATTTTATAATTGGATTATAGTAATCAATATTAAAATTATAGTTGATTAAATAATTGGATTATTGTAATCATTATAATAAATAGTACCTTATTAAAATTGATTAAATAGTTGGACTATTGAAATCAAGAAAGAATTGAAAGGTTGAATATTTAAAATATATAATCCTTGGATTAAATGTTTTAAATGATTTAATTTTCATTGGGAATTAATAATAGGTTAATTTATTTGATAAAATAACTTATTATGACTAAGCCCATAATTAAGCAAATAGTAGAGCATAAAATCTTTGGAAGATTTATGTGATGATGACTTTAGTGCTTAATTACTATACATATCATAAATCTATCTTTAGATTTAAAATATTAAATTGCAATTAATAATTCTTAGAGAATTGATTTGACTATTCTAGTGGAGAAAAGTCAAAGTTTGCAATTGGGCATGTAGCACAAGATGCACATCATTTCGCGATATTCTAAAACCCAAGGCTTGGCCAAAGGTTTGTGAAATATTGAAAAGTTAATTGACATATCCCAAAGTGACTACCATTTGGATATGGAAGACACGAAGGAATTAAAGATAGGGAGAGGCTCTAACTTTAAAATATTTGTCAAAGTTATGTTTACTACTAGTATTAAAATTGGATTTTAAATACTTAGTGTGGTACATAATACATATATGTATTGACGTTCAGAATCCGCTGTGAGCTGGATACTGGCTTCAAACCGAGATTTCTCTGCGAATGGAAACGGGACGAAAGTCGTTGTTTCGACCGTAGATACCTAAGTTTAGGAACTACCCTTTGGGTATGTACTTAAATTAGGAAATCTTATAATGTAACTAGTTTGACTAGAGACATTATCTCTATATCAGTGTTTAATCTCGATGCGGATAAAACCTTTATATTCTAGAACACTAAAGTGTTTCATTATATAAAGATGATACTGAGATAAATACATTAGATGTAAATAACATAATTTATATTTTGAATATAAATAAAATCTCAAACATATAAATGACAAATAAATAGCTCAAATTGATTTGATCAATAGAGACTTATTTGTGGCATTGTTGTCTAGGACAAATTAAACAAGACTCGTATATCCACACTTTTGAAGAGTGGATACTAGGACTGATTTGACTATTCAAATAAGGTCTACGAATCTAGTTTATTAGGTAAAATACCTAAAACTATTTACTTTGTAATAGTAGAAGGGCCACCGATCTGTTAGCCCTATTCATGGTGAAGTAAGTGGGCCCATATCTAGCTAGGCTAGATGTTAACATGAATATTTCGTGACCTTAACGGATGTGGCATCACGTTATGGTTATGTGTTTCTTTTGAAGAACACAAATACGAAACTTTGAGTTTCGACACGAAGTAGACAAACAGATCGGCTGTAGTATTATTCCGCCACGGTAAAACCGTAATGGAAAATACTTAAGCAGTAAGTTTCATACGTAAATGAAAGAGTACGGTATTCTTTCATATGAGGACTCCTCCCGAGACACGTTAGTTAGACGGTGTGTCCGAACCAAAAACCGAATTTTTGTTGGACATGATAAGGTTTATCACGAGTCGCTCTGAGCTACAATTTCCTTCAACAGGATATGTATTAACAGTGCAAAACTTATTTAGAATAAGGTTCCATGTAAATCTGTTTGACAGATATCATATAGGATATGAAAAAGGAAGAAACGAGGTTTCTCATTCCTGATAATTTGGGTATGCCAGGCATAGCGTTTGGATGATACCAAACTAAGAACCCAAATTGGATTAGTGCCAATATAGGTTATCCTAAGGGAAACCATAAGTATAGTACTTATAAATCCCACATGAGAACAATGTGATTGTTGCTCACCATGCGGTTTTCCTGAGAGGAATACCGATATGCAGTGGTCAGTGGGAGGATAGTGATACTCAATGAAAATCGGAGTAATACTATTCATAGCACGAAGTCCTTAATGGAACACAAACAATTCATCTATGATGAATCTGTACCATTAATCTTCAATACACACAAAAATCGGGTAGATCGGATAGAGTCAGAAAACAACCTAGGGTATGGGTTTATGATCTAACCTCATTAAGATGTCAATCTTATGAAGGTATATCCACCGACTACGTTTTGATGAAGTGATACGAGGTATCGACTCCCTGTTATGGCAAAGTGCCATGAGTCCGAAATGGATTCCATGTATAACGACTATTATGGATACTAGTTGTTGTACCACAAAGCATTGTGCCTATTGGTACATTATACGTCTTCAAGGAAGACATACATGGATGGCAACATACCAACGTACAAAGCTAAGCTTTTGACGGAAAGGTATCATTATCAACATTGTGTTAATAACGGTTCAACCTTTTACCTGTTGCCATGGTAAGTCCATTTTGAAGATGCTTGTTGATAACTGTATATTTCATTTATGAAATATGTCAGTTACAAATCAAAATCGCTTTCCTGAAAAGGAAACCTTTTGGAGGATGTTTACAACAGCCTGACGATTTTGTATAACCGACAAACAAGGTTTGCGGGTTATTCGATCCATGTTTGGATCAATGCAAGCATAAGGTTCTTGGAACTGACGTTTTGAAATAATCATAATGGTTTATGATTTAACTCAAAACGAAATAATTCTTGTGTATATAAGGAGGTTAGTGGGAGAGGGCACTGACAATGAAATTCCCATAAAACAATTAGTGAAAGCTTGGCTTTCATGGATATTCTTTCAATAGAAATTCTCCGTAGAATTCTGGGGAGTAACAACCTTTATTCAAGGAATAAAGATCTACTGGGATAGATTTGGAGTTGTTAACACTCTCTGGGAAATTATACATTTAAAATGTACTTGATGGGGTGTCTCATACGCTTCGAGCATATGGAGTCACAATCGGGTCAATCCAAGTGATAGTCACTGGATTGAAGTTAAGAACATCTGTTAGTATCTCTGAGAACTAAAGATGCTATCTTTTACTATGGAGAAGGAGATCTTGAAGTGACTGGGATCAGTGCAGCAAGTTTCCAAACGATTAAATACTGCGGTACTATAAAGTTTGAATAACGGGACAGTGAGCTGGAAATCTTCCAAGCAAGATAACTGTTGCCGAATAAACAACGATTGCGGATTATTGCCGCAGCTGAGGCATCAATAGAAGACCATCTGGCTCGAAAATAAATCTAATAAGATTAGATAAAGTTCTGTTAGCAGCTGAGCTAGGCGTCAGCATAGGCTAAGGAATTAAAGGTCTCATCCACGATCCAGATATATACTTCTATATTCATCTGATTCGTTCGGATCATACATCATGGCGATGTGATGATCGTGTAAATCGCGTCAGACGATAATTAAACAAATCCGCTGACGAAAACCTTTCCTCACACATTTGAGCGAATTGTACATAGTTCGGGTGTTAGACACTCGAGTGACTGGCTATGTGCCAAGTGGGAGATTGTTGGATAATATGACCCATAGCGTCACTGTTTGCACAGATCATTGTGTTGTTGTAGCAAATTAACTATGTAATAAGGAAATTGCACTCTCATCATTTGTGATTAGATCACCATAGATATATAGATGAAGAGAGGTCCATATGATTAGTTCCTGGATTGAGATGATATGAGACAGTATCAGTCCACGAAGGATTAATCATTAAATATCCCTAGCCGTAGTATTATCGAGACTGGACATCGATAATGCGGAATAGGCTAGTATTGCACTTGTGCGCGTTGTGAGGGCACAACGGCATAGTTCTCATATATATAAGTATTGGATACTTGTGCAAGTGCGATAGGAGGTCGTGTTTCACCGATGGTACGGGAAACAGCTTCGCTCTGGATAGACCCCTCGGAATCCCATTGGTATTATGAATATGTGTCTATGGGAGGCCGAAATCAAGGTAGGTGTGTATAGTCTTAACCTGAGACTTACATCGCTAATGCTTACGACAATCGATATACTTTAGTTGAGGTCGTCTAGGACTCTAACCGGTTCTGTGTACGCCAATGCCGGGTATATTGAGAATCGTAGTGTATTGGATGTGATGTCAAGACGAAGAAGTATCACTCCAGTCATAGTGGAGATGATGTCACGCAGGATACGGTATTAGTGCTCTTAAGAGATGCGCATCCAATCGTGATATTATGACCAGGTCATGAATATCCGATTATAGAGACTAGTTACCAGACATCCGATATGTGTTTCGGACGGGGCAGACACTTATCCAGCCCCAGCCCTAGCACGTGACTATCCGATACTGGGCCGATATGCACAATACATTAGTATACTACGCTTGATATAGATCTTAAATATTCTTTAATGGATATGTCCGGAGAATTAGGTAGACTTGGTGCTTTGCTAGGAGTCGACCTTGTCTCGTAAATCGGTAGAACGTAGTACTGGTACGTATGTGATCGGATACTCCGACTAATCCACCGATGACGCACAACTCGCACTCTTGAATAATCTAGGATTATACAGAAGAGAGAGAAAATTAATCTAGGATTAATTACGGAGATATTTTATCTAGGATAAAATATCGTCTAGAGAGAGAGATAACGATTAATTTGGAATTAATCGGTAAATTAATATATTCGATATATTAAACGAAATTAGATTTCGACGCGGAATTAAAATTAGATTTTAATTCGGGCAAACGAGTTAATTTAGAATTAATTCGTTAGCGACGTAAATAATAATTTCGCTAGGCGCAATTATTTATTTAAATTCGATTTAATTAACGTCGCGACGTAGGCTCGGTATTTCGGAAATATCGAACCCGAATGCGTGAGTGTACGTGGGCCCACTTTCATTTTGAAACATGTGGGGCCCACATGACACATGTCATATTATGCATTATTTAAATCTAATGCATTGCATGTAGATAGTGTACATTGCACTCAATGTCATTGCATGGAAATTGAGTGTTTGACACTCTAAGCCATTGCATGATTTGTGTCATAAATTTATTATTAATTTAATGAATATTATGGCATAAATATAAATTGATTTTTGGTAAATCATTTTTAAAAAAAAAACACAAAAACTTCTTCTCTCTCAATTTTCTCTCTTCTCTCACGCCCAAAGCTTGAAATGGGGACTGGTTTTGAACCAGAAAAACGTGACACAAAAGGGAAGCAAGGGTTGGGTTTTCATGGTGAAAACCGCAAGTGCTAGCACACTACGAGTCTTGCGAAGGTGGTAGGGAGGTTCACCCATGAGGCGGGATTCATCCGACGGAGTTTGGAGCTTCGTTTTGAGACCCGAAACTGCCAAGACAGTGAGCATGGACTGCTGCAGTGGGCTTACAAAGGCAGTGCGTTTTTGGGCATGATTCGTCTTCAAATCGACATAACCGATCAATGTAAGTATTCCGCTATCTTCGTTGGTGTATTCACGCATGTTTTCATGTCTTGTTTGATCTTGGGACCTTAGAAAAACTCAACAGCATATACAACATTTTCATTTTAATTTCATTTCAAATGCATTTAGTTAAAGTAAATTAAATATCTAAACTAACTTTATGGATATTTATTTACTTTAATAAAGCAACTATAATCATTACAAATTAAATATCCTAACATAAAATATTTATATTTTAATTAACTTAATCATTAACAATTAAATAATTAATTAATTAATCAAATACAAATATATTAAATATATGTATAATATTTACATTAAATATTAAAAACATATATTCATTTAGGATAAAAGTCAAATAACTCATTTTGACTATTAATTAATGTGTATTTAAATTAATCAAGTATTAAATGTAAATACACAATAATTACGTAAATGACTATCGGGTCCTTTTTGCACGTATCTTGCGTTTAACCTTTAAACGACTTTATAAATAATCAATATTATTTATTTAATGTTGCTCTAGTGCTCTACGAGTATGTTTCATTATGGAGACTCTCTAGGTTCAGGTATTTCCGTCACGAAATCAAATTTCATGTCCATAATCTATCCACCCGTAGATTATGACGATCACAGATAATCTCGCTAAACCATACAGGTCGAGGTCATGTCAAATGTATAATTCCTCCGTCACAGGTATCCGGATAAATCCCAGAGATACAGATATAAACGTCAAATCTCTATAGGGATTATCCAGTCGACTATTCTATTAGCAATCTCTAAAAGAATGTTTAGAACTAGCTTCTAAACTTTACCACGGGCCCATGGTTTTATCTGATTGGTAATCATATGGACTACCCATGCTCTGGTACACAGAACTGACGGATCCTATCTTGATACACATAGGACACCCTGAGGATCTATCTACACCCAACGAACAGGCGGAGGTCTGATCTAAATAGATCGGTGACGTGACTGCCATCTAAGTGTAGAAGATGTCTCATGTGCCCACAATGGCATCTCAAGTCTAAGAATCACAAGTGCTACTCAACCCGAGAAGATTCTTATTGACGCTGGTGTACCATCCATTAAGAATCTTCGGTGAGTCGTTCAGTGTTTATCCACTATAAACACCTACACGTCTATACTAGTCTCCAAGACTTATGGTTCATTGAGAAACCATTGGAATCATATATTCCAGTATACGACATGTACCGGTCTCAACGGATTTACTATACTGACCAAGTAGTGTAAACCTTGACCAGGAACTGTCTGAGAATGACAACGTCATGATACGACTCAATGTCTGTTGCGACGCTTTTGCAACTGTACCATGACTAATCATTCTAAGGTCATTACGTCTTTACCATATAAAAGAATAGATTATATTATAGAAACTGCATATATTATTACTAATAATAACGTTTTACAGAAATATTTAACAAAAATACAACCGGGAATTGGCGCTCTGAGCACCAACCCCTACAAAATCTCCCACTTGCTCTAGTGCCAATATCGATTGTATCTAATACTCATCGACTCCACGTGTTTATCAAACAGCTTCAGAGGTATGGCCTTCGTCAGCGGGTCTGCTACGTTGTCTTCACTCGGCACCTTGCACACGATAATGTCCCCTCGCGACACAATCTCTCGAATGATGTGGTACTTGCGTTCCACATGCTTCGACTTCTGATGCGCCCTCGGTTCCTTTGCTTGCGCAATGGCTCCAGTATTATCACAATATAACGGAATCGCATTCTCGATACTTGGGACAACTCCCAATTCTGTGATAAAGTTCTTTATCCACACGGCCTCTTTTGCGGCTTCAGAAGCTGCAATATATTCCGCCTCAGTGGTGGAATTAGCTGTAGATCCCTGTTTGGAACTCTTCCAACATACTGCACCTCCGTTAAGGGTAAAGACAAATCCAGATGTAGACTTTCTATCATCCGGATCCGATTGAAAATCGGAGTCTGTATACCCGTTAACCTGCAGTTCATTTCCTCCATATATTATCAACTTATCCTTAGTACCTTTAAGATACTTTAGGATATGTTTAATGGCCATCCAATGGTCATTACCTGGATTGGACTGATATCTGCTAGTTACGCTAACAACGAAACTAATATCAGGCCTTGTACATAACATGGCATACATTATGCTACCCAAACAGGAAGCATAAGGTTGGTTAGACATTCTAACCTTCTCATCTTCTGTTTGTGGACACATCTTCTTAGAAAGATGAATCCCATGTCTGAACGGTATGTTTGCTATCTTACAGTTACCAAAACTATACCGTTCCAAGATCTTATCTATGTACGTTGATTGGGATAACCCAATCAGCCTCCTTTGTCTATCTCGATAGAGTTTTATCCCTAAAACATAGGAAGCTTCTCCCAGGTCCTTCATGGAGAAATTCTTACAGAGATATGCTTTAACGCTTTGTAACATACCTAAATCATTCCCAATGATTAGGATGTCATCAACATACAGGACTAAAAATACGACCATGCTCCCACTGGCCTTCTGATACACACAGGATTCTTCCGAATTCTTAAGAAAACCAGACGATCTAATAATCTCATTGAATCGAAGATTCCAACTTCGTGAAGCTTGTTTAAGTCCATAAATGGACTTCTTAAGCTTACAAACCATACCCGAGGTTTGGCTGGATGTGAAACCTTCCGGCTGTTCCATATAGATTTCTTCATCAAGAAACCCATTTAGAAAAGCCGTTTTGACATCCATTTGCCAAATCTCATAGTCATGATACGCAGCTATAGAAAGCAAAATCCGGATAGACTTAAGCATTGCTACCGGTGAAAAAGTTTCATCGTAGTCGACGCCAGGTCGCTGCGTGTAACCTTTTGCTACCAGTCGGGCCTTGTAAGTTTCAACCTTACCGTCAGGCCCGCGCTTCCTTTTGTAAACCCATTTACAACCGATAGGAACAATTCCTTCGGGAAGCGGAATCAAGTCCCAAACTTGATTTTCATGCATTGAATCTATCTCGGATTTCATGGCACTTTGCCATTTCACGGAGTCGATGTCCAACATCGATTCTCTATAGGTGAAAAGATCGGTCTCTTCAACTAAGAGAACATCCAGACTCTTTTCTTGTATCAAATACAAGCGTTCATGAGGTCTAGATACCCTTTCGGACCTACGGAGTGTGTGTGTTGAAGGTCCTTCATCTACTTGAACTTCAGGTTCCTCCGTTGGTTCGTTGTTTTCAAGTTGGACTTCATCAAGTTCAACCCTTCTATGATCACTACCTTCTGACAAAAATTCTACTTCTAGAAATTTTGCGAAGCGAGCTACGAACACGTTTCCACGGTCGGTGTCATAGAACAGATATCCCCTCGTGTTCGAGGGATATCCAACAAACCTAAACTTTTGCCCTCGAGGCGAAAGCTTACTTTGCTGAGTCACCCTGACATAGGCAGGACAACCCCAAACCTTAATATAATTAAGATTCGGTCTCCTACCGAACCATATCTCATACGGTGTCGTAGGAACAGCTTTTGAAGGAATCTTATTCAAAAGATGTGCGGCAGTTAAGAGACAGTAACCCCATAAGTAATAGGGCAAATCTGTGAAACTCAACATCGATCGGACCATATCCAATAAAGTCTGATTTCTCCTTTCAGATACACCATTGTGCTGTGGTGTACCTGGAGGAGTATATTGAGCGAGAATCCCATTCTCCTTCATATAATCCATGAACTCACCACTCATATATTCGCCGCCTCGATCTGATCGAAGGCATTTAATATATTTCCCAGTCTGTTTTTCTACTTCATTTCGGAACTCTTTGAACTTTTCAAAGGTTTCCGATTTATGTCGCATCAAATAGACATAACCGTACCGTGACAAAACATCGGTAAAGGTAACGAAGTATGAATAACCACTGTGAGCAGTTTGACTTAGTGGACCACATACATCAGAATGTACGAGTTCCAGTAAGTTAATGGCACGGTGTCCAACACCAGAAAATGGGGCCTTGGTCATTTTACCCTGAATACAGGATTCACAAGTTGGATAGGATTCAATGGTAAGATCTGGTATCAAACCATTCCTAACCAACTGGGTAAGGCGTTTAACGCCAATGTGACCAAGTCTCATATGCCAAAGTTCAGTATTATTAATTCTGGTAATCTACGTTTATTAACTCCAGTTTTTAATATATCTTTAGAAGTTTGCAATGTATAATGACCATGCTGATTTGGACAACTAACGATCTGAATATTATTTCTATCATATAAATACAAAGAACTATTCTTAATATTCATACAAAAGCCTTCTGTATCAAGTACAAAAAGTGATATAATATTAGCGACACATCCTGGTACAAAATGACAGTCATTAAGCAAAAGTGTCCCATTCGGCAATGAGATCTCGCATACTCCCACTGCAACTGCATCCAAAGAGTCTCCACTCCCGAACCGCAACTGCCATCTCCCCTGGCTTCAGCCTCCTACTTTCCTTCAGCACCTGCAACGAATTGCAAATGTGAATGGGACAAGCAGAATCTAAAATCCAGCTGGATGTAACGGCTTCACAAGCCAAAGATAAATCAATAACTGGAAAAATAAAAGTACCTGATGTAGATGTTCTGTCTCTCCTGATCTGAGCAATGTAATCTGGACAGTTTCTCTTCCAGTGCCCGACCTTGCCGCAGTGGTGGCATTTGTCTTCAGAAGCCCTCTTGGGCTTGGCTATCTTCGGCTGCTGTTGAGGACCAACTGCCCTCCTTTTCTTCTTCCCTTTCTTGTTCTTTCCCTTGGACATTCCTTGGGAAAAAGCTGAAAGGAAGTAGATCTAGGAGGGCGAGTTGGTAATCCCTTCCTAAGGTCCTCTTCTGCCGTGAGCAACATCCTATGCAGCTCATGGTAGGTGCAGACGGTCCCGTGCATGTTGAAGTACATCACAAACTGTCGGAATGAAGCTGGCAGAGAACCCAAAATGACACTCCTCCCGAGAATGTCATTCAGGATGAGATTATGTTGCCTCAATTGATCGATCAAATCGATCATTTGAAGAACATGCGGGCTAACAGTTTACCCCCATCCAGACACGCATGGAACAGTTCCATGGCGACTTTATGAACAATCACTTGTTCTTGGTTCTCGAACGATTGTCTCAATCGTGTCATCACTGTAGGAATCAATCATACCATAGTATTGTTGTTTGAGTTTCGGAGAGAGTGAACTAAGGATGTATGACTTAACCCTTAAGTCATCATCCTTCCAAGTTCAAAAACTCGGCGTTCCTCTTCCGAAGCCTCCTCACCCACTGCTAGGGGCAAAGGGCCCTCAAGCACATATCCCAACTTCTCGGAGTCGAGGACAATCCTCAAGTCCATTCCCAGTCCGTAAAGTTCTCAGCGCCTTTTAGTTTGTTCGCATCTAGCATACGCGCAAACTGGTTTGTGGATTGACCCGCCATCGCAAATCTATCATATAGATCACGAAAACGGTTAGCAGAAATAAAGCAGTTTCATGTAATATCAAAAGCATAAACTAGATCATGGATTTTTAATCTAATATGCCCTTCCCACTAAATCATGCAATACTGTAATCCCAAAACAGAATACAAATATTTAATAATTAAATTAAATATAAATAGTGAAAGGTGGATCCCGTGAATATATTTCAGCTCACAGCAGAGGCACGGTCTCGCCTACGTATATTCATCAGGTAGACAACTCATTTGTCAATCACTCAAAAGTGACTCCTAAGTATCCGGTCCTGGCCGTTTCTCGTTGTCGCTGCGAAGGCAGGCCCACAGGAGACGTACCAAGTAATACTACTCGTCAATGATAAACTCAAGTTACTTACGTAATTCTGACAGCTAGGGCACGTTCAGAATTCGCTTTTACTTGAATTTCTAGTATCTAATATACATCCGGTATAAATAAATCTTTATCGGCTACACCCTCACAGCAGGGCACGGTCTCGGATGTAGTCACAAAGAGATTTCATAAACCGTATTGACAAGACGGACCATATAACATGCATCAAATACAAATTACATTTAAACCTTATTATTAGGGATTTTCCGCTAAGTGTCATACACCCTAAATCTAATCAAATTAGTTCCTAATAAGCATGCATAAATCAAGAAAACATGATTAAACATTGATTCAATGTAGGCTAAGCATTTTAAGTGGCCTAGAATCAGACTCGCTCTGATACCATTTTGAAGGGGTTTTATACGGGTGAATCCGGTAACGCAGCGGAAGCGGTGAAAATCCGATTTTCAGATTTCAAAATTTTTTCTTGGATTAAATAAATAAACACATTTATTTAATTACCCAATAATCAAATAATGAAATAAAATTTCAAATGAATCAAATTCAAGTGAAATTACCAAATTACCCTTATATGGTATTTTGTCCATTTTAGTCCGAAATTGATCCAATCAATTTTGAATGATTCTAAATCATTTCTAAGATGAACTTAGCATGTTCAAAACATCAAAACACCAAAAGACACAAAATCCCCAAATTGGCATCCAAATGCCGTGAGCCTCATTTGGAGGGCTTAATGACATTTTGTCATTTCATGTCTCAAAACTCATCTAAATGAAATCCAATCAACATGAAACTTTGCATGCATCATATACACACCCAAATGCTCAACATATCTCAAAAGCCCCAAATTCGGAATGGTTATAAACCCTAATTCTCAATTTCAACAAATTGGACAAATTGGACTTAATACACCAAATCAATTACTTCAATCATCAATCTTACATCCAATTCAAGTCTCAACACAATGAAACAACTCAAGATCAAATCTAGGTCATTTAAGAGTGGGTCAACAACTCTAGAATAGCAACATGGTTTCATAAACCTTAAAAGATTACATATAACTACAATAGTCATACACTTCCTTCATTACACATACTTAACACTTTCAACAAACAACCATCAATCAAAACCACAAGAAATAAAGAAAGGAACATCCTAAGAATATCACATATTAAAGCCTAGAACAAAAGGAATAAATTCCTTACTAATAGCAAGTTCAAGAAACTTACTAAAATCCAAGCTTTTGATGTTTTACTTTCTTTCTCAAGCTTTCTTTTGGCTTCAACAATGGTGTCTTTCTTTTGTAAAAGTGTATTAGGTTAAAAAAAATGAAAAGAAAATGAAACAATATATACTTGTATGTGAAATGGCCTTGGCCGAAAATCATAACAAGCATATACAACATTTTCATTTTAATTTCATTTCAAATGCATTTAGTTAAAGTAAATATAAATATCTAAACTAACTTTATGGATATTTATTTACTTTAAAAAAGCAACTATAATCATTACAATTAAATATCCTAACTAAAATATTTATATTTTAATTAACTTAATCATTTAACAATTAAATAATTAATTAATTAATCAAATACAAATATATTAAATATATGTATAATATTTACATTAAATATTAAAAACATATATTCATTTAGGATAAAAGTCAAATAACTCATTTTGACTATTAATTAATGTGTATTTAAATTAATCAAGTATTAAATGTAAATACACAATAATTACGTAAATGACTATCGGGTCCTTTTTGCACGTATCTTGCGTTTAACCTTTAAACGACTTTATAAATAATCAATATTATTTATTTAATGTTGCTCTAGTGCTCTACGAGTATGTTTCATTATGGAGACTCTCTAGGTTCAGGTATTTCCGTCACGAAATCAAATTTCATGTCCATAATTTATCCACCCGTAGATTATGGCGATCATGGATAATCTCGCTAAACCATACAGGTCGAGGTCATGGCAAATGTATAATTCCTCCGTCACAGGTATCCGGATAAATCCCAGAGATACAGATATAAACGTCAAATCTCTATAGGGATTATCCAGTCGACTATTCTATTAGCAATCTCTAAAAGAATGTTTAGAACTAGCTTCTAAACTTTACCACGGGCCCATGGTTTTATCTGATTGCTAATCATATGGACTACCTATGCTCTGGTACACAGAACTGACGGATCCTATCTTGATACACATAGGACACCCTGAGGATCTATCTACACCCAACGAACAGGCGGAGGTCTGATCTAAATAGATCGGTGACGTGACTGCCATCTAAGTGTAGAAGATGTCTCATGTGCCCACAATGGCATCTCAAGTCTAAGAATCACAAGTGCTACTCAACCCGAGAAGATTCTTATTGACGCTGGTGTACCATCCATTAAGAATCTTCGGTGAGTCGTTCAGTGTTTATCCACTATAAACCCTACACGTCTATACTAGTCTCCAAGACTTATGGTTCATTGAGAAACCATTGGAATCATATATTCCAGTATACGACATGTACCGGTCTCAACGGATTTACTATACTGACCAAGTAGTGTAAACCTTGACCAGGAACTGTCTGAGAATGACAACGTCATGATACGACTCAATGTCCGTTGCGACGCTTTTGCAACTGTACCATGACTAATCATTCTAAGGTCATTACGTCTTTACCATATAAAAGAATAGATTATATTATAGAAACTGCATATATTATTACTAATAATAACGTTTTACAGAAGTATTTAACAAAAATACAACCGGGAATTGGCGCTCTGAGCACCAACCCCTACAATATGCGGATGGATACTTAACACATTGATCCTAGATCAAATCTCTCCCTTTCTCACTCAAGCTAGCACTAGTATTACTCTACTCACCCGTTACACTACACTTCTAAAGAAACCTCATATACATAGAAGGGAATAGGTGAGAAGAGAATACAAAGAGAACAGAGGTGATAAGGCTGGACACGCAGGTCCCATTTAATAAATCGAATTTATTACAACAATTTCTAAAATTGCCCACCCGACATACATTATTCATTCAACACAACCATGTATTCACACACATAAGCATGCTATCAATCAATCTAATCAAATTAATTAATCTGATAATTAAGTGATCATCCAATGTTCAAACAACGATTTGATTTTGTTCGAGTCAAACTCATTTTGCGAATAAGTACTTAAAGTACGAATTCATGAATTAAATTAAACTACATCATTAAATCTAATTTAACATGTATTTAATACTAATTCATTATTCAATTCCAATTAAATATTACACTTTTTATTAATAAACCTTTTACGATTTAAATTCCAATATAATCGTAACGCGTCTCAAAGACCGATTAATATCCAATATTAATTTAATTAAAGTCCAGTGGGCTTTTAATTAATTTCTTCAAGGCGTGGACTTTTGGTCAACTCGGGTCAAATCCGCAACCAAGTCCAATCCGGGATTTACCCCATAGCCTTTAATTAATTTTGGCCCATTAGGCCCAATTAAACATTAAAGGTTCATTAAGTCGTATTTGGGCTTTATGGTTAAGGTTTTGGGCCCAATTGGATCCAATCCATTTGGCCTAAACCCAACTTGATAAAATCAAGCCCAATAGGCCCAAATACAACATTAAAGTCCAATTTCCAAAATTAGGCCCAAATAATTAAATATACAAAATCAAATTTCATATTCAATTAAACTAAAGTGTATTACATGATTAATCAACTAAATCAATATTTCTAAAACACCATATTAGTCCAATTAATCATGCTTAATTCATTTTTATATGTCCAACACACAAATTGAAAAATCAAACCCATTTACATGCTACAAAGCTCTCGGCCAAGGAGGGATTTTGTGTCCGATTTGGTTTCAATCCAATCGAACCCATAATCGACATCAAATCACCATCCAATTTGATTTCATACACCATCCAATGTCACAAAATCAAAATTACCAAGACATTAGGGCATTATACCTATTCGGCCAAGGTGATTAATTTAGGGATTTTTATCCAATTCAAAATTAAATCCAATTCAATCTCAAATCAACATCATCCTACATCATTATAACTCATCCAATGAATTAAAATGAAAAAAATCCAAGATTTCCAAATATCCATCACATTCGGCCAACATAAGATTTTGGGATTTTTTGTCCAATTCAAAGTACTATCCAATTGACCTCAAATTAACATCAAACATTATGATTCCAATTCATCTAATGAATCAAAAAAAAAAATTTCCAAGAACCCAAAATCAATATAGCATTCGGCCAACATCACAAATTTGGGCAAAATTGATCCAATCACATTTTGTTGAAATTGATCAAATCAATCTTCAATTAAAGATCATTTAAACATGCTCAATTAATCAATTAAACCAAATCATGCTCAAAATCAAAATACCCAATATTACATTCATATTCGGCCAAGATGAAAAATTTGGGGAAAATAATTCCAAATCATTTTTCAACAAATTGGTCCAACCAAAATGAAATTAAACATGTTATAAGCATACTTAAACATCCATTTATTCAAATCATGCTCAACAAACATTTACCTAAATTTTAAGCCCTAAAATTTCATGCTTGAACCTATAGCTCTTGATGCCATTGTAGGTAAAAATCTAGGTCCCAATATCAAACAAGACATGAAAATCATGCATGAATACACCAACGAAGATAGCGGAATACTTACATTGGTTGGTTGAGTCGAATCGAAGACGAATGAAGCCAAAAAATGCACTGCCATGGACGTCCACTGCATGCAGTCCACTGCCTTCTGTCTTCAGTTTTTGAGCTGCGAAATGGAGCTCTTAATTTCGTCGGACGGATCCCGGCTCATGGTCGAACCTCCCTACCACCTTCGCAAGACTTGTAAGTGTGCTAGCACTTGAATTTTCACCATGAAAACCCACTCTTGCTTCCCTATTGTTCACTCCCAAACTAGTTCAAAACCAGTGAAGAAAATGGCTTTGTGCGTGAGGGAGATGAGAGAGATGAGAGATAAAATGTGTTATTGACTTAATAAAATGTAAAGCAAAATTGATTATATATTTTCCAAGAATAAAATAATCAATTTTTCATTTAACTTTATCAAATAATTATTGGAGCCAAAACCAAAAAGTTTTTTCCATCCAAAATGCTTTTACACTTTATGTCAAGTCCATCATTATTCATATCACCTTTATTAAAGTGACATGATGTCAAGTCACATCACTCAAAGTGACAAGTGATTTGACGCTTGATGCGACCGATTGATTTGACGCTTGATGCGACTTGCGTCGCCGCACTCGAATTCGAAATACGAATGCGCTCGCAATCACACCCGGGCTCGGGTTCGTTAATTCCAAATTAACGATTTTTCCGTCGCGTCGTAATTAAATGATTACGCCTAGCGAATTCATTATTCACGTCGCTAACGAATTTATTCTAAATTAATTCGTTCGCTCGAATTAAAATCTAATTTTAATTCCGCGTCGAAATCTAATTTCGTTTAATATATTGAATATATTAATTACCGATTAATTCCAAATTAATCGTTATCTCTCTCTAGACGATATTTTATCCTAGATAAAATATCTCCGTAATTAATCCTAGATTAATTTTCTCTCTCTTCTATATAATCCCAGATATTCAAGAGTGCGAGTTGTGCGTCATCGGTGGATTATCGGGAAGCGACCCATGAGATCCCCGGATAAGTTGGCAGTAAATACGGTCGTCGGAGTATCCGAATCACGTACGTACCAAGTACTATGTTCTACCGATTTACGAGACAAGGTCGACTCCTAGCAAAGCACCAAGTCTTCCCAATTCTCCGGACATATCCAATTAAGAATATCAAAGATCTGTTATCAAGCGTAGTATACGATTATATTGTGTGCATCGGCCCAGTATCGGATAGTCATGTGCTAGGGCTGGGGCTGGATAAGTGTCCGCCCCGTCCGAAGCACATATCGGATGTCTGGTAACATAGTCTCTATAATCGGATAGTTATGACCTGGTCACAATATCCTGATTGGTTGCGCAACACTCAAGAGCACTAGTACCGTATCCTGCGTGACATCATCTCCATAATGACTGAAGTAACACTTCCGTCTCGACATCACACCCAATACACTACGACTTTCTGATAAACCCAGAAGTAGTGTACGCAGAACCGGTTAAAGCCTGTACCACCAAGACTAAAGTTTATCGATTATCGTAAGTATTAGCGATGTAAGTCTCAAGTTAAGACTATACACACCTACCTTGATTTCGGCCTCCCATAGACACATAGTCATAATACCAATGGGATTCTGAGGGGTCTATCCAGAGCGAAGCTGTTTCCCGTACCATCGGTGAAACACGACCTCCTATCGCACTTGCATAAGTATCCAATACTTATATATATGAGAACTATGTCGTTGTGCCCTCACAACGCACACAAGTGCAATACTAGCCTATTCCGCATTATCGATGTCCAGTCTCGATAATACTACGGCTAGGGATATTTAATGATTAATCATTCGGGGACTGATACTGTCTCATATCATTCTCAGTCCAGGAACTAATCATAGGGACCTCTCTTCATTTATATATTTATGGTTATCTAATCACAAATGATGAGAGTGCAATTTCCTTGTCACATAGTCAATTTGCTACAACAACACAATGATCTGTGCAAATAGTGACGTTATGGGTCATTTTGTCCAACATACATATGGATATAGCCCTTCACGAATATCTCATAAATAGAGACAGATCATAATTCTGCTAAATCCTTCTTAATATTTTGTCTCTTAAGCACCATTGATTCTATAATGAACAATTAATTCATTACAATTATGAATATAAAAATTTATATTTGTAATAGAAAAGTTGAGCGATCAAATTGTTCAAGTCTCGAATCAACTCTTAAAAAAAGAAATTCTTCTGCTTCTCGTAAGAATGAGTGAATTCCATATCTATGCAAAACGTTCCCAGTAACACACCAAACCATATCCCTAAAATACATAGTTATTGGCCAGGAATGCAACAGCAACCTCACCATTGTAAATCAAAGGACATAGTCTGTCATGCAAGAGTTCGTAGTACACTCAGGAGTAAGATCAAATCCATATATGACCATATATTAGTTAAAATGAATTTATTTGATTAACATATATTAAAAGAAATTCGTATTTATCTGAGTCCAGTCCTATATGATCTCATCATACAAGGTGCCTCCATTCCAATGTCACTACATGAACGATCCCGGATCAAGGTCATTATACAAGTATAGAATAGACCATAACTATTGATAAACCACAAACAAAGTACCCTCTTTGTTTTCTCTCTATGGACTATTTAGATTACTAACTTCAAACTTAAATCCTCTTGTGCATCAAACATTAAGGTACAAGAGTAATCAAGATAAACAAGACAATTGGACAATATGCGATATAAATCAAATAACTTAGATAAAATGAATAATGCATTTATTATTATTATTATTACAATAATCAATTATGTTTTACAATACATGAAGCTTTAGGACATAAATCCCAACAATCTCCCACTTGGACTAGAGTAAATGAGACATGTCATGTAATCCTAAACCTTTTAGGTGACCTTCAAACACTTTAGCCGACAAGGTATTTGTAAACTGATCAGCCAGGTTGTTTACGGATGGAATCTGTGTGACAACGATATCTCATCTCTGCACTATCTCCATAATAAGGTGATATTTCCTCTCAATCTACTTACTCCTCTTGTGGCTTCTTGGTTCTTTGGAGTTCGTCACTGCACCACTATTTACGCAAAAAAGTATGAGTGGTTTATCCATATTCGGAACAACATTCAGTTCTGCCAAGAACTTACGGAGCAAAACTGCTTCCTTAGATGCTTCAAAAGCTGTTACTTATTCAGCCTACATGGTGGAGTCAGTAATACAAGATTGCTTAATGCTCCTTCATACTATAGGCCCACCACCTAGGTTGAACACTGATCCAGTTATTGATTTCCTAGAATCGACATCCGTTTGAAAATCATAGTCAGTATATCCTCTCAGAATCATATCCTGACTTGTATATACAAGCATATAATTTCTCGTTCTCTGAAGATACTTGAGAATATGTTTCACTGCTACCTAATGATCTAATTCTAGGTTGGATTGAAACCTACAAACCACTCCTACTGCAAAACAGATGTACAGTCTCATGCATAACGTAACATACATAAGACTTCCAACTGCTGAAGCATATGATATATGTCTCATCTCCTCTTAGGAGACTATTTCTTAGACAAATGAATTTCATGCCTGAAAGGTAAATTCCCTTACTTGGAATTCTGCATACAAAATCGCATAAGAATTTTGTCGATATAGGTTGCTTGAGACATTGCTAACAGTCGTTTCTTGTGATCCTAAATGATTTGGATCCTAAGTACATAACTTGCCTCTCCCAAATCTTTCATTTGGAATTGGTTAGCTAGCCAGATTTTCACGTCCGATAATATCTTTCCATAATTCCCATTGAGTAAAATATAATCAACATATAACACAAGGAAAACCACATTCCCATCAATGATGCGCTTGTATACACAAGGCTCATCGATGTTCTGCTCAAAGATATAAGACTTGATCGTAGTATCAAACCTTATGTTACAAGATCTAGATGCTTGCTTAAGTCCAAAAATGGACCTTTGCAACTTGCAAACTTTTTTCTTTTGACCTTGGGTAATGAACCCATCTTTTTGTATCATATAGATACTCTCATCAAGATAGCCATTCAAAAATACAGTCTTGACGTCCATTTACCAAATCGCATAGTCATAATATGCGGCAATGGAAAGAAGAATCATGTTGGATTTAAGTATGGCTACCGACGAGAAAGTTTATTCATAGTCAACTCCCTATTTCTCGGTATAACCCTTTTCCACTAGCCTAGCCTTGAAAGTCTGTACTTTCCCATCTATTCCTCTTTTTCACTTATAGATCCACTTGTAACCTATGGGTTTTACTCCATCAGGTTTGTCTACAAGTTCCCAGACTGAGTTAGAGTACATAGACACCATCTCAAGGTTCATGGCTTTCAGCCATTCCTCTTTATCAGTATCTTCTATTGCACTACGATAGGTCAATGGATCATCTATACCATCACAAGATGCAACAACTTGCACCTCACCATTTCCTAGATAGCATTTAGGTGTTTTACAACCCTCCCACAATGTCTAGGTGGTATGATATCCTGATAAACTTGCATCTAACTTTCAGATGTAGAAGGTATAATGTCTTTGTCAACATTTGACAATGGTGTACTGGTCTTACCAGTAAGTAACACCTCAAGTAACACTTTACTTTGAGGTTTGAACTCTCTCGTATAGTCCTCCTCAAGAAATATAGCATTTATCGACACAAATACTTTATTATCTTATGTACTATAAAAGAATCAACCCCTAGTTTCCTGAAGATAGCCTACAAATAGGCACACATGTGATTGTGGTTCCAACTTATTAGTCTTGTTCTTTAGCACATGTGCTGGACACCCCCATATACGAAAATGTCATAAACTAGCTTTACGACCATTCCATAACTCTAAGGGAGTCTTAGGAACAGACTTAGAAGGAACTACATTCATGATATACATTGCAGTTTGCAATGCATACCCCCAAAATGAACTAGGTAGAGTGCTATAACTAAACATTGATCTCATCGAGTCTAGAAGGGTACGATTTCTCCTTTCTGCAACACCATTTTATTGTGGTGTTCCAGGTGTTGTGAGCTGTGAAACAATTCCATGCTGAACTAAGAAGTCCTCGAAATCTCTATCAAGGTATTCTCCTCCACGATCTGATCATAGAATTTTGATGCTTTTACCTAACCGGTTCTCAACCTCAGCATGATACTCTTTGAACTTTTCAAATGTATCTGACTTGTGCTGCATTAGGTAAACATACCCATATCTGGAATAATCATTAATGAAAATGACGAAGTGTTCAATGTTAGTGTCCTAGACATGCCCAAGGTCTCTAATACATGATTTATTGTGTGAATGATCAAGATAGTTGCGGAAACAACTTACATTGATCGGATGTTCATTTCAAAAAACTTTGTATGTTTGTTCGAAGCTCCAAACCTTCTTTGAGTGAATCTAACCCCAATGGTGAGTTTCCCTGTCACCTTGATTTGCTCTTTAAGTTCTAGCTTTGGAAAATTTTGCAACAAAATTTTACATTTGGAGAGGAATAAGTCACTGCAAAAGCAAGGAGAAGGAGATGTGATACTTTTGTGTTTTTGATAATTTTTTTTCTATAAACCTATTCCAAAGTCAACTTCAAAAGTTGTATATACATTTACCAAAAAGCAAAAGTAAAATGAAATGTGTGTTGGAGGGAAAAGAGCATTCAATGCTCTCAACCACTTCCATAAAGTAGAATGACTAGTGATGTAAGTTGGTGGGCCCCACTTTAAATTCAAAATTCAAGTAGGCTTGCTCAACACACTTTAGGATCGGGTTCATTTAATCCGATTAAACGAATTTTCCGTCGTGATTTAATTAAATCCAATTTAATTAAATAATAATGCATAGCAAAATTATTACGAAAGTCACGAATTAATTCTAAATTAATTCGTTCGCCCGAATTAATTCTAAATTAATTCGTTCGCCCGAATTAATTCTAAATTAATTCGTTCGCCCGAATTAAAATCCAATTTTAACTCCACTTTGAAATTCGATTTCAATTAATATATCCAATATATTATTTGATCGATTAATTCCAAATTAATCACGTTTTCTCTTCTATTTGAATTTTATCCCAGATAAATTCTTACCTCAATTAATCCCAGATTAATTTTCGCTTTCTTATAATTAATCCTAAATTAATTTTGTTAGAGTCAAATGTCATCGGTGAATCTTTGGGAAGCGGCCCAAGAGATCCCGGGATATGTTGGCAGTAAATCCAGTCATCGGACTATCCAAACACGTGCGTACCCCGTACCACGTTCTTACCGATTTACAAGACATGGTTGGCTTCTAGCAAAGCACCGTGCCTACCCAATTCTCTAGAAATATTCAACAAAGAATATATAACCTTTATCAAACATTGTATACTATGTATTCCGTATTACGATCCAGTATCGGATGTCACATGCTAGGCCTGGGGCTGGAATTATATATGCCCCATATGAAGCATATATCAGATCACTAGCAACTAGTCTCTTTAATCGGATAATCATGACATAGTCATACTATCCCGATACCTGCAGCATATTAGAGTACTAGTTTTGTATCCATGCATGATCATCTTCTCCATGTGAATGAAGTGATACTTTTATCTTGACATCACACACAATACACTACGATTCTTAGTAAACCCAGAAAAGACGTACACAGAACCTGTTAAAGCCCCGGATGACCAAAACCAAAGCATACTGATTGTCGCAAGTATTACCGATGCAAGTCTCAGGTTAAGACCACATACACATACCCTGATTCGGATTCCCATAGACACATAGTCATACTACCAATGGGATTCCGAGGGGTCTATCCAGAGTGAAGCTCTTCTCGGTCCAACGGCTAACAGAACCTCCTATCACACTTGTATAAGTATTCTATACATAAATATATGAGAACTATGCTTATAATCTTCCATAACGCGCACAAATGTAATACTAGTCTATTCCGCATTATCGATGACAAGTCTCGATAATACTACGACTAGGGATATTTAATGATTAAGCCGCTCGTGGAATAATATTGTCTCATATCTTTTAATCCGAAACTAATCATAAAGACTTTTATCATTTATATATCAAAGTAATCTAATTTCAAAATGATAAAATAGCAATTTCATTTGTCGCATAATTAATTTGTACAAAAACCACAATGTCTTTTACAAATAAGGATGCTATGGGTCATAATTGTCCAATAATCTCCCACTTGGCTCATAGCCAATCACTCAAGTATCTAACACCTGAACTATGTACGTGTCGCTCAAACTTATGCTGAGAAATAGCTTTCATCACCGGATCTACAATGTTGTCATCGGAAGTGATCTTTTCAATCTTCACATTGCCATGATGTATGATCTAACGTATCAGATGGAAACGTTGAAGTACATGCTTGGATCGATGATGAGATCGCGGTTCCTTAGCCTGCGCTATAACCCAGTTATTGTCACAATACAAAAGAACATGCCTAGCTGCTAATGAAACTACTCCTATTCCAATTAGGAATTTACGGATTCAAACTATTTCTTTTTCTGCCTCAGCTGCAGTGATATATTCAGCTTCTGTTGTTGAATCAGCAATAGTCTCTTGCTTGGAAGATTTCCAGCTCAATACTCCGTTGTTTAAACAAAATATATACCCAGATTGCGACTTAAAGTCGTCTTTATTGGTTTGGAAACTTGCATCGGTGAACCCAGTAACCTCAAGTTCTCCATCTCCATATATTAAGAAAGCATCCATAGTTCGTCTAAGATACTTAAGGATGTTCTTAACAGCAATACAGTGACCATCATCAGGATAGGCCTCATAGCGACTGCACATGCTCAAAGTATATGAGACATCAGGTGGCATACATAACATGGCATACATGATAGATCCGACTACAGAAGTGAACGAGAGTCGACTAATGTTATCTCTCTCATCTTGATTTTTAGGACACATGTCCTTATATAGAAAGATGCCATGTGACACTGGAAGCAGTCCCCTATTAGATTGATCCATGTTGAATCTCTTCAACACTTTAACAATGTACGAGCTCTGAGAGAATCCAAGCAGCTTTCTGGATCTATCCTGGTAGATCCTTATTCCCAGAATGAAGGATGCTTCTCCCAGATCTTTCATGGAGAATTTCAATGAAAGCTAAGCTTTCACCGATTGTAGCATAGGAATTTCATTGCCCATAAGCAACAAAACATCAACGTAAAGGATAATGAATGTCAATGCGCTCCCATTAACCTTCTTATATACACAAGAATCATCTTCATTTTGAATGAAATCATATTCTTTTATGATCTCATCAAAACATTGGTTCCAAGAATGTGATGCTTGCTTCAATCCATAAATGGATCGATTTAACTTGCAAACCTTGTTTGCATGTTTTGGTAAGACAAAACCGTCAGGCTTTTGCATATAAACATCCTTCAAAAGGTTTCCGTTAAGGAAAGCAGTTTTGACGTCCATCTGTCATATTTCATAATCGAAATATGCAACAATAGCAAGCATTATCCGAATGGATTTATTCATGGCAACAGGTGAAAAAGTTTCGTCGTAATCGACACCATGTCGTTGACAATACCCTTTCTTCATTTTAAATACCTATGTACAACCAATCGGCTTAACACCTTCTGGTGCATCAACCAGTGCCCATAATTGGTTGGTATACATGGAATCCATTTCAGAAATCATGACATCTTTCCATAAAGCGGTGTCGATACCTTGTATCGCTTCCTCTTACGTATCCGACTCATTATCCTCAATAAGATTAATATCTACGTGAGGTGAGATCAGAAACCCATACCTCTCATGTTGTATTCTGACTCTCTCCGACCTACGCGGTTCTTGTGTATTAGAAGATTGTGGTACAGTCTCATCCCTGATGAACTGTTCATGTTCCGTAAGGGAGTCTGTGCTAGGAACAGTATCACTACGATTTTCATCGATTTTTACTTTCCTCCCACTTAGCACTGCATTTAGGAATTCCTTTTCAAGGAAAACCGCTTGGAGAGCAACAAACACCTTGTTCTCTTGTGGGTTGTAGAAGTAATATCCTTTGGTTTCCCTAGGATAACCACAAATAGGCATGTATTTGATTTGGGTTCTAGTTTGGTACCATCTAAATGTTTAACGTATGCCAAGCATCCCCAAATCTATAGGAATGAGAAACTCGATTTATTTCATGTCCATATTTCATATGGAGTCTGTTCCACAGACTTTGACGGAACCTTATTCAAAATAAGTACTGCAGTGTTCAATGCGTATCCCCAGAAGGAAATTGATAGCTCGGTGCGACATATCATAGACCTTACCATGTCCAACAAAGTTTGGTTTCTCCGTTCGGACACACCATTTAATTTAGGTGTTCCGTGAGGAGTCCACTGTGAAAGAATATCATACTCTTTCAAGTAATCTAGAAACTTATTGCAAGTATTCTCCACCACGGTCCGACCGTAATGTTTTAATACTTTTACCGGTCTGTTTTCTAATTCGTGTCGAAACTCTTTAGATTTCTCAAAAGTTTCTGACTTGTTTCTCATAATATACACATAACTGTAACGCGATGCATCATCTGTAAAGGTTATGAAGTATTCAAATCCACCTCTAGCCTTGCTAGACATGGGCCCACATAAGTCACTATGAACGAGGGCTAACAGATCAGTGGAACGAACATCTTTACCGCTAAAATGTGTTTTAGACATTTTGCCTAATAAACCAGATTCGCAGACATCATATGAATTAGGATCAAATCCATCCAAGTATCTACTCTTCGAAAGTGTGGATATGCGAGTCTTGTTAATGTGTCCTGGACGACAATGCCACAAATAAGATTCATTTGTTTTACTCATTTTGAGCCTATTGTTTGTTGTATTATATGTTTCAGATTCATTTATATTCAAAATATAAAGAACGTTATTTGCATTAGCAATACATATCTCTAAATCATTTTTTTAAATAAAACACCCAGTGTTTCGGAATACAAAAGTGTACCCGCATTGGGTCAAACAAGATACAGAGATAATGTTCCTAGTCAAACTAGGTACATAATAAACGCCAGATAATGAAAGTACATGCCCCGATGGTAGTTCCAAAATATAAGTCCCTACAGCTAAAATAGTGACTCTGGTCCCATTTCCAACTCGTAGGTCAATCTCGCCTAAGTCCAGTCTCTTGTTAATCCACAGATCTTGCACATCAGTACATATATTGTTGGGTTTCTAGATTAGTCCCAAGATCAATTCAAGCAATGAAACATGTGTGAATACTAAAAGAAGAATGGAGGAATCATACATAAAATAATCAGCATTTGCGATGCGAGGAACAACAAAAATCTTAAAGCTTTGACTCCATGAGGCTCAAGGCTTTGCTCCATTTTTGTGCTCCAATTTTTTAGTCCTTCAAGCTCCAAGCTTGGTGTACATTCCATGCCCATGGGTGGGTTTCCCTATCACCATCATATGACTCCTAATGTGTGCTAGCACAAGGAAATTTTGCCACAAAATTTTCCCTAAAGCTTCTCCATGCTCACGGTTTTTGTAAGAAAGAAAGAAGAAAATTGGCCCTTGGCCGAGAGTTGTAGTAGAGGAAAGAGAGAAGAAAAATCAAGTGTTGTGTTGGTTATTTTATTTCTAAAATAAAATAAAACATATACCAAAAATTTTTATCAAAGCCTTGCAAAAAGTCAACAAATTTTTTGAGCCAAAAGGCAATTAATGCCTTCTAACCACTACCATCACTATTCACATCAATCAATGATGACAAGAATCACTTCACTCAAAGTGATGTGACTTCCATCACTTGATTGACTAGTGATTTGACGCTAGATGTGACTTGTGGGCCGCACTTAAATTCGAAATGAGAGTGGGTCCGCAAACACTCCCGGGCTCGGGTTCGCTAATTCCAAATTAATCAAATTTAAGTAAATAATTATGCCTAGCAAAATTACTATTCAAGTCGCTAGGGAATTAATTCTAAATTAACTCGTTTGCCCGAATTAAACTCTAATTTTAATTCCGCTTAGAAATCCAATTTCGTATAATATATCGAATATATTATTTTATCGATTAATTCCAAATTAATCAAATCTCTCTTTAAACGATATTTTATCCCAGATAAAATATCTCCGTAAATAATCTAAGATTAATTTTCTCTCTCTTATAATTAATCCCAGATTAATAAAGTGTGAGTCATACGTCATCGGTGAATCTTCAGGAAGCGACCCATAAGATCCCCAGATAAGTTGGCAGTAAATCCGGTCGTCAGACAATCCGAACATGTACGTACCTAGTACTACGTTTTTACCGATTTACAAGACATGGTTGGCTTCTAGCAAAACACCGTGCCTACCCAATTCTCCAGAAATATTCTTAAAGGAATATGCGATCTATATCAGGCGTAGTATACGTAGTATTATGTATTACGATCCAGTATCAGATGTCATGTGCAAGGCCTGAGGCTGGAATTGTGTCTGCCACGTACGAAGCAAATATCGGATCTCTGGTAACTAGTCTCTATAATCGGATAATCATGACCTAGTCATATTATCCCGATGACTGCAGTACAAAAGATAACCAATTGCGCACAAGTGTAATACTAGTCTATTCCGCATTATCGATGTCCAATCTCGATAATACTACGACTAGGGATATTTAATGATTAAATCTTCATGGATTGATACTGTCTCATATCATCTCAATCAGGAACTAATCATAAGGACCTTTTATCATTTATATATCTTGGTAATCTAATTACAAATGATAAAAGAGCAATTTTCTTTGTCACATAGTTAATTTGTACAAAAACACCATGATCTGTACAAATAGTGATGTTATGGGTCTTAATTGTCCAACAATCTACCACTTGGCCTATAGCCAATCACTCAAGTGTCCTACACCCGAACTATGTACGGTTCGCTCAAACTTCTGCTGATAAAATACTTTCGTCAGTGGATTAACAGTGTTATCATCTGATGCAATTTATTCGATCATCACATCGCCACGATGTATGATCCGAACGAATGAAATGAATATTTGAAGTATATATCTGGATCGTTGATGAGACCATTAATTCTTTAGCCTAGCTCAGATGCTAACAGAACTACTCCTAATCTGGTTAGGATTATTATCAATCCAAAAGGCTTCTATTGCTGCCTCAGCTGCAGCAATATTTCGCTTTTGTTATTTATTTGGCAACAATATCTTGCTTGGAAGATTTTCAGCTAACTGTTCCTTTGTTCAAACTATATAGTATCGTTCTTACGACTTATAGTCGTTTTTATCGGTCAGGAAACTTACAACGGTGAACCCAGTCACTTCAAGTTCTCATTCTCCATAGTATAAGAAATCATTCTTAGTTCATCTAAGATACTTAAGGATGTTATTAACATCAATCCACTGACTATCACTTGGATTGGCCCGACTGTGAATCCATATGCTCAATGTATATGAGACACCAGGTCGCTTACATTTTTCAATATATGAGTTCTCGGAGAGTGTCAAAAACCTTTAGATCTATCCCAGTAGATCTTTAATCCTAGAATAAAGGTTGTTTCTCCCAAGAATTCTACGAAGAATTTTCATGAAAGCGAAGCTTTCACCAATTATTTTTTGGGAATATCATTTCCAAGAAATGACATATCATCATTCATTTAGGACAACCACTGTCAGGGTGCTCCCACTAACATCCTTATATACAGAAGAATCATTTTCGTTTTGAATTAAATCATATACCATTATGATTACATCAAAACGATAGTTCTAAGAACGCAATGCTTGCTTCAATCCATCTATGGATCGAATTAACTTGCAAACCTTGTTTGCTTGTTTTGGTATGACAAAACCGTCAGGATATTATACACATCCTCCAAAAGGTTTCCGTTTAAAGAAAACAATTTTGATGTTCAGCTGCCATATTTCATAAATAAAACATGCAGCATCAGCAAGCTTTATCCAAATGGATTTAACCATGGAAATGGTTAAAAGGTTTCATCGTAATCGACACAATATTGATAACGATACCTTTTCGCTACAAGCCCAGCTTAGTACGTTGGTATGTTGCCTTCTATGTATGTCTTCCTTGAAAACTTATATAGTACTAATAGACACAATGCCTTCTGGTACAACAACTAGTATCTAAACTCGGTTGGTATACATGGAATCCATTTCGGACTTTATGGCACTTTGCCATAATAGGGAGTCGATACCTTGTATCACTTCCTCAAAAGTAGTCAGTTCGTATTCCTTAATAAGATTGACATCTTTATGAGGTGAGATCAGAAACCCATACCTCCCAGGTTGTTTTTTGACTCTCTCCGACTTGCGCAATTCTTGTGTATTCGAAGATTATTGGTATAGTTTCATCCTTGATGAACTATTTGTGTTCCATCAAGGAATCGGCGCCTGGAATAATATTCCTCCGATTTTCATCGAGTTTTACTTTCCTCCCACTTACCACTGCATATAGGTATTCCTCTTAGGAAAACCGCATGGCGAGCAACAATTACATTGTTCTTTTGCAAGTTGTATAAGTATAATACTTTGGTTTCCCTAGGATAACCTACAAATTTGGCGCTTATCCGCTTTGGGTTTTAGTTTGGTATCATCCAAACATATGCCTAGCATTCCCAATCTTCAGGAATGAGAAAACCTAGTTTCTTTCCTGTTCATATCTAATATGAAGTCTGTCTAACAAATTTTAATGAAACCTTATTCAAAATAAGTTTTGCACTGTTTAAAGCTTATCCTTTGAAGGAAATGGTAGCTCAGAGCAACTCATGATTAACCTTATCATGTCCAACCAAATTCGGTTTCTCTGTTCGGACACACCGTCAAATTGACGTGTTTCGGGAGGAGTCCTCATTGAAAGAATACTATACTCTTTCAAGTATTTGAGAAACTTATTGCTTAAGTATTTTCATCATGGTCCAATCATGGTGTTTAATACTTTAGCCGATCTGTTTGTCTACTTCGTGTCGAAACTCTAAAAGTTTCCGATTTGTGTTTCAAAATTAACACATAACCATAAAGTGATGCCACATCCGTAAAGGTCACGAAATATTCATATCCATCTCTAGCCAAGCTAGACATGGGCCCACTTACGTCACTATGAACGAGGGCTAACAGATCGGTGGCACTTGTACTTTTACCACGTAAAAGGTGTTTTAGGCACTTTGCCTAATAAACTAGATTCGTAGACATTATTTGAATAGAATCAAATACGTCCTAGTATCCACTGTTCGAAAGTGTGGATATACGAGTCTTGTTAATTGTGTCCCAGACAATATTGCCACATATAAGTCTCATCTGATTAAATTAATTTGAGCTATTTGTTTGTCATGTTATACGTTTGAGATTTATTTATATTCAAAATATAAATACTGTTATTCACATCTAATGTGTTTATCTCAATATCATCTTTATATAATAAAAAACTTTAGTGTTCTAGAATATAAAGGTATATCCGCAACGGGTTAAACACTGATATAGAGATAATGTTCCTAGTGAAACTAGTTACATTGTAACGGTTTCCTAATTTAAGTACACACCCAAAAGGGTAGTTCCTAAACTTAGGTATCTACAGTTAAAACAAAGACTCTCGTCCCGTTTCCGATTTACAGATAAATCTCAACTGAAGTCAGTATCCTGCTAATCAGCAGATTCTGCACACCAGTACATATTTATGTACCACATTCAGTATCTAAAATCCAATTTTAATACTAGTAGTGAACATTTTATGACAAACATATTTGAAGCGGAGAGCCTTGCCCCTCTCACTTCCTTCATGTATGCCTTGTCCATACGACAGTCACGCTTCTAGTGACCCCATTTGCCACAGTTTAGGCAGACATTTTAGGATATGTCCTTGTCTTCCTAGAAGATTATAATGATTTTGCCTGCCCCATTTTCCAACCCCCTAAGCCTTTCGGCCAGCCTTGGCCTTCCGAAATGCCGAAGTAAGTAAGATGCGCTTGCGCTTCTTGTCCTATTGCAAACTCTGGCCTTGTCTATTGAGTATAGCCATTAACTCTCCAAGATTTTTCTATTGCAATTTGTACTTCTAAGATTAAGGATAGATCTATGAAGTCCTTCAATTTCAATACATACTTTAAGAATCTAATCCTTAGTTATGACTAAGAAATTAAGGAGTATTTCAGGCAAGCATAACGGATTAAGCACATAAAGTTATCATCACATGAATATTCCAAGTATCAGTTCTACTATCACTCAAACTTTTTTTTGCTTTTCCTTGGCTTAGGCTCGAGACGTCACTCTATCAAATAAAATAACTTCTCTCTCACTCATTACTATCTTGAGATTTTTATCCAAATCTGAAAATTAAAGTCGTTTTAAAACATTGTCACCCTGTTATGTTTTAAAACACTAATCTTTCAGTTATCTTGATTGCTTTAGTCCAACTATCCAATCAACGATTTCAGGTACTATTAAATATAATGATTACTATAGTCTAACTATATAATCAACTATAATTTAATTGTTAAATTCAATTATTTGATTACTATAATCCAATTATAAATCAACTAATTATATTGAATGAAGTAGTTTGAATACAGTCCAACTGTATAATTAAAACAACGATTAAATATTAGTCCAACTAATATATTAATTATTGACGAAAAATTTGAAATGAGCGTGTATGACAAGTAACTAAACGAATATTGCAAATTTATGCTTGCCTCCCACTATTTTTCGGCGAGCCTCTAACCCTATGTGGAGTACTCGGGAAACCTTGTTTCCTTGTGGGCTAGGATCCAGTTAAATAACACACAATCTTGACTTTGGCCAACAAATTGTATGATAATTAACTAGGTAGATTTCTATGATCAATTTGATCCCATCCAATTCCTAGATCCAGTAGGTGGACATCCAAGTCCGAAACATATATCTTATATATGCCAATATATCCAATATATTCCCTAACCTTTTTCCTCTGAATCAACTAAGCCTTGGCTTTGGCACAACAAACTTAGTGATCCCAGCTAAACGGAACCCATTGACCATGGAAAGCTTTGTAATCAATGTCGATGGACAAGAAGTGATCTTGACTTTGGCCAAAAAATCACAAACTTGGACAAGACATCGATATGGAAACAAAGCCTTCATGATTCAAACACATCTGTGACGGCCAAAGGTCTTGACTTTGGCCAACAAACAGTGCCAAGTCTTGGATCTTGAGTAAGAATCACTCAATGGAAGGGAAAACGCTTAATATATGTTGAGGTTTTTTCGCGTAAAATTAGCAACCATTTTATTATATTTGTTAAGGTCTCATCATCATACACACTTAAACATGCATTTTAAACATTATATAAGGCGCGTATAAAAAATATAATAATGATATGCGGATGGATACTAACACATTATTCCTAGAACAAATCTCTCCATTTCCTCTCTCCCGCTGCACAAGTATTACTTCCCCGATTAAATAACACTTATAAAGAAACATCATTTACATTGGGGGAATGGTGAGAAGAGAAATACCCAGGTCAAGAGGTAATGGCTGCCCGCAGGTCCAATTAAAAATTCTCAATTTATTACAACAATTTCCAAAATTGCCCTCACCCATCTAATATCCATCCGATATACATATTCATACACCGCATTCATGTATTCACACAAAGCATGTTATCAATCAATCTAATCAATTAATTAATCTTGAAAATAATGACCAGCCAATTGTTAGACAGTTATGACCCATAGCGTCACTATTTTGTAAATGATATTGTATTATTGTACTAAATTAACTATGTAGTAATGAAATTGCCTTTTACCGTTTTGTAATTTATTTACTTTGATATAAATGGTAAGAGTCACTATGATTAGTTCCGGATTGTGATGATATGAGACGGTATCAATCCATAAAGGTTTAATCATTAAATATCCCTAGTCGTAGTATTATCGAGATTGGACATCGATAATGCGGAATAGACTAGTACTGCACTTGTGCATGTTGTGAGGGCACAACGGCATAGTTCTCATATATTTAAGTATAGGATACTTATGCAAGTGCGGTAGGAGGTTGTGTTTTACCGATGGTACGGAAAACAGCTTCGCTCTGGATAGACCCCGCGGAATCCCATTGGTAGTATGTCTGCGTGTCTATGGGAGTCCGCTTCAGGGTAGGTGCATATGATCTTAACCTGAGACTTGCATCGCTAGTACTTACGACAATCGGTAAACTTTAGTTTTGGTGGTCCAGGGCTTTAACGGGTTCTGTGTACACCTCTTCTGGGTTTATCGAGAATCGTAGTGTATTGGGTGTGATGTCAAGATGGAAGTATCACTTCAGACATATGGAGATGATGATCGCGAGGGATACAGAACTAGTACTCTATAATGGTTGCAACCATCGGGATAATATGACTAGGTCAGGATTATCCGATTCAAAAGAGACTGGTTGCTTGATGTCCGATATGTGTATCGTACGGGGCAGACACATCTCCAGCCCCAGGCCTTACATGTGATCATCCGATACTGGTTCGATATACACTATACTACGGTATACTACGCCTGTTATAGATCTTATATTCCAATAAGAATATTTCTGGAGAATTGGGTAGGCATGGCGTTTTGCTAGAGGCTAACCTTGTCTTGTAAATCGGTAAAAACGTAGTACTTGGTACGTACGTGTTCGGATAATCTGACGGCCGTATTTACTGCCAACATATCCAGAGATCTTGGGTCGCTTCCCGAAGATTCACCAATGACGTATGATTCAAACTCGATTAATCTTGGATTAATTACGGAGAGACTTTATCTTGGATAAAGTACTATAACTAGAGAGAACGGATTAATTTGGAATTAATCGTAAAATTATTATATTCGATATAATAATCGAAATTCGATTTCGACGCGAAATTAAAATTAGATTTTAATTCGGGCAAACGAGTTAATTTAGAATTAATTCGTTAGCGACGTAAATAATAATTTCGCTAGGCGCAATTATTTATTTAAATTCGATTTAATTAACGTCGCGACGTAAGTTCGGTATTTCGGAAATATCGAACCCGAACACGCGTGAGTGCACGTGGGCCCACTTTCATTTGGAAACGTGTGGGGCCCACATGACACATGTCATTTTATGCATTATTTATTGTTAATACATTGCATGGTGATAGTGTACAATACACTCAATGGTTTTGCATGGAGTTTGAGTGTTTGACACTCTAAGCCATTGCATGATTTGTGTCATAAGTTTATTATTAATTTAATAAATATTATGGCATAAATATAAATTGATTTTTTGTAACAAAAAATCATAAAACTCCTCTCTCTCTCACATTGCCGAAACACATGCAGTTTTGGGCTCTCCATTTCTTCAATTTTTGTGGCAAGATTTGAAGAAGTTGTGCATTCAAAATCACAACAAAGGCTAGCACCTTCAAGGGATCATACATAGGTGATATGGGAAACTAATCCTTGAGCTTGGAAGGATCAAACTCGACTTGGAGTCTCTCTTTTCTTCTTGCCGAGAGCTTCACTGCACAAGGGAGGAATTTCGCATCATCTTAGCATCCATTTTCAAGTATTGTGAGTATGATTCCGCCATACTTCAATTAATCATTCATGTATTATATATTTTTGCTTGTTCTTGTTGATCTTGGGGCTTGGTAATTATTCCAACAATGGTATCATTGAGCTTAAAGAGCATGCAAATATATTAGGATGTTATTTGGGGAAAATTGTATGAAGCATGATTTGATGAGTTTGCTTGATTAAATATGCTTAGATGTATGTTATTTAGATTATACATCATCAATTTCATGGAAAATAAATTGGATTAATTTTTCCAACCCAAATGAGGCTTGGCCGAATACATGCAAGCATATGGACTAGATGATTTTTTAATTTTAAGACATTAGATGACTTGAAACAATATGGAATGATGATTTGTAACTCGATTGGATTGAAAACGAAATCGGAACCATTTTAATCACCTTGGCCGAATGCTTGATGGAGGATTAGGGACTTGATTTTTTGATTAAATAATGTTGGACATATATTTAAGATAAAAATATGATTAATGGATTAATTTGATATTTTGGGAATATTGATTTAAAGGATTAATCATGATAATACACTTTAATTAATTAAGTTATAAAATTTGGAATTTTAAAATTTGGTTAGTTGGGCTTAATTTTGAATTGGGCCTAAAACTATTATATTTGGACATAATGGGCTTGGTTGGGCCAAGTAGATTTGGACCATTTGGATTGGATCCAAAATGGGCCTAAATCACACCATTTAAGCCCAAATGTAATAAATGGGCTTTTATGTTTAATTGGGCCTTATGGGCTTGATATTGATTTTATGGCATATGAGGGTGATTCCTTATTGGGCTTGGTAATTGGGTTTGACCCATACATTGACCAAAACCCAAGCCTAAAGAAATCAATTGAAAGCCCATCGGACTTTAATTAAACGGACATTAGATGTTAGTTGGGCTTTGAGACCCGATTGTATTAGATTTGGAATCTAAGTTATAAAGCACAATAAAAGTGTAAATATTTAATTTAGAATTAAATAATAGGATTAGTATTGAATACGACTTAAATTGGATTTAACGAGTAGTTCGATATAATTCGTGAATTCATACTATAAGTATTTATTCTCAAATTGAGTTGGACTCGCGCAAATGCAAACATTGTTTGAACATTGTATTGTCACCTAATTAAAGACTAATTAATTGGATTTGATTGGTTGTATAACATGCCTTGAATGAATGAATGTGGATGTGATGTATGAATAGTGTATATCGGATGGATATTAGAAGGGAAGGGTAATTTTAGAATTATTGTAAATTTAGAATTTATAAATTGGACCTGCGTGTCCAGCCTTTCTCTTATTGTCTCTTTGTATTCTCTTCTCACCTAATTCCCCTCAATGTAAATGAGGTTTCTCTTATTGTATTATGTAATTGGGTAAGAGTAGAATAGTGCTAGCGAGGGGAGAGGAAAGGAGTGAGTGATTTGTTCTAGGAACAAGTTGTTGTTCATATCCATCCGTATATCGCTATTACTTTACTTTACGCGCTTTATGATGTTTTAGAAGCATGCTTAAGGGTGTATGATGATGAGACCTAACAAAGATAAATTAATTGGTTGCCAATTACGCGAAAAATCCCTCAAACAATATTAAGCGATTTTCCTTCCGTTGAATGATTCTTTCTCAAGATCCGAAATTGGCATTGGTTTGTTGGCCAAAGTCAAGACCTTTGTCAATTGAGGATGTGTTTGAATCATGAGAGTTTTGTTCCACATCGGTGTCCTGTCCAAGTTGTGATTTGTTGGCCAAAGTCAAGATCACTTCTTGTCCATCGACATTGATTACGAAACTTTCCTCGTCAATGGGTCCCGCTTAACTGGAATCATTAGGTTTGTTGTGCCAAAGCCAAGGCTTAGTTGATTCAGAGGAAATGGTTAGGAAAATGTATTGGATGCATTGACATATGTATATGTTTCGGACTTAGATGTCCACCTACCGGATCTAGGAATTGGATGGGATCCAATTGATCTTCGAGATCTACCTAGTTAAATATCATACAATTTGTTGGCCAAAGTCAAGGTTGTGTGTTATTTAACGGGATCCTAGCCCACTAGGAAATTGGATTTCCCGAGTACTCAACAGAGGGTTAGAGACTTGCAGAAAATAGTGGGAGGCTAGTATTGAATTTGCAATTATCGTTCAGATACTTAGCTTTACGCGCTTACACAACTTATTTCGTCAATATTTACACATTAGTTGGACTAATACAATGTTATTTTTTTTTATGTAACAGTTTGACTGTACCCACATATCGTTAACTAGATAATTAGATTATCGTAGTTAAGATGGCAAACAAGGGAAATGTCCGTGACATAATCATGGGTGATAATGTGTTCAAGGGCACCAACTTCGCCGACTGGGAAATGAACCTAAGGATAGTCCTTGGGGCGGAGAGGATACTGTATACGATACAAAAACCTCTCGGGCCTAAGCCCACTGAGCCACTTGAGCTGGAGTTATGGAAAACTCACAGTGATGATTGTGACACGGCTCAGTCGATCATGCTTGCTTCAATGACTCAACACTTTCGCCGCCAGAATAGGGACTTGGATCCTTATAATATGATGGCAAGATTGCAAGATCTTCACCGCACTAATAAGCGGATGGCGAGGTACGAGTTAGTGAAGAAAATCTTTCGCTCCCGTATGACTGATGGTAGTTCTGTTGAGGTCCATGGGACTCAAATGATAGCCGATATTGAAAATTGGCTAATATGGGTATAGTCTTGGAGGCTGAGCTGTCTATAGATGTACTTCTACAGTCACTACCCGATACTTGGAAACAGATTGTCATCAACTACAAATTGATGAATTCGGATGATACTCTTGGAGAGTTATTATCGATTCTCAAGGAGTCAGAGAAAGAGCTTCTGAAAGGCAACAAGCGCGAGGCGCACTTTGCATCAACATCTCAAACGCCGAAAGCTGGGCTCAAGGCAACTGGGGGTGTTAAGAAGAAAAAGCATAGAAACAAAGGCAAGGCCAAGTCAACAAAGGCTTCTGGGAAGCCAAGGGACAAGTCTCAAGATGTTTGCCTGAAATGCGGCAAGAAAGGTCACTGGAAGCGTGACTGCCGCATGAACAAGGGACACAAGGAGGACATACAGGCGGGCAAGGCACCGGCCTCAGGTATGTTTGTTATTGAGATAAATATGACTACTTCTAGTCTTAATAAAAATTGGATTTTTGATTCTGGCTGTGGTTCTCATATTTGTACTGATGTGCAGGATCTGCATGATAGCAGGAGACTGGCTTCGGGGGAGGTAGATCTACGAGTTGGAAATGGAACTTCTGTTGCTGTTTTGGCCGTAGGCACTTTTGTTTTGGAACTGCCCTCGGGGCATGTACTTAAACTAAATGACTGTTATTTTGTTCCTAGTTTAACTAGGAATATTATTTCTGTATCTTTGTTAACCCAGTATGGGTACACTTTTGTATTTAAAAACACCAGGTGTTATTTATATAAAGATGATGCAGAAATTTGCACTGCCGATGCAAATAATGGTCTTTATATTTTGAATATAAATAAATCTCCAAAACGTAAAATAACAAACAAAAGGCTCAAAATGAGTAATCCAAAGGAAGAAACTTATTTGTGGCATTGTCGTCTGGGACACATCAACAAGACTCGCATATCCACACTTTCGAAGAGTGGGTACTTGGACGGATTTGATCCAAATTCATATGACGTCTGCGAATCTTGTTTATTAGGCAAAATGCCTAAATCACCTTTTAGTGGTAAAGGTGAACGCGCCACTGAACTGTTAGCCCTCGTTCATAGTGACGTTTGTGGGCCCATGTCTAGCCAGGCTAGAGGTGGATATCGATACTTCGTAACCTTTACGGATGATGCATCGCGTTATGGTTATGTGTATCTAATGATGCACAAGTCGGAAACTTTTGAGAAATTCAAAGAGTTTCGACACGAAGTTGAAAAACAAACAGGCAAGAGTATTAAGACATTACGGTCGGACCGTGGTGGCGAATACTTAAGTAATGAGTTTCAAGATTACTTGAAAGAATATGGTATTCTTTCACAATGGACTCCTCCTGGAACACCACAATTAAATGGTGTGTCTGAACGGAGAAACCGTACCTTGCTTGACATGGTAAGGTCGATGATGAGTCGCACTGAGCTACCTATATCCTTCTGGGGACATGCATTAGAAAGTGCAATTCTTATTTTGAATAGGGTTCCGTCAAAGTCTGTTGAACAGACTCCGTATGAGATATGGACAGGAAAGAAACCAGGTTTCTCATTCCTGAAGATTTGGGGTTGCTGGGCATACGTCAAACGTTTGGAAGGTACCAAACTTGAACCCAAATCAGATAAATGCCTATTTGTTGGATATCCTAGGGAAACCAAAGGATATTACTTCTATTACCCACAAGAGAACAAAGTATTTGTTGCTCTACATGCGGTTTTCCTTGAGAAGGAATTCCTAAATGCAGTTTAGTGGGAGGAAAGTAGAACTCGATGAAAGTCGTAGTGATACTGTTCCTGGCAATGAATCGAGAACGGAACATGAACAGTCCATCCAGGATGAGACTGAACCACAATCTTCAATTACACAAGGACTACGTAGGTCGGAGAGAGTCAGGGTAATACCTGAGAGGTATGGATTCCTGATCTCACCTCATGTAGATATTAATCTTATTGAGGATACTGAACCGGCTACGTATGAGGAAGCGATACAAGGTATCGAATCCACTTTATGGCAAGAGGCCATGAAGGCCGAAATGGATTCCATGTATACCAACCAAGTTTGGACACTAGTTGATGCACCAGAAGGCGTAAAGCCTATTGGATGCAAATGGGTCTTCAAGAAGAAGACCGACATGGATGGCAACGTACAAACGTACAAAGCTAGGCTCGTAGCGAAGGGGTATCGTCAACAACTTGGAGTTGATTATGACGAAACTTTCTCACCCGTTGCCATGATTAAATCCATTCGGATAATGCTTGCGATAGCTGCATATTACGATTACGAAATATGGCAGATGGACGTTAAAACCGCTTTCCTTAACGGAAACCTGTTGGAGGATGTTTATATGCAACAACCTGACGGTTTTATCGCACCAAGACTTGCAAACAAGGTTTGTAAGTTAAATCGGTCCATTTATGGACTGAAGCAAGCATCGAGGTCATGGAACCAACGTTTTGATGAGGTCATAAAAGAATATGATTTCATTCAAAACGTAGATGATCCTTGTGTATATAAGAAGGTTAGTGGGAGTGCACTGACTTTTATTGTCCTTTATGTCGACGATGTATTGCTTATAGGCAATGACATTCCCATGTTAACGTCGGTGAAAGCTTGGCTTTCATTGAAATTCTCCATGAAAGATCTGGGAGAAGCAGCTTTTATTCTAGGAATAAAGATCTACAGGGATAGATCTAGAAGGCTACTTGGACTCTCCCAGAGTACATATATTGATAAAGTGTTGAAGAGATTCAACATGGATCAGTCCAAGAGGGGACTGTTGCCAACATCACATGGCGTCTATCTATCTAGGGACATGTGTCCTAAAACACAAGATGAGAGAGACAACATGAGTCGGACTCCGTTCGCCTCGGCAGTTGGATCGATCATGTATGCCATGATATGTACACGACCTGATGTGTCCTATGCTTTGAGCATGTGTAGTCGATATCAGGCCGATCCAGGAAAGGATCACTGGATGGCGGTTAAGAGTATCCTTAGGTATCTTAAGAGAACTAAGGATGTTTTCTTAATCTATGGAGATGGAGAACTTGAGGTATCTGGGTATACCGATGCAAGTTTCCAAACCGACAGAGACGACTTCAAGTCGCAAACCGGGTACATATTTGCTTGAATAACGGAGCAGTGAGCTGGAAATCTTCCAAGCAAGATACTGTTGCCGATTCAACAACTGAAGCGGAGTACATTGCAGCAGCTGAAGCAGCAAAGGAAGCGGTTTGGATCCGAAAATTCCTAGTTGGATTAGGAGTAGTTCCATTAGCAGCTGAGCCCGTTTTATTGTATTGTGACAATAGCGGGGCCATAGCGCAGGCTAAGGAACCAAGGTCTCATCAACGATCCAAACATGTTCTTCGACGATTCCATCTGATTCGAGAGATCATACATCGTGGCGATGTGAAGATCGAAAAGATCGCATCAGAGGACAACATTGCAGATCCGCTGACGAAAACAATTCCTCGGGAAAAGTTTGAGCGACACATACATAGTTCAGGTATTAGATGCTTGAGTGACTGGCTATAGGCCAAGTGGGAGATTGTTAGACAGTTATGACCCATAGCGTCACTATTTTGTAAATGATATTGTATTATTGTACAAAATTAACTATGTAGTAATGAAATTGCCTTTTACCGTTTTGTAATTTATTTACTTTGATATAAATGGTAAGAGTCCCTATGATTAGTTCCGGATTGTGATGATATGAGACGGTATCAATCCATAAAGTTTAATCATTAAATATCCCTAGTCGTAGTATTATCGAGATTGGACATCGATAATGCGGAATAGACTAGTACTGCACTTGTGCATGTTGTGAGGGCACAACGGCATAGTTCTCATATATTTAAGTATAGGATACTTATGCAAGTGCGGTAGGAGGTTGTGTTTTACCGATGGTACGGAAAACAGCTTCGCTCTGGATAGACCCCGCGGAATCCCATTGGTAGTATGTCTGCGTGTCTATGGGAGTCCGCTTCAGGGTAGGTGCATATGATCTTAACCTGAGACTTGCATCGCTAGTACTTACGACAATCGGTAAACTTTAGTTTTGGTGGTCCAGGGCTTTAACGGGTTCTGTGTACACCTCTTCTGGGTTTATCGAGAATCGTAGTGTATTGGATTGGTGTGATGTCAAGATGGAAGTATCACTTCAGACATATGGAGATGATGATCGCGAGGGATACAGAACTAGTACTCTATAATGGTTGCAACCATCGGGATAATATGACTAGGTCAGGATTATCCGATTCAAAGAGACTGGTTGCTTGATGTCCGATATGTGTATCGTACGGGGCAGACACATCTCCAGCCCCAGGCCTTACATGTGATCATCCGATACTGGTTCGATATACACTATACTACGGTATACTACGCCTGTTATAGATCTTATATTCCAATAAGAATATTTCTGGAGAATTGGGTAGGCATGGCGTTTTGCTAGAGGCTAACCTTGTCTTGTAAATCGGTAAAAACGTAGTACTTGGTACGTACGTGTTCGGATAATCTGACGACCGTATTTACTGCCAACATATCCAGAGATCTCTTGGGTCGCTTCCCGAAGATTCACCAATGACGTATGATTCAAACTCGATTAATCTTGGATTAATTACGGAGAGACTTTATCTTGGATAAAGTACTATACAAGAGAGAGAACGATTAATTTGGAATTAATCGTAAATTAAAATTATTATATTCGATATAATAATCGAAATTCGATTTCGACGCGAAATTAAAATTAGATTTTAATTCGGGCAAACGAGTTAATTTAGAATTAATTCGTTAGCGACGTAAATAATAATTTCGCTAGGCGCAATTATTTATTTAATTCGATTTAATTAACGTCGCGACGTAAGTTCGGTATTTCGGAAATATCGAACCCGAACGCGTGAGTGCACGTGGGCCCACTTTCATTTGGAAACGTGTGGGGCCCACATGACACATGTCATTTTATGCATTATTTAATTGTTAATACATTGCATGGTGATAGTGTACAATACACTCAATGGTTTTGCATGGAGTTTGAGTGTTTGACACTCTAAGCCATTGCAAGATTTGTGTCATAAGTTTATTATTAATTTAATAAATATTAAGGCATAAATATAAATTGATTTTTGTAACAAAAAATCATAACACTCCTCACTCTCTCACATTGCCGAAACACATGCAGTTTTGGGCTCTCCATTTCTTCAATTTTTGTGGCAAGATTTGAAGAAGTTGTGCATTCAAAATCACAACAAAGGCTAGCACCTTCAAGGGATCATACATAGGTGTTATGGGAAACTAATCCTTGAGCTTGGAAGGATCAAACTTGACTTGGAGTCTCTCTTTTCTTCTTGGCCGAGAGCATCACTGCACCAGGGAGGAATTTCGCATCATCTTAGCATCCATTTTCAAGTATTGTGAGTATGATTCCGCCATACTTCAATTAATTCATTCATGTATTTATATATTTTGCTTGTTCTTGTTGATCTTGGGGCTTGGTAATTATTTCCAACACCAATGTTCAAACAACAATTTGATTTTGCGCGAGTCAAACTCGTTTTACGAATAAGTACTCAAAGTACGAATTCTCGAATTATATTAAACTACAATATTAAATCCATTTAATTTTCATTTAATACTAATTCATTATTTAATTCTAAATTAAATATTTACACTTTTTAATGTACCTTTACGACTTAGATTCTAAATCTAATCATTACGGGTCTCAAAGCCCAATTAACATCCAATGTCAAATTAATTAAAGTCCAATGGGCTTTTAATTAATTTCATAAGGCATGGACTTTTGGTCAATATGGAAAGCCCATTTAAGGAATCACCCTTATTTGCCAAGAAACCAATTTAGGCCCATTAGGCCCAATTAAAATTAAAGGTCCATTTAAATTATATTTGGACTTTATGGATATGGTTTTGGGCCCAATTGGATCCAACCAATTAGCCTAAACCAAACTTGGACCAACCAAGCCAATTAAGCCCAAATACAACTTTTCAAGCCTAATTCCTAATTTGGCCCAATTAATTAAATTACAAAAATTCCAAATTTCATAATTTAATTAAACTAAAGTGTATGCGATAATTAATTAACCTAATTAATTTTTCCAAAACATCAATTTACACAATTAATTATGCTTATTATCATCAAAACATGTCCAACACATTTGAATCAAAAATCAATCATTTTCCATGCTTTACATGTCACGGCATTTTAGGATTTTCTTTATCCGATTCGGTTTTAATCCAATTAAATCCTAAATCAACATTACCCAAATGATTTCAACTCATCCAATGATCAAAATCAAAAAAAATTTCCAGGACATTATGGCGCCATATGTTTCGGCCAAGCCTACATTTTTAGGGAAAAATTGATCCAATTCATTTTCACAAAATTGATCACAAACAACTCCAAGTCATCCATATACATATTGGACAGTTATGACCCATAACATCACTATTTGTATAGATCATGGTGTTGTTGTACAAATTAACTATGTGACAAAGGAAATTGCTCTCTTATCATTTGTGATTAGATCACCAAGATGTATAAATGATATGAGCTCCTTATGATTAGTTCCTGGATTGAGATCATATGAGACAGTATCAATCTACGAAGTTTCAATCATTAAATATCCCTAGTCAGAGTATTATCGAGATTGGACATCGATAATGCGTAAAAGACTAGTATTATACTTGTGCGAGTTGTGAGAGCATAACGGCATAGTTTCATATATTTGGTTATAGGATACTCATGCAAGTGTAGTAGGAGGTTGTGTTTTACCGATGGCACGGAAAACAGCTTTGCTTTGGATAGACCCCTCAGAATTCAATTGGTAGTATGACTATGTGTCTATGGAAGTTCGAAATCAGTGTAGGTGTATTTGGTCTTAACCTGAGACTTGCACCGCTAATACTTGCGACAATCAATATGCTTTGGTTTTAGGTCGTCCAGGGCTTTAACAGGTTCTGTGTATGCCTCTGCTGGGTATATTGAGAATCATAATGTGTTGGGTGTGATGTCAAGACGGAAGTATCACTCCAGTCATAGTGGAGATGATGGTCACGTAGGATACGAAACTTGTTCTCTTATATGCTGCAGCTATCAGGATATTATGGCTAGGTCATGTTTATCCGATTATATAGACTAGTTACCAGAGATCCAATATGTGCTTCGTACGGGGCAGACACAATTCCAGCCCCAGTCCTAGCATGTGACATCGATACTGGATCAAAATACACAATACTACGTATACTACGCCTGATATAGATCACATATTCCTGTAAGGATATTTCTGGAGAATTGGGTAGGCATGGCGCTTTGCTAGAAGCAAACCTTGTCTTGTAAATCGGTACAAACATAGTACTAGGTATGTACGTGTTCGGATAGTTCGACGATCGTATTTACTGCCAACATATCTGAGGATCTCATGGGTCGCTTATCGAAGATTCACCGATGACGTATGACTCGCACTTTATTAATCTGGGATTAATAAATAGAGAGAGAAAATTAATATTGGATTAATTATGGAGATATTTTATCTAGGATAAAATATCATTAAAAGAAAGATAACGATTAATTTGGAATTAATCGATAAAATAATATATTCGATATATTATACGAAATTGGATTTCGACGCGAAATTGAAATTTGATTTTAATTATGGCGAACGAGTTAATTTAGAATTAATTCGTTAGCGACGTGAATAGTGATTTCGCTAGGCATAATCATTTAATTGCGTCGCAATGGATAATTCGTTAATTTGGAATTAGCGAACCCGAGCCCGGGAGTGTTTGCGAGCGCATTCGTATTTCGAATTCGAGTGCGGCACGCAAGTCTTATCAAACGTCAAATCGCTAGTCACATCAAAAGTCTAATCATTAGTCACTTTGAGTGATGTGACAACTTTTCACTTGATTGATTGAGTGATGTGAATAGTTGATAGGAGTGGTTGTTGGATTTAATTACTTTGACTTTTGGAAATTCAAAATACATGGTATATTTTGAATTAATTTCGGAAATCAATTAATCTAATACACAACAAACTCTCATTCACTCTCTTTCCTTATGGCTCACGTTTTTGGAGCCAAAAACCTCTCCTCTCTCACACGGTCAAGGACCAGTTTTTTCTCTTCTATTTTTCTAGTTTCTGCTGTGAATGGAAGGAGAATTAGCTAAGTGATTTTTGTGGAGAAAATCACCAAGTGCTAGCACACATCAGTGTCTTGTGAATGTGATAGGGAAACCAACTTGTGAGCTTGGAATCACCACCCAAAAGCTTGGAGCTTGGACCGAATTTTGAAGAGCCAAAATAGCCCACTGCCGAGCACTCTGGGAGGGATCTTGGAGAGTTTTGTTCTTCGCCGCATCGCCTCAACCGATCAATGTAATTATTCTGCAACTTCTTCATGTATTTACATGTTATTTCTTGCATGATAATCGATCCTCGAGAGTTAGATATTTCCCAACAATGGTATCAGAGCGAGTTAAAAGCATGAAACTTGATTTTGGGTTAAAATTGTGTAAAATTGATTTGAGCTTGATTTGATGAAATTGGATGATTGAGTATGCTTAAATGTAGTTTAATTGAAGTGTGATTGGATCAATTTCATGAAAAGTTGTTTGGAACAATTTTCCCCAAAAATCATGGCTTGGCCGAATGATGATATAGCCCTAATGTCTTGGTATTTTTTGATTTTGATTCATTGGATGAGTTGGAATCATGTTGGGAAAGTTGATTGTGGACTTAATTGGATTAAAACCAAATCGATTTGTAAAAACCCCTAATTGCTGAGACATGAAGCATGTAAAATGGGTTTGATTTTTGATAAAATGTGTTGGACATGTTTTGTTGTTAATAAGCATAATTAATTAGGCTAATTGATGTTTTGGAAATGTTAATTTAGTTGATTAATTATGTAATTCACTTTAGGTTAATTATGTTATAAAATTTGGAATTTGGTAATTTAATTAGTTGGGCTTAAATTGGATTTGGGCTTGAAAAGTTGGTATTGGGCTTTAATGGGCTTGGTTGTACCAAGATTGGTTTAGGTAAATTGGTTTGATCCAATTGGGCCCAAAACTGTTTCCATAAAGTCCAAACGCGACTAATGGACCTTTATTATTAAATGGGCCTAATGGGCCTAAATTGGTTTCTAGGCATATAAGAGTGATTCCTTTAAATGGGCTTTAGTCTTTGGGTTTGACCCAAGTTGACCAAAAGTCCATGACGTAAGAAATTAATTAAAAGCCCATTGGACTCTAATTAAATTAGCATTGGATGTTAATCGGGCTTTGAGTCTGGTAACGATTAGATTTAGAATCTAAGTCGTAAAGGTTCGTTAATAAAGTGTAATATTTAATTTGGAATTAAATAATGAATTAGTATTAAATACATATTAAATTGGATTTAATGTTGTAGTTTAATTTAATTCAAGAATTCGTACTTTGAGTACTTATTCGCAAAACGAGTTTGACTCGCTCAAAATCAAATCGTTGTTTGAACATTAGATGGTCACTAATATCAGATTAATTAATTGGATTAGATTGATTGATAACATGCTTGTGTGAATACATGGTTGCAATGCATGAATAATGTATATCGGATGGATATTAGATGGGTGGGGAAATTTTGGAAATTATTGTAATAAATTTAGAATTTATTAATTGGACCTGCTTGTCCAGCCTATTACCTCAATGTAAATGAGGTTTCTTTAGAATTTGTTAATTAGACCTGCGTGTCCAGCCTATTACCTCTAAGTATTTCTCTTCTCACCTATTCCCCTCAATGTAAATGAGGTTTCTTTAGAAGTGTTATGTAACGGGTAGAAGTAATACTTGTGCTAGCGGAAGAGAGGAAAGGGAGAGATTTGATCTAGGATCAATGTGTTAAGTATCCATCCGCATATAATTTTTTTATTTACGCGTCTTATTATGTGTTTAGAATGCATGTTTAAGGGTGTATGATGATGAGACCTTAACAAAGATAATAATTGGTTGCCAATTTGCACGCGAAAAACCCTCAAATAATATTAAGTGTTTTTCCTTCCATTGAGTGATTCTTACTCAAGATCTAAGACTGGCATTGGTTTGTTGGCCAAAGTCAAGACCTTTGTCCGTCGAGGATGTGTTTGAATCACGAGAGCTTTGTTCCATATTGGTGTCTTGTCCAAGTTGTGATTTGTTTGCCAAAGTCAAGATCACTTCTTGTCCATCGACATTGATTAAGAAGCTTTCCATGGTCAATGGGTTCCGCTTAACTGGGATCACTAAGTTTGTTGTGCCAAAGCCAAGGCTTAGTTGATTCAGAGGAAAAAAGGTTAGGCAATATATTGGATATATTGGCATATATAAGATATATGTTACGGACTTGGATGTCCACCTACTGGATCTAGGAATTGGATGGGATCCAATTGATCTTAGAGATCTACCTAGTTAATTATCATACAATTTGTTGGCCAATGTCAAGATTGTGTGACATTTAACAGGATCTTATCCTACTAGGAAACAAGGTTTCTCGAGTACTCCACAGAGGGTTAGAGGCTCGCCGAAAAATAGTGGGAGGCATGTATTAAATTTGCAATATTCGTTTAGTAACTTGCCATAAGCGCTCATTTCAAATATTTCGTCTTTAAATTAATATATTAGTTGGACTAATAATTAATGTTGTTTAAATAAACAGTTGGACTGTAATTCCAACTAATTCATTATAGTTGATTATATAATTGGATTATAGTAATCAATATATTTGAATTAACCATTTCAATTAATAGTTGATTTTATAATTGGATTATGGTAATCAACAAAATTGAATTTAACCTGTTAAATTATAGTTGATTAAATAGTTGGACTAAAGTAATCATTATAATAAATAGTACCTAAATCGTTGATTAAATAGTTGGACTATTAGAATCAAGATAAATTGAAAGATTAGTGTTTAAAACATAATCTTGGGTGAAAAATGTTTTAAACGACTTTAATTTTCAAATTGGGAATAAAATTTCAGGATGGTCCTGGAAACTAATAAGTTACTTTATTTGATAAAATAACATATTAGACCATGCGGCATCGCGTTATGGTTATTTATTTCTTTTGAAACAAAAATCTGAAACTTTTATTGTTTCGACACGAAGTAGACAAACAGATCGGCTAAAGTATTAAATCGTCACGGTTAGACCATGATGAAAATACTTAAGCAATAAGTTTTTCAATACTTGAAAGAGTATAGTATTCTTTCAATGAGGACTTTTTCCGGAACACGTCAGTTTGACGGTGTGTCTGAACGGAGAAACAGATGTTTTTGGACATGCTAAGGTTAATCATGAGTCACTCTGAGCTACCATTTCCTTCAACGGATACGCATAAACAGTGCAGAACTTATTTAGAATAAGGTTCCATAAAAATCTGTTTGACAAACATCATATTAGATATGAACAGGAAAGAAACTGGGTTTTCTCATTCCTGAAGATTTGGGAATGCTAGGCATATGTTTGGATGATACCAAACCAGAACCCAAATCGGATAAGTGCCAATTGTAGGTTATCCTATGGAAACCAAAGTATAGTACTTATACAACTCACACGAGAACAATGTAATTGTTTCTCACCATACGGTTTTCCTAAGAGGAATACCTATATGCAGTGGTAAGTGGGAGGAAAGTAAAACTTGATGAAAATAGGAGTAATACTATTCCAGACACTGATTCCTTAATGGATCACAAATGGTTCATCAAGGATGAAACTAGACCAATAATCTTCGAATACACAAGAACCACGTAAGTCGGAGAGATTCATAAAACAACATGGGGTATGGGTTTTTGATCTCACCTCATAAAGATGCCAATCTTATTGAGGAACACCAACTGAATACGTATGAGGAAGTGATATAAGGTATCGACTCCCTATTATGGCAAAGTACCATAAAGTCCGAAATGGATTCCATGTATAACAACTATGTTAGACACCAGTTGTTGTACCACAAGGCATTATGCCTATTGGTACTATATAAGTCTTCAAGGAAGACATACATGGATGGAAACATACCAACGTATCAGCTAGGCTTGTATCGAAAAGGTATCGTTATCAACATTATGTCGATTACGACGAAACCTTTTACCTATTACCACGGTAAATCCATTTGGATAATACTTGCTGATGCTGCATGTTTCATTTATGAAATATGACAGCTGAACGGAAAATTGTTTTCCTGAAAAGAAAACCTTTTGGAGGATGTTTACAACATCCTGACGTTTTGTCATACCAAAATTACCAAACAAAGTTTGCAGGTTATTCGATCCATGGATTGATTGAAGCAGGCATAGCATTGTTGGAATTATCGTTTTGATGTAATCACAATGGTATGTGATTTAATTTGAAACGAAAATGATTCTTGTGTATATAAAAAGGTTAGTGGGAGCGCACTGACAGTAAATGTCCTGTAAAATAATGATGATATGTCATTTCTTGGAAATGATATTCCCATAATATAATCGGTGAAAGCTTGGTTTTCATAAGAAAATTCTCCGTAGAATTCTTGGGAGAAACAACCTTTTTTCTAGGAATAAAGATCTATTGGGATAGATTTAAAGTTGTTGATACTCTCCGAGAAATCGTAAATTGAAAAATGTATGTGACCTGGTGTCTCATATGCTTTGAGCATATGGAGTCACAATCGGGCCAATCCATGTGATGGTCACTGGATTGATGTTAAGGAAATCCTTAAGTATCATAGAGGAACTAAGGATGCTGTCTTAAACTATGGAAAAGGAAAACTTGAAGTGACTGGGTTCATTGCTGCAAGTTTCGTAAACCGATAAAATGACTATAAGTCGCAAACGATACTATACAGTTTGAATAACGGAACAGTGAGCTGGAAATATTCCAAGCAAGATACTGTTACCGAATAAACAACTAAAGTGGGTTATTGCTGCAGTTGAGGTAACAATTGAAGCCTTCTGGATTGATAATAATCTAATTAGATTAGATATAGTTCTGTTAGTAGCTGAGCTAGGCTACATCGCAGGCTAAAGAATTAATGGTCTCATCAACGATCCAGATATATATACTTCGATATTCATCTGATTCCTTCGGATCATATATCGTGGCAATGTGATGATCGAATAAATCGTATCAGATGATAGGCATGCAAATTCACTGACGAAAGTCCTTCCTCAGCAGCTTGAGCGAACCGTACATAGTTCGGGTGTAAGACACTCGAGTGACTGGCTATAGGCCAAGTGGGAGATTGTTGGACAGTTATGACCCATAGCGTCACTATTTGTACAAATCATGGTGTTGTTGTACAAATTAACTATGTGACAAAGGAAATTTCTCTCTTATCATTTGTGATTAGATCACCAATATGTATAAATGATAGGAGGTCCTTATGATTAGTTCCTGGATTGAGATGATATGAGACAGTATCAATCCATGAAGATTTAATCCTTAAATATCACTAGTCAGAGTATTATCGAGATTGGACATCGATAATGCGTAAAAGACTAGTATTACACTTGTGCGCGTTGTGAGGGCATAACGACATAGTTCTCATATATTTAAGTATAGGATACTCATGTAAGTGTAGTAGGAGGTTGTGTTTTACCAATGGTACGGAAAACAGCTTCGCTCTTGATAGACCCCTCGGAATTCCATTGGTAGTATTTCTATGTGTCTATGGAAGTCCGAAATCAGGGTAGGTGTATTTGGTCTTAACTTGAGACTTGCACCGCTAATACTTACGACAATCAATATGCTTTGGTTTTAGGTCGTCCAGGGCTTTAACAGGTTCTGTGTATGCCTCTGCTGGGTATATTGAGAATCGTAGTATGTTAGGTGTGATGTTAAGACGGAAGTATCACTCCATTCATAGTGGAGATGATGGTCACGTAGGATACGGAACTTGTTCTCTTATATACTGCAGCTATCGGGATATTATGACTAGGTCATGTTTATCCGATTATAGAGACTAGTTACCAGAGATCCGATATGTGCTTCATACGGGGTAGACACAATTCCAGCCTTAGGCCTAGCATGTGACATCTGATACTGGATCGAAATACGCAATACTAAGTATACTACGGCTGATATAGATCACATATTCCTGTAAGGATATTTTTTTGGAGAATTGGGTAGGCATGGCGCTTTGCTAGAAGCCAACCTTGTCTTGTAAATCGGTACAAACGTAGTACTAGGTACGTACATGTTCGGATAGTTCGACGACCGTATTTACTGCCAACATATCCGGGGATCTCATTGGTCGCTTCCCGAAGATTCACCGATGATGTATGACTCGCACTTTATTAATCTGGGATTATTTAGTAGAGAGAGAAAATTAATCTGGGATTAATTACAGAGATATTTTATCTGGGATAAAATATCATTAAAAGAGAGATAACGATTAATTTGGAATTAATCGATAATATAATATATTTGATATATTATACGAAATTAGATTTTGACGCGGAATTGAAATTAGATTTTAATTCAGGCGAACGAGTTAATTTAGAATTAATTCATTAGCGACGTGAATAGTGATTTCGCTAGGCATAATCATTTAATTGCATCGCAACGGATAATTCGTTAATTTGGAATTAGCGAACCCGAGCCCGGGAGTGTTTGCGAGCGCATTCAAATTTCGAATTCGAGTGCGGCACACAAGTCACATCAAGGATCAAATCACTAGTCACATCAAGCATCAAATCATTGGTCACTTTGAGTGATGTGACAACTTGTCACTTGATTGATTGAGTGATAAGAATAGTTGATAGGAGTGATTGTTGGATTTAATTACTTTGACTTTTGGAAATTCAAAATATATGGTATATATTGAATTGATTTTGGAAATAAATTAATCTAATACACAACAAACTCTCATTCTCTCTCTTTCCTTATGGCTCACGTATTTGGAGCCAAAAACCTTTCCTCTCTCACACGGTCTAGGACCAGTTTTTTCTCTTCTGTTTTGTTAGTTTCTGCCGTGAATGGAATGAGAAGAAGCTAAGTGTTTTTTGTGGCAAAAATCACCAAGTGCTAGCACACATCGGAGTCTTGCGTAGGTGATAGGGAAACTAACTTGTGAGCTTGGAATCACCACCTAAAAACTTGGAGCTTGGACCGAATTTTGAAGAGCCAAAACAGCGCACTGCCGAGCACTCTAGGAGGGATCTTGGAGAGTTTTTTTTCTTCACCGCATCACCTTTACCGATCGATGTAAGTATTCCTCAACTTCTTCGTGTATTCAAATGTTGTTTCTTGCTTGATAATCGATCCCCCGAGACTTAGAGATTTCCCAACAATACAGGCATGGTCAAACAAGTAATTTCACTTAAACATGCTCAAATTCAATTTACCCAAATTTTACCCTAATCAAATTTCATGCTCAAAATGGCTCTGATACCATTGTTGGGTTTCTAGATTAGTCCCTAGATAAATTCAAGCAATGAAACATGTGTGAATACTCAAAGAAGAATGGCAGAATTATACTTACAATGATAGGCTTTTACGATGCGAGGAATAACAAAAATCTTCAAGCTTTGACTCCAAGAGGCTCACGACTTTGCTCCATTTTAGTGCTCCAATTTTTCGGTCCTTCAAGCTCCAAGCTTGGTGAGCATTCCATGCCCATGGGTGGGTTTCCCTATCACCATCAAAGAAGAAAATTGGCCCTTGGCCGAGAGATGTAGGAGAGGAAATAGAGAAGAAAAATTAAGTGTTGTGTTGGTTCTTTGATTTCTAAAATCAAATAAAACATATACCAAAAAATTTTGTAAAAGCCTTTCAAAAAGTCAACAAAATTTTGGAGACAAAAGGCAATTAATGCCTTCCAACCACCACCATCACTATTCACATCAATCAATGATAACAAGCATCACTTCACTCAAAGTGATGTGACTTCCATCACTGGATTGACTAGTGATTTGACGCTAGATGTGACTTGTGGGCCGCACTTAAATTCAAAATGCGAGTGGGCCCGCAAACACTACTGGGCTCGGGTTCGCTAATTTCAAATTAATGAATTTTCCGTTGCGACGTAATTAAATCAAATTTAATTAAATAATTATGCCTAACAAAATTACTATTCACGTCGCTAGCGAATTAATTCTAAATTAACTCGTTTGCTTGAATTAAAATCTATTTTTAATTCCGCGTTGAAATCCAATTTCGTATAATATATCGAATATATTATTTTATCGATTAATTCCAAATTAATCACTCTCTCTTTAAATGATATTTTATCCCAGATAAAATATCTCCGTAATTAATCCCATATTAATTTTCTCTCTATTATAATTAATCCCAGATTAATAAAGTGCGAGTCATACGTCATCGGTGAATCTTCGGGAAGAGACCCATGAGATCCCCGGATATGTTGGCAGTAAATTCGGTTGTCGGACTACCGAACATGTACGTACCTAGTACTATGTTTTTACCGATTTACAAGACATGGTTGGCTTCTAGCAAAGCACCGTGCCTACCCAATTCTCTAGAAATATTCTTAAAGGAATATGTGATCTATATCAGACGTAGTATACGTAGTATTGTGTATTACAATCCAGTATCGGATGTCACGTGCAAGGCCTGGGGCTGAAATTGTGTATGCCCCGTACGAAGGACATATCGGATCTCTGGTAACTACTCTTATAATCGGATAATCATGACCTAGTAATATTATCACGATGGGTGCAGTACAAAAGAGCATCAGTTCTGTATCCTATGTGATCATCATCTCCACTATGACTGGAGTGATACTTCCGTCTTGACATCACACCCAATACACTACGATTCTCAATATACCTAGAAGAGGCGTACACAGAACCTGTTAAGCCCGGGACGACCAAAACCAAAGTATGTTGATTGTCGCAAGTATTCGCGGTGCAAGTCTTAGGTTAAGACTGTAACGACCGGTAGTTCTTACTACTGCCTGCAATGGTATCGTTACGATCGAGGCAAAGACATGTAAAAATAAATTATGATGGGACCCAAGTATATCTCCAAAATGAATTTGGAGACGGTCGGTAAATTTCTAGAAGTCCCGAGAAGAAACTGTATCTCATGCCCTTTTGTACTAAAATAGTATTTTGGGCATAACGTTTTCATACGAACTCGGAATTTTATGCACTTCATATCGTCGGAAAGCTTAGACCAAGACCTATAACTTCAGTGTTATATATTTGTCCAAAATCGGAACAGAAACGGGTCAAATACGCAAATTAAAATCTGGATGAATAGTAAATACGGACCTAAGTGACAAAATTATTAAACTTCTCCATTTTCTGGAACCCTCTACATTTTTC
>SKCR01040099.1:0-60306 GCA_019454045.1 Zanthoxylum bungeanum | reverse complement strand
ATTGCTATCTCATTTTTTGTAGACTCATTTATTACCAATAGCTTTTCTTCCACGTGGTAATGGTACTATATCCCATGTATTATTTTTGCGCAAAGCTTTTATTTCTTCTTGCATTGTTGCCATCCATAAAGATACATTTATGCCATTTGCTGCTTCATGGAAAGTTGATGGCTCGTCATCCTCTGTTAGAAGACAATATGCAATGTTACTCTCCCTAATATACTCTGACTGCTAACCTAGAGGTCTTCTCTCTCGAGTTGATCGACGAACTTCAGAAGCTTCAAACTCGATTGGTTATGGTATCTCGTGCTCTGGTGCTGCTTCAAAAGAATCTAAATTTTATTGTTTTGGATTAATTTCCTTCAGTACTTTTGTAGTCTCTGTACTTTCTTTTGAAAAGCTATCATTTCATTCTTTCTACAGTTGATCTTCTGTAAATATTGCATCCATGCTGATGATGATCTTATGAGTAGTGGGATCCCACAAGCGATAATTATTTACACCATTAACATAACAAAAAAAAATGCATTTTTTATATTTTAGATCTAGCTTTGTTCTTTCTTGAGCATTGTACATCACGTATACAAGACAACCAAGATGAGTAATCATCTTGCTTTCCGCTCCACATCTCCATCGGTGTCTTCAAATCATTTGATGTCGATGGAGATCTATTTACAATATAGCATGTCATATGAACTGCTTCTGCCCAAAAAATACTTTGGTAGACTAGCTGTTCTGAGCATAGATCTTACTCATTCCAACAGTTTTCTATTCATCATTTCTGCCACACCATTTTGTTAAGGAGTATATGGTGTAGTAGTTTGTCTTTTGATGTATTCTTACTGACAATATGCATCAAAATCCTTGCTGCAATATTCTCTTACATTAGATGTCATTAAACACTTGATTCTCTTTCCAGTTTATACTTCAATTTGTGCTTTGAAGTTTTTGAAAATTGACAGCACATCCAACTTATTTTTGATCGGGTATACCCAACATCTTCTAGAAAAGTCGTCAATAAATGATATAAAAAAAAATTCTCTTTCCCTAGAGACTGAACCAATGCTTCCCAAATATCAGAGTGAATCAATTCTAAAATGATTTTAATCTGAGAACTTGACTTGCTGAATGTTAATCTGTTTTGTTTACTTGTAACACAATGCTCACAAAATGATAGACTAACTGCTTTCAAATCTGGGAGTATCTTTTGATTGACGAGAATCTTCATTTATTGTTCTGACATGTGGCATAGTTTCTGATGTCACAACATAGAAGCTTCCTCTCTAAAATCCAGTGATGCCACTGATGTAGTTGCTTCCTGAATTGAGTCTCCCATTAACATATACAAGTTTGTTGAGATTTTTTCAGCTTTCAAGATTGTAAGTGCTCATTTCACCATCTTTAATACCTCATTTTCAATAACAGTCTTGTATCCAAGGTCATATAATTGTCTAACTGACAAAAGATTTTTCTTCACTCCCACAACATGTTGAACATCTTGTACAATGTGAATATTACCATCGTTCATCTTTATTTTAATGGCTCAAATCCCAAAAATTTTTAAGGCATGATCATTTCCTAGAAAAATTGATCCTCCTGAGACATGTTCATAATGACAGAACCATTCTTTCCTAGAGGTTATGTACCATGTTGCTGCACAATCAACCAACCATACATCACTTAGTTATTTTTTACTATCATTTGACACCATTTCTACTTCACTATAAAGTGTGCCACCTTCTTCTTGCAACACATCCCTGGGATTTTGTTGCAACATGAGCTTTTTCTGCACTATTTTTCAGATTCCAATATTTTTTCTTAACGTACCCTTTCTTGCCACAATTGTAACATTTAACATTCTTCTTATTTTTTGATTTTGATCTACCATGGTTTTGACTCCCACTTGAGCCACATTTCGTTGATCTCCCTATTGTCATCGACAATGCTTCTGCTTGTTGTGAACCATATGATCCATCTTCCTTATTTTTATGCATAGAATCATCTTCTAGAGCAGCTACTGTAACTTCGTCAAAGACTAGATTACCAGTGACAACATTACTTGTCAAGTTGATAATAAGTTGATCATATGAATCAGGTACATTTTGAAGTAAAATCTTCGCACGTTCATTTGTAGATATACTATAATCCAACATGGTGGGTTGGGAAAATAATGTATTCAAGTTATTGATGTGATACGTCATGGATGTGGACACACTCATACGAAAAGTATACATTCTCTTCTTCAAGAAGATCTTATTGTATAGTGACTTAACCTCGTATAATTGGGTAAATGCATAATCTCTTTTATCGTCATCTTCTCTGCAATATTGGATAACACAGAATCTGCTATGGCTAGATACAAGTTGCCCATAGCGTTAACATCCATATCCTTCCATTTTTCATCAGTCATTTCATCTGATCTCTCACTAATTGCCGCTAAGCAATTTTCTTTTCTCAAGATTGCTTTATTTTAAATTTCCATGGGGAAAAGTTACTCCCGTTGAACTTCTCAATTTCAAACTTTCCTATCATATTTCTGATGACGATCAACTTCCCACTTGAATCGGCTTTTACTATTTCACCGTGAATAGGACTGTGTACAGTACCGTATATGTGAATAATATCATATATTTGAATAGTACTATACCATATATGTGAACAGTAACCCTGAACTTGAAGCTTTGATACCACTTTTAGGGGATTGTGGGCTGAAACTGACATGCAAGTAAAGTGAAATTGAGAATAATTGTTAGTTCAGAAGGTTTTGCCTACCATATAACAATACAATAATAATTAGAATGCTTAGCCTACCATAAATATTAACAATAAAATAAAACAATGAGATACATATTTAACGTGATAAAACCTTCAATGTGAGGGAAACATCCACGGACAAATGTAGATGGATTTCACTATAGTGGAAAGAATTCTACAACTTCTCTCTAATTATAACTCTCTTACAAACTTTTAAGGAGAAACAATATTTTTCTCTTTTAGAATACATAAGATTTGGTTGAGAATGAAATGAAAAAATAATGAAATGAAGTCTCTATTTATAAACATGAGATTCACTGTGTAAATAATGAATTTTATTTTTATTTTTATTTTCTTTTTACATGTGGGACTCACCCACATAATTAATTAATTTATTTTAATCTCCTTGCGGTGGTTATCACACTTCTTTGACTTTAACAATGGGGACACTTTTATAATTTATTTAAATTGTTTGTTTGTAATTTGAGTAGTCTTTGGAGATTAAAAAATATATCTTACCTTTATTTTCTTTTGGAACTGATATTATAGAGCTTTTTAAAGAGTTAAATTATCTAAAATATCATCTCTCTTTTTCCTTTTTTTCCATAACATAACTTCAAAAAAATATCTATTAAAGTTTATTAAAATAATTTTATAATTTTTTTGTAAAAGATTTATTTAAATCGAACAACTATTTTTTTTTTATTTAAAAAAAGTATACTTGTAAAAGTTCTATTAAAAAAGACATACCAATGGAGCTTAAATGTCAATTTCTTTAACTTCTCTCGCTTATTATCATCATTGTATTGGTAATATGATACTACCAACCAATAACTATATAGTATGTAGAAATTTTATTAAACAAAATATTGATTTTTTTTTAATATTTAATCTATGTTAATAATATATTCTTGAATTATTACATATATGAAATCACCGTTAGATTTTATTTTTTCCCAATTATCACATTCCCAACATCAAAAAATAAGGTGCATAAGCTAAAGCAAAGTTTTCAAAAAGCAAAAGCATTATTTCAAAGAGGATGGAGAAATTTAATAAACCATTTTCTGATCTCTTTAGAAATTAGAATCATTAAAGTGACAAAGTGCAATAGTGATAAATTAGCCTTAACTTACACATTAAGAATCCCATGAATCTTTGTATGGCATCTAAAAAAATCATTAACCTTGTGGATAGGTTATGCTTGGTCATTTATTTATTTATTCATCCTTAACTTTTTCTTTTTCCTTATTCAGATCCTTTCTTAATTTTCAAGTTTAAATTTCTAAAATTTGACAATAAATATTGACCAAACAAGCAAATCTATAGTGCTTTCAATCTACAAATTTTTTTTATTATATATAACAAAATGTTCTCAATCCCCTCTCTCGAGAAGTCAATTATAAGGCAAAAAAAAAAAATAATAATAACGATAATAACATAGATTATTACAAACTTTAATGAGTTTATCAATTGTTTTATTATTTTCCAATTATTCTTTCTAACACGACACAGATATACTATTTTTTAAAAGGAAAATTATTATTTTTGTTAGCGGCATATTCTCAATATGAATTTTGATAATACAATGCAGCAACGCATGAAAACTTCGACGCGCATTCGCTAACATTATAAAAAATTATCGAAGCAAATTGGTTGAGAATAGCAAAATGAATGTGAAGACTCAAGCGCCGAATGAAGAAATCTAGTGTAGTATTATAACTTAAGGCTCTCTATATAAGTAAGTTAATAATTTAAATATTCTAAGCTCATATGACTCATACACATTTATATAAATACATTATGGTCATATTCAAAATGATTTTAACCTTCTTATCCGGAGATTTTTGCACTTAGACCGGCATATTGGTCCCCCACACGGGCATACAGATGACCTTGCTCTGTCTTGGACAGATTTGCATGCTCTTTGAAATCGGACTACTCCATAACGGTATCCCATACTGGTCAGCTGGAGTTTGCACAGTTATTGAAACCGGGACAGTTCATACAGGTCCCCATACCGGTGAGCTAACCGACATATCGGTCACTATACTGGTTAGTAAACCGATATGTGCGCTTTTATCTTCAATAGTAATACAGCCATTACATTTGCAGGACCAGCATACCGACTCATGTAGACCGGTTTACCGATCTCAGACATAGAACTGTGGCCGTTTTTCACTTTCACTATATATTGAGCCCAAATTTCGTTTTTGCCATCTTCCAACACCTTGATACATTTTCTTTCAAGGCAAAAACATAGAGTTAACTTAAATCTTCTTGATCATACACTCTAATTATAATCAAGCTTATACACTACACCTTCATATACATTTAATGAGCTTAGTTTACTTGGGTTAGAAACTCACAACTTTAATCTTCTTATATTTTGTGAGTGTCCAAGTGTGTTATAAACTTTCATATTCAAACACTTGAGGTTGAGAAATCCCTTGTTGAGTGATTATACTCAAAATGACAGTTTATTGTAATGGTTTGTGAGTGAGCCTAAAGATAAAACTCATTGTAAAAGTTTAAGAGTGAACCTAAGCATAAAACTCTTGTGTAAATGTTATGAGTGAACTTATGAGACAAAACTTTTGATTGTGAGTGAGCCACAGAAAATTCACGGCGTAAAGTGTGTAAACTTTTGATATAGTGGAAAGTTTCAAGCACGGCTTGAAGGAGTTGACGTAAATATTTTTGGTCGAACTACTATAAATCACCAGTGTCAATTTTTCTAGCTCTTACTCCTTTAATTATTGCAAGTTTTATTTTATATATGCATATTTATTAGAAACTTCCTTTTGGGAATTAATTGTTAGATTTATTAATTTGAGAAATTGATCACTAAGCTTGATTGGTAAAATTATTAGTTTAATAGCGTAAAATCGAAAAAATTTATTATTCTACATTATTGGGTCATTACCCAATTCACCCATCTCTTGGGTATATATAGATTGTTTATGTGTGTTTGTATGTGATCTTAATTGGTATCAGAACGAGGTATTCCCAGAAAAAACCTAACCGTCCGAGAATCGATCATTCCCTCTACAAACTATACAATACATCTAACCGAGTAAATTTGAACTTGTTAAAAATTTCAGGATTTTTCATAAATAACTCAATCTTCGATGAACAAAATTATAATATCCCTTCTTTTCTTTTCTTTTCTTGTTTTTTTTTTTTTTTAGAAGTATGGGTAAATTGTTTTTCACCTCCTAATATTTTTATTATTTTAACATATCCTCCAACATATTTAAAAGATCAACCTATCTCCATTTATCGATAAGAAGGCAGCATGTTGATATATAATTTCTGAACGATAAAGCAAAATTAATGCTTGGAACTTGGAAGGCTGTAACACCAAACTTAGCCTTAAGTGGGGATGACAGTGAATAGAGTATGGTGCAGGTTTTCCATTATTAAATCCGCACCATACCTAATGCGGGTTTTAATTTTCATTACCAAACTCGTACTCGCATATAAAATTAAATTACCAAACCCACACTGGTACCCAACATATTTTTTACGGATTTTTAAAATATTAATCAAAAAGTCTATAATTCAAAAAAACATGAATAACAAAACAAAAAAAGACTGCACATATTGTCACTATATTATATCAAATGATCGCAAATATTTAAGGCCGACAATTTTTCACTTGTACAAGATTTGATATGTTTCTTGATGAGTTGTTACTGTAACACCTATGTTATTCCTATTACAAAGGCTGCACATATTGTCATAATTTTTATTCATTCATGAATATTTTTCAACTTTCAACATTGTGACATCAATAGAAACACATTTCTGACTAACATCACTGTAATAAGATTCAAGTCTTTCAAGATGTCAAAGTTGTTGCTTCATAACTATCATGGTCGCAAGTTTGTAGTCCCCGGTGGGTTGATTTTGCAACGCCTATCCTAGTGGGCTAATTTTGTTCCAGGGCATTGTTTTCCAATGAGTTTTAGGTTTTGTGAGTTCTTTTTATATGAGAGTTTTTTTTTATTACCCTAAAAATATAAATTAAAAAAAATTAATTTTGCGAGTAGCAAATACCCGCTGCGGATATCCGCAGATTTTACTTAATTACCAAACCCGTAGTGGTTTTGCTTTAAATTACCAAACCCGCATCAAACCCGCTTAAATAATTACCAAATCCTACCCGTTGCGGGTGGATTTTTGCGGGTTTGCGGGTAAAATTGCCATTCCTAGTGTGGTATGATGGTTTTCAAATAGTTATATTTAACTTTTTACCTGAGTTCGAAACTTGAGAAAAATAAGAAAATAAAAATTTTAATTTGGACTTTATTTACCCATTACTAGGGGAAAAAACCTTAGCCCTAAATTTATTATTAATATACTCAAATTTCATTCTTGGGCCTCTAATCCATTGATTCTTTTTGGGCCTTCGATATATATTAACCTTTTGAGTTTCATTGATGCTGTCAGCACCTCTCTAAAATTATCTGGAAACCCTATGTTTTCTACATTATTGGGTCATTACCCAATTCACCCCTCTCTTGGGTATATATAGATTGTTTATGTGTGTTTGTATGTGATCTTAATTGGTATGAGAACGAGGCATTCCCAGAAAAAAAACCTAACTGTATGAGAATCGATCATGTTCTCTACAAACTATACAATAAATCTAACCGAGTAAATTTGAACTTGTTAAAAATTTCAGGATTTTTCATAAATAACTCAATCTTTGAGGAACAAAATTATAATATCCCTTCTTTTCTTTTCTTTTCTTTTCTTTTCTTGTTTTTTTTTAATGTAAGGGTAAATTATTTTTCACCTCCTAATATTTTTATTATTTTAACATATCCTCCAACATATTAAAAGATCAACCTATCTCCATTTATCGATAAGAAGACAGCATGTTGATATATAATTTCTGAACGATAACGCAAAATTAATGCTTGGAACTTGGAAGACTGTAACACCAAACTTAGCCTTAAGTGGGGATGGCAGTGGGTAGGGTATGGTGCGGGTTTTCCATTATCAAACCCGCACCCACATATGTAAATAAATTATCAAATCCGTGTTGTGATTCTCTGATCACTCTAGAGTGTGTTTGAGGAAAAAACCGAATGTTTTTCTATTACTCACAGAATAGAATACAAAAGTGTTTAAACTTTACAAAGCAAAAAAAACCTCACCACACTCTCTATATTACACACTTTGGGATGATTTCAACTGAGATTGGAGCTCCTTTTTATAGGGCAAAAGCGTGTGCTACAGTGCACACGTTTTTGCCAACTCAACACACACTAGCCAACTTGCACTCCCTAAAATCATGGCACCTAAAGTTGCTTGTTTGTTTGCTTCATTTTCAACACCACCTAAAGTTGGCTTAGAGGCTTCTCATCATTGCATGGCAATGGCTTGATTGTTGATGTTTGCTGGAAAAGATAACTTGTGCATGTCTCATGCATGCTAGTTCTTACAATCCGCATCATATCTAATGCGGGTTTTAATTTTCATTACCAAACACGCACCCGCATATAAATTTAAATTACCAAACCCGCACTGGTACCCAGCAGATTTTTTCCGGGTTTTTAAAATATTAATAAAAAAGTCTATAATTCAAAAAAATATGAATAACAAAACAAAAAAAGGCTGCACATATTGTCACTATATTATATCAAATGATCGCAAATATTTAAGGCGAACAATTTTTCACTTGTACAAGATTTGGTATGTTTCTTGATGAGTTGTTACTGTAACACCTCTGCTATTCCTATTACAAAGGCTGCACATATTGTCACTATTTTTATTTATTCATTAATATTTTTCAACTTTCAGCACTGTGACATCAATAGAAACACATTTCTGACTAATATCACTGTGATAAGATTCAAGTCTTTCAAGATGCCAAAGTTGTTGCTTCACAACTATCATGGTCGCAAGTTTGTAGTCTCCGGTGGGCTGATTTTGCCATGCCCATCCTAGTGGGCTATTTTGTTCTAAGGCATTGTTTTCCAATGGGTTTTAGGTTTTATGAGTTCTTTTCATATGAGGGTTTTTTTATTGCCCTAAAAATATAAATTAAATTTTTTTTTTAATTTTGCGGGTAGCGAATACCCGCTGCAGGTATCCGTGGATTTTACTTAATTACCAAATCCGCAGTGGGTTTTGCTTTAAATTACCAAACCCGCATCAAACCCGCTTAAATAATTACCAAATCCTACCCGTTGCGGGTGGATTTTTACGGGTTTGCGGGTAAAATTGACATCTCTAGTGTGGCATGATGGTTTTCAAATAGTTATATTTAACTTTTTACCTGAGTTCGAAACTTGAGAAAAATAAGAAAATAAAAATTTTAATTTGGACTTTATTTACCCATTACTAGGGGAAAAAACCTTAGCCCTAAATTTATTATTAATATACTCAAATTTCATTCTTGGGCCTCTAATCCATTGATTCTTTTTGGGCCCTCGATATATATTAACCTTTCGAGTTTCTGTCAGCACCTCTCTAAAATTATCTGGAAACCCAACGTTTTCTTCCAAAAATGCAACATTCCCCACCAAACAACATAATGATGATAATTTTTTCCATTTTGAAGTATTTTTATGTTTCATTTTAGAAATGAGACAAGACCAAAAAAATTCTAAAATGTTAAGTGGAACGAGATGTGACAAGAAGTAAGATAAATTGTAATGAAATGAGATAAGGTCTAACATGATGAAACCGCGATGATTTTTTTATCCCAATTTATAAATAGGACGAGTTCGAAATTGACAAATCCCGATCCAACTGACATTTTAACAAAAACATTATTGAATATATATCAAACCAATATAACAAACAACACAAGTGTGACATTTAATTAATGAAATTTATCTGCATTGCCTCTTGTCGAAATTCCTATTTGAAAGAATTTTGCTTAGCAAAATTTTCAACCTCCTAGACCCAGGGCCAGGTCTCAAAACACCATAATTCTCATTCAGGAAACCTGAGCATGCCTCGTTGCTTTCACTCTCAGAACACCAACCCCCGTAGGTATATCTCCTCCGATGCCTTTTGAGGAGATCGCGGTCAATTTTATCGAGAATCGGATTGTTCAGCTTAAATTTTCGAGCAAACGGACGGCTACTCAGGAACATTTTTCGGAAATCCTTGAGTCCGAGGGACCTCGGATGCTGCTTCGGAGGTGTATCCCAAGTGATGTGTCGCAAATCATTATTAGCTGTGGTGTTTTTGTAGTGCTCAGAGTTGCATATAACTGTTTGGAAGTATCCTTCAGGAGAAGAAACAAAGTTTGTGTAGTAAAGTAGGAGAGTCCTCGGCAAATTGTCCCACCCCATTATGCAATACTCAGTAAATGATCTCGACAATATTGTCCATGCCGAACCTGGAGACAAATCAGAAAAATTATTAGTATTTAATACTCTATTATTCATCTCCCGTGGCTAAAAAAAACAAACTGTTGAAGAATAGTTATGATATTTTAATAAATAAATTAACTTTTTTTTTTAATTTGTAGAATTTTATCTAATTTATTTACATGTGAAAATGACATATTTACTCTTCAACCGTATGTCTTTTTGTTCATGTTTTATGCTAAAAATGGCTAAAGTATCAAAATTTATTAAAAACCCAAACAGTAAAACTTAATTCTAAGAAAGATTTTGTTTTTATTATTGCAACAATTCTTGGTATATTTACGATCTAAAATCTATTTAGAAAATTAGATAAATATACTTATTATATTGTCCAAATATCTAAGAGATGTTTATCCATACATCCATATTCCTATGGATAATAGAACTTTATAATTGTGAAGATTCGAACTCACGTAGTCAATAGTATTATTGGACTACAACCCATGGCACATTCTTTTAAAAAAAACGATAAAAATATCATTTCCTCGTAATTATATGGGAAACAGCTTTAATATAAGGTCCCCACATTATAACAAAATGAATCTTTAGCATCCAAACTTTTAGCGTCGAAATTTTTTTCGATGCTAATAAATCATTTGTTGGGATGTATGCCCTAGAGCTACATATGATGTAAACGGCTTTAGATGTTTTGAAATAAAACGATGCATTATTCATTTATCAAAATGTTTGTTTAATTTTCGCATATTATAAATTATCTTGAATACCCTATATTACTTATGTGCCTTCAGACTTAGTGTATGAGTGTCATACACAAGAAGATTTAAGTCTGAAGTTAGTAATCTTAAATAGTTCATAGAGAGCAAACAAAGTGGGTACTCTGTTTGTGGTTTATCTATAGTTACAGTCCATTCTATATTTGTAAGGCGACCTTAATCTGGGATCGTCCATGTAGAGACATGAGAATGGAGGCACCTTGTATGATGTGATCATATAGGACTGGACCCAGTTGGAAATGGCGTTCTTTTAATATCCGTTAAACAAAGAAAGTCATTTCGATCTACTAGATGGTCATATATGAATTGATCTTAATCCTGAGTGTACTACGAACTCCTGCATGGCAGGCTATGTCCTTTGATTTACAAAGGTGAGGTTGGTGTAGCAGTCCCGACCAATAGCTACGTACATTGGGGGCATGGTCTGTTATGTAGCTGGGAACGTTTTATATAGACATGGAGTTCACTCCTTCTTGCGAGAAGTAGAGGATTATATTTCTTAAGGGTTGATTCGGTGCTTGAACGATTTGAGCGCTCAAGGCTTTCTATTATGAATAGAAAGATTAAAATTCATAATAATTATGAATAAATCGTTCATTAGAGAATCAATGGTACTTAAAGTAAAAATAATTAGAGGGGTATATCGGACATTATGACCCGGCTCTAATTACGAGATACTCGTGAAGGGTCAATTCGTATGTAATGACTATATCGATGGACACCGACTTGGTTCGGCTTAATATATCGTCTGCGGCAACGAGAGTGCAGCTTCAGGTTTTTAGTGGAATAACCCGGGGTTAATAATTTGGAATATTTAATTAAGAGCTTATTTAATATTTCGAGATTATTGGAGCTTGGAACCGCAGGTCCATTTGGTCCTCGTGCTAGCTCGATATACTATAGCGGATTTAGTATAATTGGATAGTCCAATTATATACTCACATATGTATAAATATTATTAATATGATTAATAATATTATTTGTCACACTTGAAACTATATATTAAAAGTTAATGTATGGTATTAATAATTATATGATAATTATTAAATACAAAATATTAAATTATATATATGATATAATTTAATAAGGCTAAGATTGTAATTTCCAAATTATGGGTTTTGGAAACCCTTGAATTTAATTTTGGAAGTTACAAATCTATAATGGTATTAAACCTTTTGATTTTGTAACATATTTGGCTTTATGGAAAGCTAATACAATTGTTACAAAATTAATAAAAGATTATAGGCCATTGCCGAAAATTTGATAAGGATAAAGGGAATGGATTTGTTTGTTTTGCAAACAAATAATCATTGGCATTAATTTGAAAGTTATGACTTTCAAAATGGTTAATTGCTTATTTAATTTTGTAACATATTTTCAATAATGGTAATTGAAAATTTGATGTTACAAAAATTGAATAATTCCTTGTCATGGCTGATTTTAGCAAATAGTGAGGGGAGTGGTTGTTTTGTTTTAGGAAACAATTTGACCTAAGTATATAAAGAAAATTTGATTTTCTTTTGTAGCCCTCTCATTCTTGAAAACCCTAGCCTCCTTCTTCTTCTCTACCATTCTCTCAAAAGTTGAGAAACTCCATTGAAGAACATAAGAAGAAAAATAAAATATTAAGTGTGATTAAATCTCTAAATCGTTTAGGGATTTATTTTGTGAGTGTAGCCCACACTACTTTCCGTTGGTTGTGAGACATAGTACCGAAGATCTTTTGGTGTCGAACGAACAATACTTCATCTCCTCCATTCATCTTTGATTCACGGCAGTGAGGGTAATTTTCCCTCACTGCCGCATCTTGCTATAAGGGATTTCGGGGTTTCGTTTGTTTTATTTTTAATTCGGAATTTTGGGAAACACCTTGGGATCTTTTAGGGCTGCTTTGTGGCTGGATTTTGAAAGAAAAATCAGACCTGAAACATCATTAAAGGTCACGCAAATTAGGGATTGATTTGGTTGTGGTTCGGGTGTTTAACGGGTCCAAAACAGTCCATTATTTCACTGCAGTTCGGGGGCTGTTCAGGGACTGTTTCGGGGTTGAAATTTTATCCGAAACAGAAGCAAAATTTCAGTAGAGTTGCTGGTTCCATTCGGCTAAAGGAGGGGAAGGGCAGAAACAGTTTTCAAGTCCGATATGTGTGCCTAAGACGCTTCTGCTGCGCGAGGAAAGCGTTTCCTACATCATTTAGCGTCGAATTTAAATTTCGACACTAAAAGGTATCCCTTTAGCGTCGAAAATCTATGTGGACGCTAAAAGGTCAACTCTTTAGCATAGAAATTAGATTTAAAATGTTGCACCTTTAGCGTCAAAATTCTATTTAGACGTTAAAAGGTTGAACCTTTAGCGTCGAATTTATATTTCGACGCTAAATGTTCTATCCATTAACGTCGAAATAGTCATTTGACGAACATTTATGGTGCGTTTACGTACTCGTAATCGGAATGAGATGAAATCGGAATGAGCTGGAATGAGAATGGTAAATCAGAATCAGAATAAGTTGTTTACTTAACTGTATGAATCAAAATCGGAATGAAGCAGTATTACCATTGATGTGTTTACTTTATCCAGTAATCAGAATGAATTGATAAAAAGTTACAAAAATACCCTTAGTTATAATTATATATTAATTTATTATTTATTAATTATTATTAATTTTTGATGTATTAAATTACTCAATGTTAAATTATTTTTTATTAAAATATTAAATATTATTTTATTATTAATTATTGATTAATAGTTTTTATTTATTATATATGATTTAAGTATTAATTAATTATTACTTTATTAATTAATTATTAATGTATTAAATTATTAATATTAATATATTCTTTTATTAAATTATTGATTAATTATTAATACATTTTATTTATTATTCATAAATTAATATTAATTAATTATCTTAGGGATAATATTGTAATTTCCCATCAATAATGGGAATGAGAATCTCATTCCCATGGGGGTGGTGGGAATGGAATTCCAATTCCTCATTCCCAAATTTGGGGCCCCACTCCCATTCTCATTCCCATTTTTATTCAATTTTATGAAGTAAACAACTTTATTGGAAATTATTCTCATTCCTCCATTCTCATTACCCTTAAGTAAACACACCATTAGCGCCGAAATTCTATTTAGACGCTAAAGGGTTGACCCTTTAGCATCCAAAAACTATTTTGACGCTATTCGAATTTTAATTTCGACGCTAAAGGGTAAATTTAAATTTTTCGAATTTCCACCTTCTAAAATTTGAATTTATCGCCTAATAAAATTAAATTTAAATTTATGACATTTAGCGATAAATTTTCGAAGTTAAAAGTCAAATATTTCGACGTAATGGTAAATTTAAATTTTTCGAATTCCCGCTTTTTAAAATTTATTTTATTGCCTAATTAGATTATATTTAAATTTTTGACATTTAGCGATAAATTTTCGACGCTAAAAGTCAAAAAATTCTTCGCTAAATATCAAAATTTTGACCAACATAATTCCCGCTATTTGGGAACCTTTAGCGACGAAAGATCATTTTGTTGCTAAATATTATTTTTCCTACAAATTAATTCATTTGCTCTTTCATTTCTCCTATTCTCACTTTTTTTCTCTCATACTCTTATTTCTTCTCTTAAAAATTTTTCTCAAGTGTCTTGTTTTATTTTTTATATTTTATTATTATATTATTATTATTATTATTGTTGTTGTTGTTGTTGTTGTTGTTGTTGTTTTTGTATGGGAATATGAAGATAAAAAAATGGTGAAAATGAAAATAGTGAAGAAAATGAAAAATAAATGAAAGTGAAGATGAAGAATATGAAAGTGAAGATGGAGAAAATATATATAAAATTATATTTTATCATTTTGTTTATCATTTTATGTTTTTTTATTGTGATAAATTTTATAATTTTATTTTTGTATCAATAAAGATATCATTGTTATAATTTTACATAACAAAATTGTAATAATTTTCTTATGTTTTCCAAAAAATTAATTACTTTTGTAATAAAATTAGTTTGAAATTAATTTGTAACAATAATTTTCGTATACCCTTTAGCGTCGAAATATTCGATGTTAAAAGTAATAAAATAATATATATATTTTAATATTATATTTTAGTATCGAAATATTCGACGCTAAAGGTAATGAATTTCGACGCAAAAATAAAAAATAAATAATTTTTTATTAATTACAAAATTATTTGGCGTCGAAAATATTTATCACCAAATACGTGCTTTAGTATCGAAAATTACAATTTATCGTCGATATTTTATTGATGCAAAATGTTGTATTTTAGTGTCGAAATTTTTAATTTCGACACTAATTTTCTTTCTCGTCCATGTTTTAGGGTCGAAATTTTTCAACGCTAATAACCTTTTGGGTCAATATAATTATTTTTAGCGTTAATAATTTTCGACGCTAAAGACCTTATTTTTTGTAGTGTCGATAATCAGGAAGTAAAAAACAAACAGACAAATTATTTTTGCCTTTAAAATTAGTTGCCATCTTAAATACAAAACTTGTTTGGCATAAATTTTACCACACTAATAAATGATCAAGCCGATGTAGGTAGGTAAGAGTGATGGACTGTAAAAAATATGGCAATCAATTAGCGGCGAATTCAGAATTTTGATTTAGTGAGAATATAATTTGATTTTGATAAAAAATAATAATATATATTTTATTTTAGTGGGGTAAATCAAAATTTTCCCATTAATAAATCGGTCTTTTCATTAATTTATAAAAAATATTTTAATAAAATTTTGAGTTGAATGAAGACGATTTTCCCCGCTCTCATGAATGTAGGTGGCTATGCCACTGGCATCGATCACAACTCACAACAGACAGCCATACCAACCAAGATAGACTAATATATGGCACAACAAATATACAAGTTAATATGGTAATGAAAATGACTTTTAACTTGCTCTGTTGTTTGCTGCATAACCTAATTAACATACTTTAAAATTACATTCAAACTTAAATAAAGCCTAAATTTGGACTTCATTTTATCTCTCTATTATATTATTCACACATTTGCGTATTAGCATGTGGTGATTTATTATCATAGAAAAAATAAACGTGCATAAAATTCCGATTATAAATAAGGATGAAGAATGTTCTGATATATGCGGTCTTATTTTTTTCTTTTTCTTTTTACAAAGAAACTGTTTTGAATTCTAACCCGTGAAAAATGGATAGCAAGTTCGATTTAACTAAATAGATTTACTTTGAAAAACACACGGCCACATCTTTAGAGCAAAAAGATATGAAAGGCACCAGTTTCCAACTCACAATACCCCACCAAAAAATATTTGTATTCCACTTTAAAAACTTCAAAAATAAAATGTACCATGTACATTTGTATGCATGTTTTCTCCTACTTGTTAATAAGTTCACATGAAAAATGACAAGTTTATTACTTTTTTCTCTTTTTCTTTTTTAGGAAAAAATAAAGTGTTGTAGCTTCTCTTCTTATAGAATATATGGAATCATGAGAATATGATGTAAATGCCCATAATTTTTTTATTTTAGAGAATGAAGGAAAAAAATTAATATATAGAAAAGGATTGGAGAAAATTATAAAACCTGTATACAGCTTGAAAGCAGAAGGAGAGGTCCTTTGTTTAATCACCCACCAGATTTCTGATTTGTTGACACTATAAAGCCCTGGGTCTATTATTATTGGCTTTGCTCTTTTATTCCTGAAAATCAAAACATGACAAATAAAATATCCATCTAGTGAGTATTTTTTACATCTCATATAAAATTTTAAAAAATAATTATCCATTAAAATGAAGACTTAAACTCATTGTTAAGTTGTGTTTGGTACTGATTTTTTTTTTTTTTTTTAAATTATGATTGATAATTATTAGATAATCATTTATATGTAACTCGATTTTATGACAGATTGCCATTAAAACACGTGTAATAGAAGATTATGAAATTCTTAACACAATTCAACTATCCAAATTCTTATATTAGGGGGGGGGAAATAAAAGAAAAGAAAAGGCTTGAGTACTCTTACATTTTCCAACCCAAGTGACTGCTATGATGTATGAAATTGAGATCTCTTGGCAAGTCAGAAAATGAATGAATCAGATCTGGAAAAAACCCAGAAATAAATCATAAAATAATTAAGCAGAAATAATACTATATATATATGAAAAGAATAATTAAGGCAACTCACCATACCATCTTGAGTTACCAAGGGATAATCAGAAGCACTAAGATTAATAAACCAATCCCATTTGCAGCATCTCAAAAGCAAAGCCATTGCATGAAGAGTTGCAGCAATCATAGTAGGGCCTCTATAAGTGACCAAATTTGGTTTCCCAATAATATAAACATTATTGATCATTCTAAAAACAGGCTCATTTGCCACAAACTCAGCAATCTCCTTGTGCTCTGTCTCTGGTGCCTCTCTGTCCATGTGAATAAGGTAGTGATTTCCAGGATGGTACAAAGCAAGCAAGGCCCTTTTCAGCTTCATTGTGTCACCTTTTGATGATGAAAGCAAGTATGCAAATGTTACTGGATATGGGTTGTTGCTGCTGTTAGATTTTAGTGTGATTTTGTTTAAGGGAATGAAGGGTTTTGTTGGGATTGTTATGTAAAGAAAGCATAAGAGGACTGAGGTTAGCATGATGAAAGACATGAAAATTTTGATGCCCATTTTTCTAGAGAACAAAAGAAATTCTAAATGGTTAAGTAGTTAAAACTTGGAACTAATGGGAGTTTTGGGTTGTATGAGGAGGAAGGAATATTGAAGGGAAAAAAAAAGGCATTTTAGATTTAAGAGTTAGATTTTTGGAGTCCTCAAAGGGGCGTGATTTGGTGGTGTAGGATTCAAAATCTCACCTTTAGTTCCGAGTTTGAATTCAGGGAATGCATTTCTTGTAAGAGCCTAGGACAACCGAAGATTTTATCTGTTCCGCTTAAGCCCAAAAGGAGTGATTTAGTGGTGAAATTTCTAATGATTTAAAAAAAAGGTTAAATTTTTGGATCTTTTGGGAGTTTGAGGGTTCCTTGCTTTGAAGTGAAGGCATCACAAGTGTTACAATTTCAATTGTTTGTTGGAAATTTTTGATGGTTTATGGAGTTTGAAAAATTACTATATTGCCTATGGTTTTAGAGAAGGAAAGATTGGTGTTGTATTGAGTTTTTGTGGAAATAAAGTAGGGAAAAAAATTTCACATTGTTTGGGAATAAGTGTTACTTGCAATCCACACTACGATCAAAACCATAAGAAAGATGGGCCAAGTAACAAAAATATCTGGTTAGTGGATGGATAATCACAATTGAAGTTTTTTTTCTTTTATTTTTTTAACAGATATTAGTTATAAATGTAAAATTTGATAAATCAAATCGGAAGTGTTAGAATATTTTATTCTAATATTAATTGTGAGTTTCTATTAATTATGATATAGATTTTAATAAAGTGTTAAGATAATTGGTTTTGTAAAAGAAACTGTGAAGCCCAAATTTTCAGATCTAATAAAATAGGCTGAACTCTATAGTAATTGATGTGTGGACATTAGAGCGAACTTTGGAATTATTATGGGCTTTTAATGAGTGAACCTGTTAAACTCCACAAATTAGTGAGCTAAGATCTCACATTCACTTCCCTATAATAACTTACTCTATAAGCTTCATTTAATCATTAAACTTAATGTCTCTCTCATGAATAATAATTATGATAAACATAAGGATAAATTTATGCATAATTATCTCTCTTCATTTAATCAAATCACTCTTTTGCATTATTATATAAATTATTGAGATTTGATGTAAAGCATTAGGATAAGCTTTATATCAAATCTCATTTCCTAGCAAATGTATTATAAAAAAAGCAAGGCAAAGCTTGTGAATTTGATATGTTGGGTATTTGCCGAGACAACTCAGAGAGCAAGGAAGTGATTTTGAGGGAGAGCTTAAGTTTTTTTTTTTCTAAAAAAAATAAATTAAAGCATAAGGAAAGCTTAAATCTGGAAAAAGTAAGATTCTCACCATCAAGAATAGGAGAGCAGATAATGATCTCCTCGATGCAATATATAGACAGATCTGTCAAAATTTTCCGCTGTCGATATGGATTCTAAATCATCTAAGTTCTCTGAATCATCCGATTAATTTAATATTTTGTATTCCAAATTCTTGTGATAAATGTTCGGTTGTAAAATAAATCCTAACAAGAAGATCGATATTCAATTAAGATAGATGCAATGTATATTTTCATTGATTATGTGCAACAAAGGGCAGACATTTTTAAATTCTTGTTATTTTTGTTTATTTTCATTATAGAAATCACTTACGGACTATATTTATTGGAGACATTTTTTAGTGATATTTTATTGACATTCATGCTTCAAATAGTTGTATATTTTAGGGAAAGACTAAAATGTACAATTGATTGAAGCAGAAATATCACTAGAATGTCACTAAAAAATATCCCCTAAAATTATTCACCACTTTAATGATATTTGAAATTTTATAAAGAGATAGGAGTGAAAAATCATAAAATTAATGAAGATGTTTGTTTTGAGAGGAAAAATTGTTCATTTAAAGATATTTTTGTCCATGGTTTTGGCTATAAAAGAATGAAAATTTGGGAAGTCACTAAAATTATAAATGGCACCCAAATTTTGTCTCATAATCCCCTTTTTATAAAAAATATCCTTTAAATTACAAGCGACAAATTCTATTTCCTTCAAAAAAAAAAAATCTACACTTTCCAAGTAACATCTCTAAGAAAATTTTTTCCCAAGGATTTGATATTTCATCCATTGGATTTGGATGGTTATGTCATGTAAATCAAAATTTGCTTAATCTTTTAATTCTACAAACTAATGCTAATTTCATGTAAATCATTTTTATTGTGTCCACTAGAAAGGAAACTGAACAAATTGTGAAGTGTTATTAAAATCAGAAATGCAGATTATTAACCATTGGCAACAACTTCAATCAAATCTATCCACCAAGAAAAATAGTGAGGTAAAAAATTCCATCACATATGCAAAAGCTCAAGTTCAGGGGAAAAAGAAAATTTATCGAAGTAATTCTAATTTTGGCCTTGAACAAAACTAAATATAAAGGGAAATTAGAAAATCATTGTATTGTTCGTTTACTTTAAATAAGGGTAAAATAAAAACGTTTCATAAATAATGAATCAATGAAGATACAAAAAGGATTCGGTTTCGGCTCTCCCCTGAACAAACCTTGTAAGACTGACCTCTACCTTCATAGTTTGCCATGCCGAAGAGCAAGTAATTAAGCAGCCTGAGCTGCAGGAGATAGTATATCATGTTTCGGGTGTATATGTCATCTCTCTCACAGCAGCTGGGTCCCACACAATTGTGGGACCTAGCTGCTGTGAGAGAGATGTCATATACACCCGAAACATAATATAATTTTTCGAGCCGCAGGATCATTAGCACTTGACGCTTCAATCCTGAAAATTATGGTTGATGCGGAACAAACATAAGATTGGATGCTGTATTCAGAACAAGTTGAAAATAAACAAAGCCTCGCTCACTCAAAGAGGAGAAATTATAAAACAAAACAAAACGAAATATATTTATGTTGAAAACAGCAAGCACCAATGCATGCCCCATGCAGTAGGCTCCAGCTGAGAAGCAAAAGAGAGCCAACACCGAAAGTTGATGAAGATGGGCGCCGAAAGTTGATGGCACATCATGCCAACTTGCTGCCAGCTGCCAAGACGTGTGCTACTGTAGCACACGTCTTTGGCACTATAAAATGGAGTCTGAAATTCATTCCTAAGCATCCCAGAAATCCCAGAAGTGTAAGAATAGAGAGTAAAGTGGTGTGAGAGTTTTTTTGTAAAGCTTGGGTTAGAAAGCTTTGTAATTCTTTTGTTTGTGATATAAAAGAATAATTTTCTCTCCAATCACCTCTATTGTGTGTGTTTTATCACAACAAGTGGTATCAGAGCTAAAGTTACTCGGAGGGATCCCGAAACTCAGAAACAGAGCTTCGGTTCGGAAAGTTGTCAAAAATCGATTTTGAGCATACCATCGGACTTTTCACGGCGAAACGAGCACTGTGGTTTTTTTCGGCGATCGATCGGAGATCAGACGGTGGCTCACGCGCGTCAAGCGCATTACAGAAGGCGCTCCACGCATAGAAACGCGCCACACGCGCAGCTCAAGGAAGAAGACAACCACGTCAGCCGCCACGTGTCGTCCAGTCAGCGACACGTCAGCAGGTCACGCACAGTCAGCAGTCCAGTCAGCAGTCCATGTCAGCGGCCACGTGTGCATCCCGTCAGCGCCACGTGTCTGCCAAGTCAGCAGAACGGCCACGTCAGCAATTTCCGGGTAAATTTCAGATATGTCCTTGAACTTTCTGTTAATTACATTTTGGCCCCTGTATTTTTTTGGAAATTGCATTTTAGACCTTGAACTTTTCTGTAATTGCAATTTGGACCCTGAACTTTTGGAAATTGCACTATGACCCCTGTAATTTCTGAAATTTGCAAATTGGTTCATGTGTCGGATTTTGACAAACGAATTGTCATTTCCACCATTTTCGACCATTCCGGACGCAATGGTGAGGTCCGTTTTTTGAAATTCTGCTTAGAATTTTTATGATGGATGGGGGCAACGGAAAAATGGTTTTATTAACCAGTACAAACTATTTCACATGGAGATGAATGATGAAAGACCTTATGTATGTGAAGGACTATGATGGATCGGTATTTCTGGAGCAAAAACCAGAAGGAATGTCCGATGAGAAGTGACCTAATCTTCACCAGAAAACATGCAGTACTATTCGTCAGTGGATCGACGATAGTATCGTCAACCATGTCAGTGAAGAAACAAATGCACGTGTCTTATGGAGAAAGCTGGAGGAGCTTTTCCGAGCAAAGACTGGCAACAACAAGCTGTATTACATCAAGAAGATGATGTGTTTGAAATACCAGGAAGGTACAGCTTGTTGGGGTTGGTGCTCAGAGCGCCAATTCCCGGTTGTATTTCTGTTGAATACTTCTGTAAAACATTATTATTATGAATAATATATGCAGTTTCTATAATATAATCTATCTTTCTATATGGTAAAGATGTAATGACCCTAGAATGATTAGTCATGATACAGTTGCAAAAGCGTCGCAACGGACATTGAGAAGTATCATGACGTTGTCATTCTCAGACAGTTCCTGGTCAAGGTTTACACTACTTAGTCAGTGAAGTAAACCCGTTGAGACCGGTACATGTCGTATACTGGAATATATGATTCCAATGGTTTCTCAATGAACCATTAGTCTTGGAGACTAGAATAGACGTGTAGAGATTTGACGTTTACATCTATATCTCTGGGATTTATCCGGATACCTGTGACGGAGGAATTATACATTTGCCATGACCTCGACCTGTATGATTCAGCAAGAATATTTGTGATCGTCATAATTTATGGGTGGATAAATTATGGACACAAAATTGGATTTCGTGACGGATATGCCTGAATCTAGAGAGTCTCACTAATGAAATATACTCGTAGAGCACTAAGGCAACTCTTATATAAATAATATTGATTATTTATAAAGTCGTTTAAAGGTTAAACGCAAAATACATGTGATGGGACCCGATAGTCATTTCCTTAATTTTTGTGTATTTGTCTTTAATACTTGATTAATTCAAATACACATGAATTAATTGTCAAAATGAGTTTTTTGACTAATATCATAAATGAATATATGTATTTAATATTTAATGTGAATATTATACATATACTTAATGTATTTGTATTTAATTAATTAATTGATTATTTAATTGTTAAATGATTAAATTAATTAAAGTATAGATATTTTAAAGTTATGATATTTGTTTTAAATGGCTAAGTTGAAATTGTTGACTTGGTTGAATTTATCATTAAATTGTAATGATCATTTAATCAAGTTGCAAGTTGAAATTCAAATGAAATTAAAATAAATTTCTTGTTAATTTCCTTAGGCAATTTTCGGCCAAGGCAAAATGTGAGCAAGTATATATTGTTTTGTTTCATTTAGGGTTTAATAACCTTTCACACTTTACCTAAAACTCCATTGAAAGAAGACATAGAAGCTTGAGAGAAAGAAAAGCAAAAACAAGGAAAGCTTGGAATTTAGTAAGTATTTCCAACTTGCCATTAGAGAGAAAAATGTTCCTCTTGTTGTGGTCTTCATCTTGTGATGTTCTTATGTTTTTCTATTCTTTATTCTATGTATTTTTGGAGAATGGAAGTTTTTGGAAAGGGTTGAGCATGTATAAAGATCATAGAATGTTACTAATGAGTTAATAAGCATTATATTGATGGTTTAAGAAATTAGTTGCCATTCTAGAGTTATTGACCCACTCTTAGATAACCTAGAATTATTCTATAGTTATTTCATTATGGTGAGACTATAAAATGGTGTTTTAGAAACTTGATTTAAGTGTTGGTTTCAAGTTTCTGACCTTGTACCACCTTTTGGCTTTTCATTTATGTTGAGTATTTGGATTTGTATATGATGCATGTAAAATACTCTTCTGTTTGACTGTGGTCGGCACTTATGTGGTCGGACCTCATCTGGTCGGACCTAATGTGGTCGGCACTTATGTGGTCGGACCTCGTCTGGTCGGACCTAATGTGGTCGGCACTTATGTGGTCGGACCTCGTCTGGTCGGACTTAATGTGGTCGGCACTTATGTGGTCGGACCTCGTCTGGTCGGACCTAATATGGTCGCTACCCATATGGTCGGCACTAATGTGGTCGGCACTAATGTGGTCGGCACTAATGTGGTCGGACAAAGGGCCTTTAGTGGTCGGATTATTACTTCATCTGATTAGATCATACACATGAGTAATTCATTTTGGGTTTAGGTGAAATTCGAATAGATTATTCATATTAGATATTGAATAATCTACTCGGTATTTTGAAAAAGTTTTGAAATATCGTTTCCGCTGCGTTACTCTGATTCACCCCCACCAAAACCCCTTCACAGCTGTGGCAGACTATATCAACGATTTCCTCGGAACAATGAAAGAATTGTCTGGATTGGGCATAGACTTCAGAGATGAGGTAAATGGCTTAATACTTCTTAATACGTTACCAAAATCTTGGGAAACGTTCAGATCTACGGTAATAAATTCAGCCGCAGATGGGAAAGTCACTATGGAGCTGGCAAAGACCAGGATCTTTGAGGAAGAAAAGAGGACGAGAATGCATGAGTCAGCATCAGCCACAACCTCAGAAGCTCTAGTGACAGAAAAGAACACCAGAAGGGGGAGGAGTAAAAGTCGAGGCCCAGGTAGACCAGACAAGAACCGAGGTAAATCAAGAACAAAAGATATTGAGTGCTATCACTGCAAAAAGAAAGGCCATATGAAGAGGGATTGCTACAAACTAAAGAACGAGCAGTCCATGAAAGATGGTGACTCTAATCAAGAAAGAGTTGCTACTACCACCGACAATACCTCCAAACAGTTCTTCAGTATATATGAAGAAAATGTTGTGAATCTTGCCAGCCATGAGACCAATTGGGTGATAGATAGTGGCGAATTCATACACGCCACATCTCGCAGAGACTTATTTTCATTTTACACACCAGGAGACTACGGTGCTGTAAGGATGAGGAATGACGGCCAGTCCAAAGCCGTCGGTATTGGAGACATCTGCCTTGAAACAGACAACGGGACAAGGCTAGTGTTGAAGGGAGTCAAGCACATCCCAGACATCCGGTTAAACTTGATCTCAACAGGCAAGCTGGATGATGAAGGTTTCTGCAGCACCTTTAGTGACGGAACCTGGAAGCTCACTAAAGGATCAATGGTGGTGGCACGAGGTAAGAAAGATTCAACTCTGTATTTGATGCATGCTAAGATTTCCAATAGTAGCATAAATATAGTTAACAATAATGAGGCAGCCGAGCTATGGCATAAAAAGCTCGGTCACATGAGTCAAACGGGGATGGAGATACTACGCAGGCGGAATGTTCTTCCCGAATTGAAGAACTTACACTTACGGAAGTGTGAACACTGCATGGCTGGAAAGCAGAACAGAGTGTCCTTCCAGAGCTCCCCGCCTCAGCGGAAACCGGAGGTACTTGACCTCATACATTCATATGTATGTGGTCCGATGCAGATACGAACACTTGGTGGGTCACTTTACTTTGTGACATTCATTGACAATCATTCAAGGAAGATCTGGGCATACACCTTGAAGAGAAAAGATCAAGTGTTGGGAGTGTTCAAGGAGTTTCACGCCTTGGTGGAGAGAGAAACCGGCAAGAAACTGAAATGCATCAGAAAAGACAACGGTGGAGAATACAGAGATTCGTTTGATCAGTACTGCAAGATGCAAGGAATCCGACATCAAACGACACCTCCGAAGACACCTCAGCTGAATGGTCTAGCTGAGAGGATGAACAGAACCTTGTGCGAAAGGGTCAGAAGCTTGCTGTCACAAGCCAAACTGCCAAAGACATTTTGGGGAGAGGCACTCAACACAGCAGTACATGTTTTGAACATGTCCCCAGCGGTCGCACTAAAAGGTAATGTTCATAACCAAGCCTGGACAGGTAAAGAAGTGTCTTATGAACACTTGCATGTCTTTGGGTGCAAAGCTTTTGTACACATCCCAAAGGACGAAAGATCCAAGCTTGATGCAAAGACGCGACAGTGTGTCTTTATTGGCTATGGTCAGGATGATTTCGGCTACAAACTGTATGATCCTGTGGAGAAGAAGATCGTCAGAAGCTGAGATGTTGTCTTCGTCGAAGATCAGACCATAGAAGATATCCGGAAGGAGATAAAGACAATGCCCCAACAATATAAAGATGTGAATCCAGAACCTCATACACCGGTGCCAGTACGAGTTGAAGATGAGGTTCCCAGACATGAAGGTACATGTGATGAAGCTCCCAGAGACGATGATCATGATCAACCACCAGTACCAGAAGCTACACCAACAGTTCCACAGAGAAGGTCTGACAGAGATAGACGACTTTCAACCAAATACTGATAAAAACCTGCCTGGAACAAAGCCAAACAAACCTCTCCACGTGTTCTAAGCCCCATGAACCGCGAATCTTGATTTTGTAAGAACAAAATCCTTCCAAGATCAAGTCCAACCCTTAAGGAATATTGCCCTTAAAAACCTTTCTTTATTTCTTTGGAGAATCCTGAACAGCGATACAGCGCCACAACGCTTGCCACACGTTGATAAGCTTTTGTTCCGTAAAACCAAGGAAGAATCCACTCCCTCAAGATGACACAAGTCAATTTGTTTTGTAAAAAGATATATTATTGGTTAATTATCAATTACAATGCATAATGCCCCTTTAAATAGGTGGCTAACCCTAATTCTACCAAAATATAATAAAACCCTAATAAAATACTTCAAAATTTCGTCCATGGGCTTTTTAATTTAATTAATGTTCAGCCCAACACTTAAACAACACATAACTTTAAAAAATATAAAATATAAAAACTATATGGATACATTGCGTCCTCATTTAGACCATGAAGGAATCCGAATTGGACTTTGATGAAAACTTAAAAGTTGTAGAAATACGAGTTCTCTTTTCAATGCAACTTGAATCACCAAAATCGGATATCGGACGAGAAAGTTACGTCCAAAATACGAAGACTGCATAAATCCTGCCACTGCTAATGTACCATTCGGAAATAAAGCCCAAAATCAATCAAGGCATCTCATGCACGTCCTAGACCCATTCCAATATTGCTTTAGACATAATAAAGCCTTCATATAATATCTCATGCATGGACCAAACTCCAGAACCCAAGGAATCTTCCAAATCCACCAAAATGGCCCAAATACACCAATTTGACCAAGCCATGCAATCAGCCACAACTTCAAGTTAACTTGGCCCAACAAACAGAGCTCATTCTGGATCACATCATTCTCCCTCTCTTGAAAAGGATTCGACCTCGAATCCGAACTCGGGTCATAGATAAAAATGACAAGATCAATGAGACGAGAATCCTGGAATAAAAGAAAATCACATGGAAAAAAATGGTTAAGGTGAGCAAAAGTCAATAAGGCGAATGAATGACTTTTTGGCAATACTTTTCCACTCTCAATATCTCCATTGTTACTCTCATTCTTAACGCCACTTGCAACAGAAAAGAGATTCCTACATGGATTCACATTTGAAATCTCATTTAAAACAAACTCAACATGCCCATGTCGATTTCTCAAACAATCAACACTCTCATCCACGATCTGACCACACTCTACATATTCAGCCACATGTACTTTTTGCACACCATAACTCATGTCCTCACAACCAACATCAAATTGCTCCATATGATAGTCACCCTTAACAGTAACGTCAAGCACCTCATTGGAATCATGAACAACCAAATCATGATCACTAATGTTATCGCTCACATCAATATCATCACTATCATCAACACCATCAACCACATCACTCTTATTTATTGAAACATCAACATGTTTCATTTCATTACTCAAGGCTACGTTTATATCCTTCTCTACTTCACATTTTACTAATGTCTTTTTCTCTATCAACCCTGGAAGCTCTTCTAGTAACATTCCAAAAGCAATCGCACTTTTCTTTTTAGCCCACTCTTCTTCACTCCTCTGCATGTACAACTCGTCCTCATAGACCTCTTGTATGGTTAAAGGAGCAAGCTTGATAATTTTTCCACCATACCTAAATTTGTACATATTCCTATCCATATCATAAACTACTTTATTGAATTTATACCAAGGCTTACCCAATAAAATATGCGTATGACATATAGGAACCACGTCACAAACTACTTGGTCAACATACTTCCCAATTGCAAAATTTACCACAACCTGCTTAGCAACCTCGAACTCTCCGAAATCACTCATCCACTTATAAGGTCTATCAAGAGGTATCAACGGTAATCCCAATTTTTCCACAAGGGTAGTGCTAGCTAAATTTATGTGATTCCCTCTATTAATAATCATACTACACACTTTACTATTGATATAGCATCTCGTGCGAAAGATAAATACCCTTTTATCCATCAAATTATTTATATAAATCAACCCTTACTGGAAAGATGCCAATAATGAGGAAAGACTCAAAAAATCACTAAGAAAATATGAAAACAAAACACAAAGAAACTGGCCAAAAAAAAAAAAAAAAAAAACCAAAAGTAAATAAGAAGACAAACTGACCTGAAACTGGACAGAATTCGTAACTTTGAAAGAGATTTTGAGACTCGAAACCTAAGCGGACTGCGTGCGTCTAGTGACTAATGAATTTGTCTCCTCGAGTACTTATAAATTGATATATTATGGGTCTCGTAACTCTTTATAGATCAAAAGTTACAGCCGTTTTAAATTCAGTGCGCGGCTGAAAAATTCTGACCCAACTGATCCGAAAATTACATACAATTTCGACTCGAATTGACTCAAAACTCCAAGAATTGAATCCTAAATGCTATTACCATGAAAGAACATTATAATAACATCCAAGATGCAGTCATAAACAAGAAAAACACAAAAAAAAAATTTGAAACTAGAAGAGACAAAAAAAAAATATATAAAGACTCAATAAAACGATAAAAATAGAGAAAATCTTGACCTTGGAACCCTGAGCTCTGATACCAAATGATAAAAACCTGCCTGGAACAAAGCCAAACAAACCTCTCCACGTGTTCTAAGCCCCATGAACCGCGAATCTTGATTTTGTAAGAACAAAATCCTTCCAAGATCAAGTCCAACCCTTAAGGAACATTGCCCTAAAAACCTTTCTTTATTTCTTTGGAGAATCCTGAACAGCGATACAGCGCCACAACGCTTGCCACACGTTGATAAGCTTTTGTTCCGTAAAACCAAGGAAGAATCCACTCCCTCAAGATGACACAAGTCAATTTGTTTTGTAAAAAGATATATTATTGGTTAATTATCAATTACAATGCATAATGCCCCTTTAAATAGGTGGCTAACCCTAATTCTACCAAAATATAATAAAACCCTAATAAAATACTTCAAAATTTCGTCCATGGGCTTTTTAATTTAATTAATGTTCAGCCCAACACTTAAACAACACATAACTTAAAAAAATATAAAATATAAAAACTATATGGATACATTGCGTCCTCATTTAGACCATGAAGGAATCCGAACTGGACTTTGATGAAAACTTAAAAGTTGTAGAAATACGAGTTCTCTTTTCAATGCAACTTGAATCACCAAAATCGGATATCGGACGAGAAAGTTACGTCCAAAATACGAAGACTGCATAAATCATGCCACTGCTAATGTACCATTCGGAAATAAAGCCCAAAATCAATCAAGGCATCTCATGCACGTCCTAGACCCATTCCAATATTGCTTTAGACATAATAAAGCCTTCATATAATATCTCATGCATGGACCAAACTCCAGAACCCAAGGAATCTTCCAAATCCACCAAAATGGCCCAAATACACCAATTTGACCAAGCCATGCAATCAGCCACAACTTCAAGTTAACTTGGCCCAACAACAACAGAGCTCATTCTGGATCACATCATTCTACCTCTCTTGAAAAGGATTCGACCTCGAATCCGAACCCGGGTCATAGATAAAAATGACAAGATCAATGGGACGAGAATCCTGGAATAAAAGAAAATCACATGGAAAAAAATGGTTAAGGTGAGCAAAAGTCAATAAGGCGAATGAATGACTTTTTGGCAATACTTTTCCACTCTCAATATCTCCATTGTTACTCTCATTCTTAACGCCACTTGCAACAGAAAAGAGATTCCTACATGGATTCACATTTGAAATCTCATTTAAAACAAACTCAACATGCCCATGTCGATTTCTCAAACAATCAACACTCTCATCCACGATCTGACCACACTCTACATATTCAGCCACATGTACTTTTTGCACACCATAACTCATGTCCTCACAACCAACATCAAATTGCTCCATATGATAGTCACCCTTAACAGTAACGTCAAGCACCTCATTGGAATCATGAACAACCAAATCATGATCACTAATGTTATCGCTCACATCAATATCATCACTATCATCAACACCATCAACCACATCACTCTTATTTATTGAAACATCAACATGTTTCATTTCATTACTCAAGGCTACGTTTATATCCTTCTCTACTTCACATTTTACTAATGTCTTTTTCTCTATCAACCCTGGAAGCTCTTCTAGTAACATTCCAAAAGCAATCGCACTTTTCTTTTTAGCCCACTCTTCTTCACTCCTCTGCATGTACAACTCGTCCTCATAGACCTCTTGTATGGTTAAAGGAGCAAGCTTGATAATTTTTCCACCATACCTAAATTTGTACATATTCCTATCCATATCATAAACTACTTTATTGAATTTATACCAAGGCTTACCCAATAAAATATGCGTATGACATATAGGATCCACGTCACAAACTACTTGGTCAACATACTTCCCAATTGCAAAATTTACCACAACCTGCTTAGCAACCTCGAACTCTCCGAAATCACTCATCCACTTATAAGGTCTATCAAGAGGTATCAATGGTAATCCCAATTTTTCCACAAGGGTAGTGCAAGCTAAATTTATGTGATTCCCTCTATTAATAATCATACTACACACTTTACTATTAATATAGCATCTCGTGCGAAAGATAAATACCCTTTTATCCATCAAATTATTTATATAAATCAACCCTTACTGGAAAGACGCCAATAATGAGGAAAGACTCAAAAAATCACTAAGAAAATATGAAAACAAACACAAAGAAACTGGCCAAAAAAAAAAAAAAAACCAAAAGTAAATAAGAAGACAAACTGACCTGAAACTGGACAGAATTCGTAACTTTGAAAGAGATTTTGAGACTCGAAACCTAAGCGGACTGCGTGCGTCTAGTGACTAATGAATTTGTCTCTCGAGTACTTATAAATTGATATATTATGGGTCTCGTAACTCTTTATAGATCAAAAGTTACAGCCGTTTTAAATTCAGTGCGCGGCTGAAAAATTCTGACCCAACTGATCCGAAAATTACATACAATTTCGACTCGAATTGACTCAAAACTCCAAGAATTGAATCCTAAATGCTATTACCATGAAAGAACATTATAATAACATCCAAGATGCAGTCATAAACAAGAAAAACACAAAGAAAAAAATTGAAACTAGAAGAGACGAAAAAAAAAATATATAAAGACTCAATAAAACGATAAAAATAGAGAAAATCTTGACCTTGGATACCTGAGCTCTCATACCAAATGATAAAAAACCTGCCTGGAACAAAGCCAAACAAACCTCTCCACGTGTTCTAAGCCCCATGAACCGCGAATCTTGATTTTGTAAGAACAAAATCCTTCCAAGATCAAGTCCAACCCTTAAGGAACATTGCCCTTAAAAACCTTTCTTTATTTCTTTGGAGAATCCTGAACAGCGATACAGCGCCACAACGCTTGCCACACGTTGATAAGCTTTTGTTCCGTAAAACCAAGGAAGAATCCACTCCCTCAAGATGACACAAGTCAATTTTTTGTTAAAAAGATATATTATTGGTTAATTATCAATTACAATGCATAATGCCCCTTTAAATAGGTGGCTAACCCTAATTCTACCAAAATATAATAAAACCCTAATAAAATACTTCAAAATTTCGTCCATGGGCTTTTTAATTTAATTAATGTTCAGCCCAACACTTAAACAACACATAACTTAAAAAAATATAAAATATAAAAACTATATGGATACATTGCGTCCTCATTTAGACCATGAAGGAATCCGAACTGGACTTTGATGAAAACTTAAAAGTTGTAGAAATACGAGTTTTCTTTTCAATGCAACTTGAATCACCAGAATCGGATATCGGACGAGAAAGTTACGTCCAAAATACGAAGACTGCATAAATCCTGCCACTGCTAATGTACCATTCGGAAATAAAGCCCAAAATCAATCAAGGCATCTCATGCACGTCCTAGACCCATTCCAATATTGCTTTAGACATAATAAAGCCTTCATATAATATCTCATGCATGGACCAAACTCCAGAACCCAAGGAATCTTCCAAATCCACCAAAATGGCCCAATACACCAATTTGACCAAGCCATGCAATCAGCCACACTTCAAGTTAACTTGGCCCAACAAACAGAGCTCATTCTGGATCACATCAAATACTATGCATATGAGTATGTGTGCTGCTTAATGACGGGGGAGAACCTTAGAGTTACAAGGAGGCTGTGGAAACAGAGGACAAAGAAAGGTGGGAGGAAGTCATGCAAGATGAGATGAAATCTTTGCATGACAATCACACTTTTGAGTTGGTGAAATTGCCAAGAGGCAAACGGGCTTTGAAGAACAAATGGGGTGTACAGAGTGAAGAAACATGAGCATACTTAACAACCCCGGTACAAGCCAGACTAGTTGTCAAGGGATTCAATCAGAGGAAATGCATTGACTTTGATGAAATCTTCTCTCCAGTTGTGAAGATGTCATCCATCAGAGTGGTACTCAGCTTAGCAGCAAGCCTCGACCTGGAAGTTGAGCAGATGTATGTCAAGACTGTATTTCTTCACGGAGATCTGGAAGAAGAAATTTACATGGAGCAACCAGAAGGCTTCAGAGTCAGAGGGAAAGAGGACTATGTGTGCAGAATCAGGAAAAGCCTATACGGTTTGAAACAGGCACCGAGACAGTGGTATGTGAAGTTCGAGTCAGTTATGGGGGAGCAGGGATACAAGAAGACCACTTCAGACCATTGTGTCTTCGTTCAGAAATTCTCTGACGATGACTTTATCATCTTACTGTTGTATGTAGATGATATGTTGATTGTTGGCCGGAATCAATCAAGGATTGATAATTTGAAGCAGCAACTGAGTAAGTCTTTTGAGATGAAAGACTTGGGGCCAGCAAAACAGATTCTTGGCATCGGGATCGGCCGTGATCGGAAAGCCAGAAGATTATACTTGTCACAGGATGAGTACATCGAGAAGGTACTTCATCGATTCCAGATGGACAAGGCTAAAGCGGTTAGCACTCCTCTTGCTACCCACTTTAGATTGAGTACACAACAGAGTCCCTCTACTGAGACAGAGAAGGAGGAAATGAAACAGGTTCCATACACCTCAGCAGTGGGAAGTCTTATGTATGCCATAGTATGCACGATGCCAGACTTAGCACACGCAGTTGGATTGGTCAGCCGGTTTATGTCAAACCCAGGACGGGAACACTGGAATGCAATCAAATGGATTATGCGGTATCTTCGAGGCACATCCAAGATGAGAATATGTTTTGGAAGAAGCGACAAGCCAGTGTTGATGGGCTACACCGATTCAGATATGCCAGGAGATGTGGATACCCGAAAGTCTACTTCGGGGTATCTGATTACTCTCTCAGGGGGAGCTGTGGCATGCCAGTCTAAGTTGCAGAGATGTGTTGCACTTTCTACAACAGAGGCAGAATTCATTGCAGTGACAGAAGCTTGCAAGGAATTGCTGTGGATGAAGACATTCGTCCAGGAATTGGGTTTCAAGCAGGAGAAGTACGTTTTGTACTGTGATAGCCAGAGTGCTATCTATCTCGATAAAAATTCCACCTTTCATTCGAGGTCAAAACATATCGATGTGAGGTATCACTGGATACGGGATGTCATGAGCTCAAAGCTGTTAGAACTCAGGAAAATTCACACCGACGACAACGGTGTCGATATGTTCACGAAGGTTTTACCGAAGGAGAAGCTTGAAATCTGTCGTGCTATAGCCGGGATGACAAAACTCTCCACATAGTTAGAGTGGGGAGAGACAGAGAACTACGATTGGCTTGATCCCAACTCAGGGTACGTAGGCAGTCATACAGATGCAGCCTGGGGAGGATCCTTTTGAGGATCCGGTTTGGATGATTGATGATCGGCTCAGATTTTGAAGATGGTCGGCTCAGATTTTGTGGAAATCTTCACCGAGGGGGAGATTTGTTGAAAACAGCAAGCACCAATGCATGCCCCATGCAGTAGGCTCCAGCTGAGAAGCAAAAGAGAGCCAGCACCGAAAGTTGATGAAGATGGGCGCCGAAAGTTGATGGCACATCATGCCAACTTGCTGCCAGCTGCCAAGACGTGTGCTACTGTAGCACACGTCTTTGGCACTATAAAATGGAGTCTGAAATTCATTCCTAAGCATCCCAGAAATCCCAGAAGTGTAAGAATATAGAGTAAAGTGGTGTGAGAGTTTTTTGTAAAGCTTGGGTTAGAAAGCTTTGTAATTCTTTTGTTTGTAATATAAAAGAAGAATTTTCTCTCCAATCACCTCTATTGTGTGTGTTTTATCACAACATTTTATTATCAGACCTCCTCACTGGTAATAATCCTCAAATACACATGAACCTGATAAGCCAGCACTAGCTAAAAATGTCTGGAACGGCCATTCTAAAAATGCCCTAGAATCAGTTTCCATGTTCACTGAGGCTTTTAACGAGGAGCTTATAGGTAGGAAGGTTGGGTTTTATTTTAAAGCCCCTTCACACGATTGAACAACTTCGGATGCCAAATATCAAATACTTGTCCACACAAAAAAGGAAGAAAAACCAGAAACATTCAAGATAGTTCAATTTCATATCTGAATTCCTTGTTCATCTTCCGTTATCAAGCTAAATGTATTGCATCATTGAGGACATGAAATTAACAGGGTTGACAGAAAGGTAAAAATCGTAAATACCCTAAAGAGTTTAAAAAAATGTTGACAGATCTACAATTCTAAAGGAGGATCAAAAGTAAAATGAGAAAGAAAAAAGAAAACAACTTCAAAAAATTTGCATAGACATTGCCACTCTATGACAGAAAACACACCTTGGTCACTTATAGACAACGTACAACATTGTTGAAACAACGAAGCGATAAAAGTACTGTAATAGAACAATCAACGAATACAATAAGATATATTATTGAAACAAAAACTTACGAATAAAACAGAAACTTATAACGCAAGTAAATAAATATCAACAAACAAATCGAAATTGAATCTTACAATATAAGTAATTCAAATCAATAAATAAACTGACTTGTATAGATTGAGGCTAGCACACAGCCTATGTCTTATAGCAGAAATTCGCCCTCTACTCTTGTGCTTGTAGTTCGTTAGACGTCTGCCACCAGGTTCAACAATCTGCAAGTCGAAATTTTGCACTGAATAATTCGACCCCTGGCAAATTTACTTGATGTTTTTGTTTTCTAGGATCAGAAGGATTTTGGTATTTCTATATATCTAGAACTTTGCAATATTGTTCTATATAAAGAGATCAATATGGAAAAAAGGAAATGTAAAGCCAGACCCATATTTGATTTAATTAAATATATTAATTAAATCTAATACCAAGCTAACCAACCACACTCAAGCCCAAGCCCAAGCTCAAGCCTTGTTTTTTCCAATTTAATATAAGTGTCTTAGACACTGTGTCTAGAGAACACTTATAACTCTTTCATTTCCCATTTGTTTTTTAGATGTGAGACTACTCCATCTATTTGCTATACAAACTCTTACAAGTGACACCATATCAAATATATGTACGCTAATATTATAGCATTGTCAGACTTACAGCAACCAAAAAAATGCCAGCTTGCTTGCCTGAAAAACCTTAGAAACTGTGCTAAAGTCAGGGACTGACTAGTTTGGTAAGTTTAACGGTGCATGGAGGGAAACTGGGCAAGCCACTGTTTTGAATTTGTTTTAATGCCAGACAATTTACATACCAAACTTCTGACAAAGGAAGAAAAAACCAAAAAGTTAACTCTACCTCTAGATTCCTTCTCCAGCTTCCATTCTCAAAAAGCTCCCAATCTTCACCGGTGAGCCCATTTCCTTGGATAGATTATCCAAAAGTGTCTACAGAATACTGAATATAGCGTCAAATATTAATCAACAACCACATTGCATAAATCATATACAAATGCAATCAACCGATATATTTCAGCCTGTTTATCCCTTTTCAAGTCAATAGCATCTGTTGACTAAATGCTTTCAATTATTCCAATCTGATATCATTCGGGATTGACATTATCATACTGGATAAGAAATCACCACAAATGGCTTCCTCATCCGACCCACTCTTTTTCATGGAATTCAGAATAAGTTATTTCTTCATTCTCTCCTCAATTTATCGCAACTCTAACAGTAAACAAATAATATCTATCTATCATATAAAGAACAAATACCTATCTACTAACTTGCCATTATCCATATTAAGATCTCATTTTAGCTATGCGCGTTTAATGGAGAAAGAATAATATGCTATGCAAAATTAATAATTATTATTATAATAATAACAAAAGGCAACAATAAACGGCATCATCTTTTTATTACCGGAGGTGAAAGGAAGGAATGACGGCTGGTGTTGACACTCAAAGAGTGAAGAAAAGACTTACAATCAAAGTGAAAGAACTTTTACTACTACTACAGGGGGCTTCATGAAAATTTTCATTTTAAGCCCAGACCTGCTTAGGATTGGTTTGAACTTGTTTGCACAGAAGTATTTTTTTGGATGATGATAATTTCACCCACTTTTTTATGTAATAACATCATGTTTATAACAGAGATAATAATGATACGATGAGATTTCTCAAAACCAATCTTCTCTCATTTATATAATCGGAAAAAAAAAATTGATCTCGTTCTGTTATTATTTTTCCCCGTAAATTCTGTCACGTCTCATCCTGCTAAGAAATATATGATATACAGAGGAAAAAGAACATTGCAGGAAAAACTTCATAATTTTTTCCGAATATAATCAATACAAATTACAATGGAACCAAATCTCTGTTAAAAACCAGTGACAAGAATTAAGTTTTGATTGACCATGTAAGTGTTGCGATACAAGGCTATAACAAAATCTGATGAAGGAAGACAAGCAAACCACACCATTTATTTGGCTCCACAATGACCTCGGCCACCACATTCTGCACACATAATGTTTCCAGTTCCCCCACAACCTGCACAGTCACAAGTGTCTCCTTAGAACATTTTATTTGCTAAACGTAACGAGCAAAACTGGATATTGAACAGCCAAGTGACTGTGACACGGACACACTTGTTGATGTTATCTCCTTAAGATGTGACAAAGCAGCCAAATTTAAGTGACAATTTAGTTTTCATCATCTCAATTCAGCGTCCTACATGGTAGTGAAGTTCAATAAGATGAAATCAATGAAAATTGAGTTCACCTAAGGATTGTCTAATACAGAAACTGAAAAAAGAATATACTCAAATGAGTTTAATCATGTGAAATTAGTAAGGAGATAAGAAAGAAAGTAATTTTGATGGTTAAACTGACTATATCGTTCCCTGGGTTCCAACAACTTTATAAGTAGAACAAAGCATTTTTAAATATGGGTTAGGCTATTCCAACTAAAATTTTGACATATTTTGAACCATTATTCTCATGCAATCCAATGGTAGATGAATTAACATCAGTAAATGATAGTTTGAGTTTCAATATACACAATCGGATTAGATCAATGACTCAAAATTTGGATTAGATCAATGACTCAAAATTTAAGTTAGTATAGCCCCACCCTTTAAATATATACTACTACAATAGGTTTAAAATATAGTGAATCAAGTGATGCCAAGAAAAATATCGATAGAGAAAAACATCAAGAGAAACTGCAACTCAATCTTTCATCAAAAAGAAGCGGGTAACATATTTGGCTATCATAGATAATTTCATTAAAGTACCAAAAGAGAAAAGTGAGCTTAAAGGCTAATACACGACCGCATCAATTAATGGTTGTCACGCTATTTGCATTGTAAGTGGAAGCAAGATCAAACAAAATGATAATGCATACAAAAGAACTAAAATATACATGTCAAGAAATTCATTTCAGGAATAGGTGAAGATTATGAAGGGCATAGTATCCAAGAACATGATGCATTGACAAATCAGAAGGAAGAAACTTTACCTAGGCAGCGGACTTTGACAATGATTCCCTGGCTCTCTAATATAGAGTCCACATATAAGCCTGAACCAGAGCAAGTGGCACAAAGGACTGCACCTTTTGCTTCGCATTCAGTACATCTGGGATTATCTCCAATTACCTTTTCAGCCAGTGAGAGACCGATTGGCTTCTCTATTCTTTCCTCTGGTACAGGCTTGTCGTAGCAAAACAGAGATTCAAGACTGCCTTTTCGTCTGTGCACATCTCCAACTGAACTTGACTCAGACTGCGCAAAAATGTTTCCGCAACTAGCTTAGTTAAAGAAAAAAAGGAGGTAGTGTAATAAACTTCATTTTTTTCTTATCTTGCAAAAAGCGACATACGAGCACACGCACACATGTTTAGGAACTTACAGGAAGTACAAACTCTTCAAGACCACAACAATGACCGAAAAATGCAGCCACAAGAATCCACAAGCAATTACATCACAAGCACATAAATCAGGCAACTGGGAAATTCATACTTAAGAAAGCTTCTCATATTTAGTTCTCAACACTTTCCAAGAGAATGAAGAAAATACAGGAATTAACATTCTACATGGAACCCGAAATCCAATCCTTACAAGGGCAAAGAGGAAACAATAATAATATATATTAACAAAACATTGCTGGAACTCAAAACCCTTCTCTTTGAATCACCCCCCATCATAATTATTATTAATTGGAACGCAAAAGATACAATTAAAAAACACAACCTACAAAATCAAAATATAACAAAATCTCATTCATCAAAATTAACAATTCTTAAAAAATAATAATGATAATAATAATAAATAACCAATTAATGAACACTTGATTGGCAGCTTATAAATGGGAAATTAAATTAACAAAAAGTAATTATAACATTAAAAGAAAGAAGTGACAGACCCCATTAAAAGCAGAGGGAGAAACAGAGCCGTTGGGAGAGACAGCGCAGATTCTTCTGGTGGAGTCGCATGCACGGAATTGAAACCCATAACTGATCTTATTATTAGTATTACTATTATGATTCGGATTTGGTGAATATGAAGAAGAAATGGGACAAATAACAGATGAAGCCATTCTCAAAGTAGAATCCATTTTGGAGCTAAAATCGATGTACAAAATGTAAATCAAAATGGTTAATTATATCGAGAATTGAAGTGAATTGACGAAATGGGTATTGTCGTAATTTGAGTGAGGGGAAGGAGCTTTGGGGAAATCGCTGATTTTAAGTCGTTTGTTTGCGCCACAAAGCTTATTAACGGATGCAGAAACAGAGTGATGGTTTGGTTGGTGAACGTTCATGGGTCTGGATTCATGGGCCGGGTTGGCCCATTTATATTCTCTTTATGGGCTGGAAATATGGATCTGAATCCAATGTTTTGTGAGTGTTTTGGTGTTACAGTAGTAGCCGATAAAATGTTACACTTTAAGTAATTGTCGCATAAATTGAACGGTGAGAGTCCAATTCATACATTACAATTCACATAAAATTTAAATTCAGGTAAAAGATATAATACTTTTTTTTAATCTTTATATGTCCTTACAGTTCACATAAAGTCCACATAAATTTTACCTAGTTTAACCCATAATTTAATAATTCGTTATATTTGTAAAGACTTTAGGTTTGAGTGGTTTACTTCATCCCAGGTTCAATGTTCAAATCACACTTAATGTATTTCATTGGGGTCATGCTCCATGGTGTAAAAAACCAACGACTTACCCTTATATATGTTGGGAAACTGTTGAGGACATGACGCACAGGTCCTAGGATTAGTTGAGGTGCGCATTGAAAAATTTCCTACAAGCACTTAAACAATATTATACTCAAGAGGGGGGGTGAATTGGGTACTTAATAAATAATGTAAAATTAAAAATCTTTACAATTTAAGCCACTTAGTTAGTACATTTATCAATTAAGCGTAATGTGTAATTTTATAAATCACAATCTTTTACCAAATGCAAGTTTCTAAAGTAATATGAATCTTAAAATAAAACTTGCTATAACTAAAAGAGTTTAGGGCTAGAGAAAATAACACCGAGATTTATAGTGGTTCGGTCAACAATACCTACGTTCACTCCTCCAATCCGCGCTTGAAGCTTTCCATTATTGTGGACGCTGGATTTCGCATGTGGTCCACAATTGAGAATTTATATGATGGGGCACTAGCGATCTAGCAAAACGAAGTTAGAGTGAGCATGAAGCCTCTACCCACCGGTGTGGTGGGTGCCGTAGGCGCTCCGATGCTCAAGTCAGTAGTGAAGACGAGCGGTAAATAATGGAAGAGTAAGGTCTTAGGTTACCTTAACCTCTGTGGACTGTCGTGAAGGCGGTGGGCCGGTGTTTAAAGGGTGAGATAGTTTGAAAACTTAAGATTAAAATGCTTAAGCTTGGAGTTAATCATATTATGAGTTTTGCCTTCTTTATATAGGTTTTAGAGATGTCACTTTACAGTTAGAATAGGAATTGAACTTATGGTGTGGGGCCCATTGACATGTTTCGCAGTTATCTTTCGGTGGTGAATCGGCTAATTCCACGGAGAGCAATCAATATGAAGAGACGCCTTTCGGTGAGCAATTTAGTGGAAAGCTCATAAGGTTTCATTGTTGGTATTAATTGAGTCTATGAGGATAATCGTATCCATGGCCCAAATTTAGTTTGGGTTCTGTTAGGTGGGATTGAGCTATATCTGACATAAGGCCTTCATTGGAATATAGGCGAGATGTAAAGGGTTTGGGCCTTTGGTCAAACCTTGGTCTAGAATCCATTTAAATGAATTTGGGTTCTGTTTGTTATTGGGTCTAGGCGAAAAGATAATTATATCCTTAGCCCAAATTTGGCATGTACAATTTGTCTCATACTCTTTAAGTCAATGAGTCATTGGCTTGGAGAACACTTCGACGAGTATGTCGTCTGAGGTAGGTGTAGGCGTACATGGGATTAACTTCAGCCAACCAGACATGTTGATGATCTGGGAGACTATCACGAGCTATAGAAAATATTCACGTCGACTGGACTAGAATAAGGTCTGGGATAACATCTAGTCGACCTGACCTTCTGCGGGTTTGGGGGAGTCTATTACGTCTTTTGGCCCATATGAAGGTCCAGGTCTTGATTTTTGACTCGTCATGAGCCGAATATATATATCAAGGATGATCCTCAATCGACCAGTCCTGGATGATGATGTTGCTCGGTCCTGGGATGATCCTCAGCCGATCCGAACTGGATGTCGATGTTGCTCGATCTTGGGATGATCCTTGGTCGACCCAACATGGGTGTTGATGTAGCTTAGACCTATCAAGAGCAATATCGTGTTTTAAGAAAATAAATAAGTGTTAGGGATGATCCCTAGCTGATCAGGTTTTGAACTTGACTAGACATGAGCCATTGGGGGATGTTCTCGCTGGCTAGATAAGATGGAGGTCATGATAATCTCTAGTTGACCAAACCAGCTAAGGGTTGAAAAATCTTCTATATCGTATGGACCAGATGAAGGTCCAACTCTTGATTTCGACTCGATATGAGTCATGTGGGGAATATTTCCGTCGACTGAACCAGATGAAGGCCATGATAATCTCCAACCGACTAGTATTGACCAGATGGAGTCTTCTATGTCGTCTGGACTAGATGAAGGTCCGAGTCTTGATCTCAACTCGATATGAGTAATGTGGGGAATTTTCTTGTCGACTGGACTAGATGAAGGTCGGGATAATCTCCAATCGACTGATCATGAGGAGGATCCAGACCTTGAACTCGACTCGACATGAGATATTGCCCTCAAGTTCCAAAACCACAATCATGGTGGGTAATGAAAAGAGAACATTAGTTACTGTCGTCTGGGGACTTCACCGAGTTTCTTTTTGACAAATATGACTTATTATGTCGATTGGGATAAGAAGAGGTTCTTTATTTGCTTGTGTCGATTGAGCAATTTGGAAATATTCTAAAGTGTAGGATGCTTTGTTGTTGTCTGGACCAAATGAGGGTCCAGGTCTTGATCTTGACTCGACTCGAGTTATAGGGAATATTCATAGTCGATTGAACCAAATGAAGTTTTAGGAAAAACTTCATTAGACTGGTCAATAAAGGACCATCAGACAGGTTTACATTGTTGTGTCGAACGGGGGTAACTCTCATGACCGCACGTATTTGCCTGTGATTATAAACGTTGTTAGTAAACATGAATGAATATTTATACATGTAGCCTGTAGGCTTCGTCGAGTGGGTCAGTCTGTGGTTCTTTTCTAATGAGTACGTTCTGTCGACTATGACAGATGTTTGATCAACTCAATACTCTAATGGATGGAATGACGTGATTCGACACAGTATTTGTCGTCTGGAATGACGTCATCTGTTGTCAGATGATCTTTTTCGCTTGGACAATTGATGGCTATCCTATTAACCTTACTATATCGTTTAGGTCGAGGGGAAACCCCTCATGAGAACTGATATTCTTTGTGTCGAATGGTGAAGATGTCACACATTGAAGAAGTTTCTCTGTCGTCTGAGATAATCATGGGACCAAGAATAAGTTTCTTCTTCATCCGTCGAATGGCAAAAAAATGAGGATGTCATTCTACATGCCTCTCAGTCAGACACTTTGCCCTTTCCAAAATCGTTGAACCTCAAGAGGTTTCACGAAATGGGCTTGAATATTTTAGGCCTCCACTTAACTGATATTGTAGCCCTAGCAGAGATATCGAGGCATCTTTAGGTGGGAATTTGTACCACCAAAGAGAGAAGAGTATATGAGAGATTTGGAGACTTATTTGCTTCATTCGTAAAAACATCTCTCGAATTGCAAGTTGGGAAGAGCCCTCATATCTTCAAGGTATCCCCCACATCTCTCTTGTGTTCTTCAATTCTTCAATTCGTAGATTCAAGTTGTTGTTAGCCAAATTAGGAATTTCATTCTTAGGGTGTCTGTAAGATTGTTGGAATTGTGTTTGTGGATTAGGACAATTTGATCTTATATGGAATAGAAATTAAGGAGGTTCAATGTTTGTAGGCTAAAATTAGAAGTCGACTGAGAGTTCTAGCAACACCTCGATGGAGATGTATGTAGATTCGCCTCTTGAAGTCGTCTCACCTGTTCTATTACTTACAGTAGGTCCGATATCGGAGAGTTGGGTGGGAGAGATCGAGATGCCCAAACTTTTGTGACGGTTGAACCATATTTAGGTATCCTTAGGGATGTTCATATGTTTAGAGTAGTGCCGGCTGATTGGGAGTCGAGTGGGGTTCCTAGCACCAGTGAGCCTACAAATATATTAACAAAGAACCTAGCGAGTCGAGTGATTGAATGAACTATAAGGGACATAAAATTGAAATATAGATTCCCTTAGACGATTAAGGTGAGGCTAGCCATGTCGAACGAGAGGATCGATTACAAAATCCCAGGATGAATTGGGTTTTACGAGAGTCCATTTGCAGACGGACTGAGGTTCCATTTACCAAGGTTAGTATGGGAGGTACTGGACCATTACGAGTTGGCTCCATCACAATTGATGATAATACTTGGATAGTGTTATTGTCGGTTGAGTGTTTGACGTATGAATTAGGGATTAGGTTCGGGGTAAAAGATCTTCATTACACCTACTATCTGAAGGAGCATGTGATCGAGAATGAGAGACATCATTTGTTCTTTCGACAAAAGAGAGAGCATCTGGTATCAGGTCTGGCCATGAATGATCGGAGGACTGGCAGAAGTTCTATTTCTTTGTAAGGGGATAGAGTATTTTTGGGTCAACTAGACCTGGTCGTATCCCTGAATACTGGAATATATTGAGTGAGTGTGTATTTTTCTCAATATATTGCGTTGTTGATTTGTCACTTGACTGATGTTCACCATCTTCTTATTTTGCAGGTTCATCTCGAAACTGTTCATTCAACGTAACTCCATGTGTCGTAGCGAACACCATATATTTATTGAGTCTACCTCCGTTAGAGAGGAATTGGAGGGTCGTGTTAGAGGAGAACATGTTGAGGTCGACTCCATTATGGAAATAGGTTTTTGAAATCGAAAGTGTCTCATTGGCCTTGACTAAATTAATTTTGGTCATTATTTTAGGTACTTGGGCTTGTCGACTCATGTACGAGAGTTTTTGTTTTTGAAGCCTCTAATGTCTGAGGAGATTTTGTGCGTAGCAAAAACTATGGCTGGTCACTTCAAGCTCTCGTCGATGGAAGAAATGATGTCCAAGAGAAAAAGCAAGAAGGCCAAGGGGAAAGAAGCTGAGATAGTGGTCGAGCCTCCATTGGCGAAGGAAAGTATTCATGGAAAACCTATTTTAGAAACTGTCTTGAAGGCATCGACTAGGGCGGGTCAACCTTCGAAGAAGAGGAAGCTGCAGATTGACCCAGATGAAGACTTGGAGAATGTGGTTATAAAGATCACGCGGAGTACGATCGTAATTTCAGATCCCTCTTGCTCGTCTGGGTTTGCAGAGGGGTTACTATTGAAGGAGGATGAGTGTCGATTGATGACTCTAGGACCAGCAGAAGCGGCGAGAAGGGTTGTGGCTCATTGTTATAAGATAGTTTATTATCTCAATGTCTTTTTATGTTCTTCACATCTCTTTAATAATTTTCTTCGTTTCCTTTACAGACTCTGGAATGTGCCATTTTTCAGCAGAATTATATAGAGGTTAGTCAGAAGAGAGTGAATGACTTGGAGAAATCAAACACTTATTTGCAGAAAGAATCATTAGAGGCCAAGGCGACGATGGAGGCAATGAATAAGGAATTTAAGGAGGCAAATAGTGAAGTGAAAGAAGCTAAAGCAATCTTGAAGTTTGAAAGGGAGTCGACGTCGACTGAGATTGAGGCTTATAAGAAGAGTCTAAAGGCTGTAGAATGGGAGAAAGTCGAATTAGTTGATAGACTGAAGATAGTTGCTGTCGAGGCATAGTAAAAGAGAGAGGTAGCCTGATGCGGCAGTATTTTCTTGGAATCCATAAAAATAGATCAAGTTGAATGAAAATTGAATGATGGCCTCTCCCTGTCGATTGAGAACGAATATGGGGATGGAGGGAAGAAAGTTAGTTTGAATGAGGTTGCTGGTGAATAGGTTCTTGAAGAAGCTGTTGTTGAGAAGGAGGCTCAAGGTATTGCTGAAGTTACTGTAGGAATGGAGATCAAGCCGATGAATGAGAAGTCTGTTGAAGTGGAGATTGATCCCGACGTCGATATTTGAGATGCCCCTTCTACTTTTGAGGCTCATGCTGAAGTTCCTCCTTCTGAAAGCCTTGAAGATTGTTTTGTTTCTTCCATATTTTTTGTTGTAGACTGTGAGCCAGTGGCCTTAATGTAAAAAACTTAACTTCCGTAATATTAACAGTCTTTATCTTATTGATATATTGTCATGATCTTTTATTGTCGCCTGAACTGTTGTTTGCAAAACTTCATTTAGATACTTAAGACATCTTAACTTAATGCAGAGGGCGGAGTGCCTTCAATTAGAGTTAAGAATAAAAGTTAACAGATTTAAATTGAAGAAAAGATACAAGGTAGTCACTTTGTCTCATAGTCATAGAGTAGTCACTAGTCGAGTGGCTGATTTATGACTCATAGTAAGAGGGTCTACATGTAGAATTGCTTGAGATGTATAGCGTTCTAGCTATTTTGAATATCTCTACCATTTTTCAGTTTTCAATTTGTAGGCTCACTGTCCAACGACTTTGGTTACGATGTATTGGCCTTCCCACGTAGGTCCAAGCTTCACATCTCCAACTTCTTTGGAATTCTGAAAAAATTTACGTGGGACCCAATCTCATTCTTTGAAAGTTTTGTACCTGAAATTCTTGTTGAAGTAATTCGTCATTCTCTGTCGGTGAGTTGCTAGTCGTTTATAAGTGTTTTCTCTTAACACATCAATGGTATCAAAACTGTGGTTTCGAAGTCGTCGATTGGAATCTTCTTCGAGCCATTGGTAGCGTGGGGATGGGATATTTCCTTCGGCTGGAATGACTACTTCAGCTCCAAATGCTAGTGAAAATGGGGTTTCTTCAGTCGACGGACGAACCATTGTTCTGTAGGACCACAAGACTCCTGGAAGTTCATTTGTCTATGCTCTTTTTGCTTTCTCCAACATTTTCTTCATTATGTTCATTATCGTCTTGTTTGAAGACTCGGCCTGACCGTTGGCTTGTGGGAAACGTGGGGTTGAGAAGCTTAGTTTGATTCCCCAGTTCTTGAAAAGTATTGGAAGCGGTGGCTAATGAATTGGGAACCATTGTTAGTCACAATCTCTTTCGGTAGCCCGAATCGACATATGATATTCTTCCAAATGAAAGTTTGTACTTCTTTATCTCAAATATTGGCGAAGGCTTCAACTTCAATCCATTTGGAGTAGCAATCTGTCAGCGCGAGCATGTAGACTTGTTGTCCTGGGGCGGTTGAGAGTTTACCTACGATATCAATCCCAATTTCATGAATGGTCAAGGGGAATAATTAGGTTGAGCCTTTCTGGAGGTAGATGTGAGATTGTGGCGAACCTCTGGCATTTATCAATCTGCGGGTGAAATCTACAGCGTCGGCTCGCATGGTAGACCAATAGTATCTTGTGGAATGAGCTCGACACGTAAGGCTTCTTCCTCCATAATTATTTTCACACCCCCTTCATGTAATTCTGCCAACACATAGCGTGCTTCCCCGGGAGTAAGGCACTTGAGGTAGGGACCAGAGAAAGACCTTTTCAGTAGCTGGTCATGTAGAGAGTGAACCTATCAGCTTGGTGTTGAATCTTCTGGGCCTCGATTTTGTCTTATGGAAGCATGTCTTCTTGTAAATATCTCACTATTGGAGTCATCCAACATTCGGCTGGAGTGACAGAGGCGATAAATTTTGCTTCTTTCTTCCAAATGGCTGGCCACTGTAAATACACTATTGGAATAGATTGGATCTTATCCCATTGCATTGTCGAACTGAGGGTAGCCAAGACATCTGCATGTGTGTTTTCAATTTTTGGAACTTGTGAGATTGTGAGCTTTTCGAATGTCGATTGAAGTTCATTCATCTTCTGCAAGTATGAAGCCATTTGTGAGTCTCGTGCTTGATACTATCCTTGGAGTTTGTTCACAATAAGTTGGGAGTCTGACTTGACTTATATCTTTTTGGCTCCCAATTTCTTAGCCAAAGTTAATCCAGCTATCAGAGCTTCATACTCAGCTTCATTATTGGTGACTTTGAAGCCACAGTTGACGGCTTCTTGTAGTGTGTTGCCTTCGGGGGTGGTGATCATAATTCCCAACCCACATCCATGTTTGTTGCTAGATTCGTCGATTGTAAGTTTCTATATAGCTGTCAACTGGACGAATTGGATTTCTAGTTAAGCAGGAACTTATAGGTTGAGGCTGAAGTTGATAAGTGTGGCAAAAAAGCTCGGGCTCGGCCCAGCCTGGGGTGAAAAAAGCCCTGGTCTGGCTTCAAAATGAGGGGCCCAACTCAAGCCCAGGCCCGAGCCTGGCTCAACCAAAAAAGCCCGGGCACGGCCCAACACGGGCTTAAAATAAAATATATACATTTATATTTATAATATATATATATATTGTGGACGCTGGATTTCGGCCGAGGTCCTCAATCAGAATTTGTAGGTTGGGCACTAGCAATCCTGCAAGACAAAGGTAGAGTGAGCGGGAGTAGACTACCACCGGTGTGGTGGATGCCGGGGACACTCCGACGCCCAAGTCAGTGGCACGAAATAAATTTATAAAGTGGGAAAGCAAGGTTGAATATTACCTCTACTTCCTTTGTTTGGCCGTGAGGGCCGTGTAATATATGAAGGGATTTAGGATTCAGAGTATGAAGTATTAGGGTGAGGGAAATGAGACTTGAATGACTTCTTCCCGTATTCTTTTCATATTTATAGATAAAACATGATCTAATGTTGGTGTATTTGGTAATGGTTTTGGAGTAAGTGAGGATTAGTGCTAGAATTAGGTTAAGTGGAGTGGTGGGGTTTAGTGCTAGAATTAGGTTAAGTGGAGTGGTTATTAGTTTATGATTTAATTGTAATCAAATAATACATAATTCTTTGGGCTTTGGTCCTTATTTTCGGGCCTAACATGCTGATGGGCTTAAGGTGAAAGACAGTTTTACCCTTGGACCAATTTGGCCCATACTATATATATATTATATATATATATTTATATTTATAAAATTTATATATTTATAATTTTTTATATTAAAAAATCGGGTCCGGCCCGAGCCTGTTGCCATCCTTAGAAGTCGGCCATGAAATCTGCTAGAGTTTTAGATTTGATCGCGGTCCGTGGCTGGTAGGTGATGTCGTATTCTCCAAGCTCCACAACCCATTTCACCAGTCTCCTTGAAAGCTCGGGTTTATGGAGTACACTTCTCAAGGGGTAAGAAATGTAGACAGTGATTGGATGCCCTAGAAAATAAGGGCGTAGCTTCCGAGCCGTTGTTATTAAAGCAAGTACCAACTTCTCCATTTAGGTGTATTTTGTCTATGCATCTAGTAGAGCTTTACTCACATAGTTGACTGAGAGTTGCGTCCCTTCTTCCTCTCTTATCAAGACCGCACTGACAGCTTATTCTGAAACCCCCAAATAGAGAAATAGTCTTTCATTGTCGACCGGCTTGGAAAGGAGTGGTGGAGTGGTCATGTACCTCTTGAGTTCTTTCAAAGCTTCTTCACAAGCTGGAGTCCATTAGAAGTTCTTTTTTTTTTTAGGGCAGAGAATAACAAAAAACTTTTATTTGTAGACTTAGAGATGAACCAGTGTCGCATGACATCTTTCGGGCTAGTGGGATATGGGATGTTGACGATGGATTTGATCTGATCAGGATTAGCTTCTATCCCCCGTCGGGTGACCATGTAGCTTAGGAATTTACCCGAAGCGACACCATATTTCCTCGTAATATCGAATGTCTATCCCAAGTGTTCCAGGTGTTGTCGTGTCAAAATATATACAAAAACGTTGGTTTCCGTTTGCATGCATCTTAGCTTCTTGATTTATCTAGGGTCATGTAGTACGTGTTTTTTGACCGAACTGAAATAGAATTTCAGGAGTTCATGAGTCCAGGGGAATGTTCCTTGTCGACTGAATCAAACGGTAGTTCAGGAGTATGCTTGACTCGGTCGAGTCTCGGGGAATGTCTCTTGTCGACTGAACCAAACGGTGGTTCAGGAATTTTCTTGACTCGACATGAGTCCAGGGGAATGTCCCTTGTCAATTTGAACCAAACGGTGGTTCAAATTTTAATTGACTCGACAAGAGTCAAGGGGAATGTCCTTTGTCGACTGAACCAAACAGTGGTTCAGTAGTTTACTTGACTCGACATGAGTCCAGGGGAATGTCCCTTGTCAATTTGAACCAAACGGTGGTTCAGGATTTTACTTGACTCGACATGAGTCCAGGGGAATGTCCCTTGTCGACTGAACCAAACGATGGTTCAGGAGTTTTACTTGACTCGACATGAGTCCAGGAGAATGTCCCTTGTCGACTGAACCAGACGGTGGTTCAGGAGTTTACTTGACTCGACATGAGTCCAGGGGAATGTCCCTTGTCGACTGAACAAACGGGTGTTTCAGGAGTTTACTTGACTCGACATGAGTCCCTTGTCGACTGAACCAGACGGTGGTTCAGGAGTTTTACTTGACTCGACATGAGTCCAGGGGAATGTCCCTTGTCGACTGAACAAAACGGTGTTTCAGGAGTTTACTTGACTCGACATGAGTCCCTTGTCGACTGAACCAGACGGTGGTTCAGGAGTTTTACTTGACTCGACATGAGTCCAGGGGAATGTCCCTTGTCGACTGAACCAGACGGTGGTTCAGGAGTTTACTTGACTCGACATGAGTCCCTTGTCGACTGAACCAAACGGTGGTTCAGGAGTTTTACTTGACTCGACATGAGTCCAGGGGAATGTCCCTTGTCGACTGAACCAAACGGTGGTTCAGGAGTTTACTTGACTCGACATGAGTCCAGGGGAATGTCCCTTGTCGACTGAACCAAACGGTGGTTCAGGAGTTTACTTGACTCGACATGAGTCCAGGGGAATGTCCCTTGTCGACTGAACCAGACGGTGGTTCAGGAGTTTTACTTGACTCGACATGAGTCCAGGGGAATGTCCCTTGTCGACTGAACCAGACGGTGGTTCAGGAGTTTTACTTGACTCGACATGAGTCCAGGGGAATGTCCCTTTTTATCATTTGTCGAGTGATTATAAGGCATGCACCGGGGTTTGCTTCATCAATTTTTCATGAATGAAAATGATCTTCAGATCTTCCACGTGTCGTTTAACGGAGTAAAACCTAGCGCAAATAACGAGGAGTCTTATGGCGGGAAATGAACCGCCAAAAGAAGTAGTATAAGAGTGGCTTGATGGGTTCATTTGTTTCATTCACAAGATCAATCGATTTGGGAGAGAACTTCAAGGCTTCAAGGTACTTCTTTACACTCTCTTCGCGTTCTTCATTTGCTTTGAATATTCGTAGAGTAGCTTCAATCTGTTCTAAGCTAAATTAGGTTGTTTGATCTTTAGAATCATACGTTATCTGGTGGATTTGTGTTTGGAGATAGGAGTAGGATTTGATCTTTAAGGAACCCAAATCTTAGAAATTATTTGTTTGTAGACTCGTTGATTAGAATATGTCGAGTGGAGACTCTTTAGAAAGTTTAGGAGAACAGATCGATACATTCGTAGGATCATCATCGAGTGAATCGACAGAAGAAAAATCATTAAGGGAATGGTCGCGTCAAGAGTTATTCGAGGAACCTGTAACCGTTTTGTCGCATGAAATCCCGTTGCAGGCAATTCCTATTAGATCATTGGCAGCTGTCGAGGAATTTAGTGGAGGGGTGAGCACAAGTGAGCCTACCAACATACTAACCAAGAACCCAGCTAGTCGAATGACGGCTAGTTTGCTGATGGAAATTAGGATTAAGAATAGATTTCCTAGATCAATGGAACTGAGGGTGCCCTTGCCGTCTGAAAGGATCGATTATAAAATTCCCGGATGGATTGGTTTTTATGTAGTACCGTTTTCTAATGGGCTCAGATTCCCTATTCCGAGGTTAGCTTGGGAAATTTTGGATCATTATGGGATTGCTCCTTCACAACTAATGCCGAATGCTTGGAGAATTTTAATGTCGATTGAATGCTTAGCATTCGAACAAGGGTTATTGTTTGAGGTGAAGGACATTTTATATTCATACTACCTTAAAGAGCACCTAACTGAAAAATGGAGATATACTTTGTACCTTCGTCGTAAGAGGGAACAAATAGTTATGGGGCTTCCAACAAACGATAGGGGTAATTGGCAGTCGGACTATTTCTTTGTGAAAAATGAGGGTATCTTTGGGTCGACTGGAATGGGTCGAGTTTCAGAATACTGGAGTGTATTTAGTGAGTATCAACTTCTTCTACTTATTGAAAATTTATCAATGTTATTGTCGTATGATACTAATGTATGGATTGTTTATTCTGCAGGTCCTTTTCGAAACAGTTTATTCGACAAAACACCTCTTATTTTGTCGAACACAAAAGCTCTTCTTGATCTTCCCGTCGAACAAAGAGATTGGAGGATAATCTGGTAGAGCAGAGATTAAGAACAACTTTACAGTGGAAAGAAATCTTCGAATCAGAAGGTATATCTACCCCTTTGGCACTTTCTAAAACGTATTGGAAGTCATCTACTGTACTCGGTCGATTCGAGCTCTGTACGGAAAGGTGTGGTTTATAAAGACATTAACTCCAAAAGAAATTTTATGCGCAGAGGACATGGCGTCGAGGCAAATAAAAGTAGCATCAATTGATGAGTTGATGAGCCGAAAAAAGGCTAGGAAGCTCAAGATAAAGGAGCCAGAAGTGGAGGTTCCAGAACCACAATTGGTATCGTCGACTGGAACTCCAAAGCATAAGGGGAAGTCGACCGAAATAGTTGTCAAATGGGGGAAAAGGAAGGCGGATGAAATCGAAGAAATCGATAATATAGTTGTCAGGATTCCATCAGGGTCGACTGCAATTTCTGACCCATCAAGCCTTGACCCTTTTATTAAGAAGCTTCTGCTGGAAGAGGATGAACAGAGGCTATCCAAGATTGGCCCGGTCGAGTCGATGAAAAAGGCTGCGGCTTTAAATTACCAAGTAAGAAAGTAAATAGAAATTTCATAATAATTTGTAAAATGGATTCTAATCAAATCCTTTTTTCCAGGCAATGGAGTGCAGCTTACATATGCAGCGATATGTCGAATCGACTCTTAAGAAACAGAGAGAGATGGATAAATCATTTGCGGCTATGAAAAAGGAAGTGGTCCAAAAGAAGTCGCTTGAAAAAAGAAATGCTGAATTGGAGAAGGAGTTGAAGGAAGTGAAGGCAACACTTCAGATGGAAAAGGAGACTTCTGAGGTTACGATTGAAGGCTATAAGGATGCGTTCGAGAATGTGAAGAAGGAGAATGAAGAATTACTTGAGAATCTTGAAGGGATTGCTCTTGAATCTATGATGAAAGAACGCAGTCATCTGATGAAGGATTTCCTTGATGGGAAGTCAGGAGCTTGGGAACCAGAGAAATGGATTCAACAGTATGACCAACTATTGGCAGGAATTTCTTTTTCAAACGAGGGTGATGTGGAAGAGAAAGGCGAAGAGGTCGACTCGAAAGTGGCTGAAAGAGAAGTAATTGAGGGAGCGGCTGAAGTTCAAGAAACGGACAAGAAGAGTGAAGAACTTAGTCGAATGGAAATCGAGTCGACTACTCAAGTTCAAGAAATTCCTGCACCTGAAGTTGCTGCTGAATGCATTCAGGAAGAAGTTACTACTCCAGAAATTTGAATCTTTTGTAATTTTAATTTAACTCCTTTGTAGAACAATTTTAATGACTTAATGATATTTTGGGATGATATTTCAAATGAAATTTGTTATTAAGTCGAATCACACAATACATAAAGTAGAAAATTACTCTGAACCTTAAAATATGAATAAATGCACGCATAAATTACCGGTGAAATTGCTTAAGGTGAATTGCATTCCAACTATTGTGAATTTGTCTCCCCTCAATTGTTTGTAATTTGTAGGCTCCGTGTCCAACAACTCTTGTGATGATGTATGGACCTTCCCAATTTGGTCCCAACTTCCCTTCTCCGACTTCTTTTGTGTTTTGAAAAACTCTTCGTAGTACCCAATCCCCTTCCTTGAATGTTCTGCTTCTGACATTTTTGTTGAAATATCTCGCCATTCTTTGTCGATGAGATGCAAGTCGTATGGTCGCCTTTTCTCGTCTTTCGTCGATTGTGTCTAGATTCATATACATCAACTGTTGATTTGCCTCATCACCAGCGTATTGGTAGCGTAGAGAAGGAATGGTTTCTTCGATTGATTGAAATTACTGCCTCTGTTCCAAATGCCAAAGAGAAAGGAGTTTCTCCAGTGGAAGAACGGATGGTCGTTCTGTAGGACCACAATACTCCAGGAAGCTCGTCTGCCCATGATCCTTTCGCCCTCTCCAATCTTTTCTTCAAAGTATTCAAAAGTGTCTTGTTAGAAGACTCAGCTTGCCCATTAGCTTGTGGAAAGCGTGGGGTTGAAAAACTTAACTTGATCCCCCAATTTTTACAAAAGTCTTGAAAATGTCGACTAATAAACTGGGAGCCATTATCTGTCACAATCTCCTTGGGAATGCCGAAACGACATATGATGTTTTTCCAGACAAATGTTTGAACTTCCTTATCTCGTATTTTGGCAAAGGAGTCTGCTTCAATCCACTTTGAAAAATAATCTGTCAAGACTAGCATGTAGACTCGTTGTCCAGGGGCAGTTGGTAGCTTCCCTACAATATCCATACCCCACTTCATGAACGGCCATGGGGATAGGATAGGATTCAGCTTTTCTGGTGGAAGATGTGGAATAGGAGCGAATCTCTGACACTTTTCACACTTCTTCGTGTAATTGACTGAATCAATTCTCATAGTTGGCCAATAATACCCAGTCGAATGGGCGCGTGAGGCAAGGCTTCGTCCTCCAGAATGATTTCCGCATTCTCCTTCGTGCAATTCTGATAGTACATGTTGTGCTTGATCATGAGTAAGACATTTCAAGTAGGGTCCAGAGAACGACCTTTTCAATAGTTGTCCATTAAATATGGTGAATCTTGCTGCCTGCCTTTGAATCCTTCTTGCTTCATTTCTATCTTCTGGAAGCAGTCCATCTAGCAAGTATTTCATGATTGGTGTCATCCACGAGTCGTCTGAAGTGATGGTGCTGATCTCCTTGTTCTCCTTCCAAATTGATGGCCAATTTAAATACACTACTGGAATTGATTGTAGTTTGTCTCCATGCATCGTCGACCCGAGGGTAGCCAATGCGTCCGCCTGAGTGTTTTCACTTCTTGAAACCTGAGATATGTTGAATTCTTGAAATGTCGCCTGGACTTCTTTAACTTTCTGCAAGTAGGATAACATTTGAGGGTCTCGTGCCTGATATGAACCTTGGAGCTGATTCACTATCAATTGGGAGTCTGATTTCACTTCGATTCTTCTTCCCCCAAGCTCTTTGACCAAGCTGATTCCTGCTATCAAAGCTTCATATTCTGCTTCATTGTTTGTAACTCGGAATCCACATTTAATTGCTTGTTGTAGTATGTCCCCATCAGGAGTAGTGATCACTATGCCAAGGCCGCACCCTTTCTTATTGCTAGAACCGTCGACTGAAAGTTTCCAAAGTGAATTTGATTGGATTGAATTGACTTCGGTACCTTCCAAGAGATTCTGAGTTGGACTGAAATCAGCTACAAAGTCAGCCAAGGCTTGAGATTTGATTGCTGTTCTGGGCTGGTAAGTGATGTCGTGTTCTCCTAATTCGACAGCCCATTTTGTTAATCTTCCAGTCAACTCTGGCTTGTGTAGTATGCTCCTCAAGGGGTACTCCGAGTAAACTGTGATAGGATGCCCTTGAAAGTATGGTCGTAGCTTCCTCCTGGCAGACATTACCAAGGCTAGTACCAATTTCTCCAAATGCAAATAACGTGACTCCGTATCAAGTAATGCTTTGCTTACATAGTAGACTGGAAGTTGGGTGCCATTCTCTTCTCGAATCAAAACAGCGCTCACTGCTTGGTCTGACACTCCCAAATACAAGAATAACCTTTCATTGTCGAGTGGTTTTGACAACAATGGTGGTGATGTTAAGTACTGCTTCAGCTCTTTCAGAGCTTGTTCGCAGGCTGGAGTCCATTCAAAGTTTTTTGTCTTTTTAATGGCTGAAAAGAACATAAAACTTTTGTCTGTCGACTTGGAGATGAATCTGTTCAACGCAGCAATTCTCCCTGCTAGTCGCATGACTTCCTTTGGGCAGGTTGGAGAAGGAATTTCAAGTATGGACCTGATTTGATCTGGATTTGCCTCAATCCCTCGTTGTGTAACGACATATCCCAAGAATTTCCCAGAAGCAACTCCAAACGCACATTTTGTTGGATTCAATTTCATCCCATACCTATTCATCACCTTGAATGCTTCTTCCAGGTGTTGCAGATGCTGATCAGATTTCGATGATTTCACCAACATGTCGTCTACATACACCTCCATTGTTTTTCCAATCTGTTGTGAGAACATTTTATTGACCATTCTCTGATATGTAGCACCTGCATTTTTGAGACCAAAGGGCATTACCTTGTAACAGAATATGCCCCTATTGGTCATGAAAGCTGTTTTCTCTTGGTCGTTTGGATGCATAAGGATTTGATTGTACCCAGAATATGCATCCATAAAACTTAGCAATTCGTGTCCAGCTGTAGCATCAACCATTTGATCAATATGAGGCAATGGGAATGAATCTTTTGGGCATGCTTTGTTCAAATCTGTGAAGTCGATACAAACTCTCCATTTTCCATTCTTCTTTCGTACCACCACCACATTGGCTAACCAGGCTGGGAATTGAACTTCTTTAATGGCACCATTTTGTAACAATTTTTGGATTTCTTCATCAATGATCTGGTTTCTTTCTGGGGCAAACTTCCTTCTTTTCTGTCTGATTGGAGGATAGTCTGGATCCACATGGAGTTGATGAGTAATCAAGCTGGGGTCAATCCCAGTCATGTCTTCATGCGACCAAGCGAACTGGTCATGTCGTTTTCGCAAAAATTCACTTAAGTCTGCTCGTAGTCTGGGATCTAGATTTGCTCCAATTTGAGTTTTATGGTCTGCATATTTGTCATGGATTTGAACCTCATCCAATTCTTCAATATTTGGAAGTGTGGGCTCCTGCGAATGAGGTTCGTTCTGTAATTGCTATGCTGAATGGACCTTTGCCTTCATTGTTGTTTGGTAGCATCCTCTGGAAGCAACTCTATCTCCCCTTATCTCTTGAATCCCCCACTTTGTAGGAAACTTTAGAGTTTGATGATAGGTGGACGATACTGCCCTCATTTCATGAATCCATGGCCTCCCAATAATTAGATTGTAGGCTGAAGGACAATCCAGGACTAGGAAGGTTGTCATTTTGTTGATTCCCCCTGCGTAGACTGGAAGGCTTATTTCTCCCAAAGTAAATTTTTGTTCACCACTGAATCCAATCAACACAGTCGTCCTTTTGTTAACTTTCTCTAATTCAGCTCCCATGTCTGCCAAGGCTGTTGTAAAGATGATGTTGGCTGAGGATCCTGTATCTATCAGAACTCGTTTGATCATGAAATTTGCCACCTGTAGAGAGATTACTAAGGCGTCATGATGAGGGTTCATGCTACCAGAGTTGATGTCGTCTGGAAACTCCATTATTAGGTTTGTAAACATTTTTTCTAAAGACGTCGTGGAATGTTGAAGGCTTGACACAATCGCTCTGGAATGTCGTTTGGCTGCTGAATATGATACTCCACTAATCTCTGATCCTCCTGAAATGAAATTCACGGTGTTATCAATTGGTGGAGGTTGAATTGGTGCTTCCCCATGTCCATCCTTCTCGTTCCTCTGAGCTAAAGTAGCTTGCCCCTTCTCCGTAAGTAGATCCCTTAAAAACCCTTTGTTCAACAACTCAAGTACTTCCAACCTCAACGCCACACATTCAGCTGTGGTATGGCCGTAGTCTCGATGGAACTCACACCATTTGTTTGTGTCTTTATTTTTGAAACTTTCTCTGTTGCGTGGTGGCCACTTTACTTCATTTCCCATCTTTTTAAGTACCAAGACTAACTCTCCCGGAGATATAGAAAAATTGTAGTCTGGGAGTCTGGGTTTTTCCATCGGAATTGTTTCCCGAGCTCTGTATGGTGGAGGTCTTTGATCAAAACCTTTTTGGAGGGGCTGATGTTCTTTCCTTGGGTGGTTCCATTTCTCCGAATGACGCTTAGGCATCATATTTGTAAATTCTTTATGTCGTTTGGTAGAATGGGCTGTTCTTTCGCTTTGCATGTTGGAGGAAATGTCTTTCCTTTTATTCCTTTTATCTTCTTCCCACCTGATTTCGACTTGGGCTCGAGCCATAACCTGGTCCATCGTGTAGCACCGGAACTTGGTCAGCTTTTTGTAGAGTCCACTTTCACAAAGTAACCCGTTCCTGAAAGCCTCCACAGCTGTTGGTTGATGAAGGTCTGGAATTGTTATTCTTTCTTTGTTGAATCGAGCAACATAGCTTCGCAATGATTCTCCCCTCCGTTGTAGGATGGCACTAAGATCATCAGTTGTTTTTTCAAGTTTGCAAGAGCTGGCGAAATGTTCAACAAATTTGTCTGCTAATTGTTGATAAGATTTGATGGATCTGTATGGTAGGTTGATGAACCATGTAAGAGCTGGACCACCCAAAGTTTCTCCAAATCCTCTGCACATTCCAGCTTCCCATTGATGAGGAGCTAAGCCTGTTGACATCATTTTGTATTTATAATGAATGACATGGTCGTCTGGGTCAGTGGATCCATCGTATAACTTCATGTCTGGTGGGCTGAACTTCCGTGGTAGCTCAACAGATGTTATCGCCTCAATGAAAGGGGTATCTGAAATGGTTCCAGCTCTACTCTTCTTCATTGGGAGTTTCACACCCTGGTAGACTGGACATAATAGCTTCTTTAAATTCTTTCATTTCCTTTCTCATTGTGATGACAATTTGCTGGGCTTGGTTGACTGGTGAACTTGGTAAGTTCCTCTGGTTCTCACCATTTGATGGAACGTCGTCTGTTGTTTCGTCAAATGCTCCTTGAAGGTTAGCTGGAGTGATCCGGTTGTTGTGTTGTTCTGATGTATTGTGAAGCTGTGTGGGTGATGAAAGTAGTTCCAATTGTTTTTGGAGGTTTATGTTGGAACTACGAAAGGTAAAATTCTCTTCTTCCAAAGCTTTCAATCTGTCTTGTAGTATGGCCAATTGTGATGCCACTGGATCAGGTGTTTGTTCATTGCTTGAAGTCATGATTGACTAAGCAGTGAGTGTTTGTAGGGTGGAAAGCCTTTGTCTGCAAATTATTGCTAGGGCCCCACGGTGGGCGCCAAATTGTGGACGCTGGATTTCGGCCGAGGTCCTCAATCAGAATTTGTAAGGTTGGGCACTAGCAATCCTGCAAAACAAAGTAGAGTGAGCGGAGAGAGTACTACCACCGGTGTGGTGGATACCGGGGACACTCCGACGCCCAAGTCAGTGGCACGAAATAATTTGTAAAGTGGGAAAGCAAGGTTGAATATTACCTCTACTTCCTTTGTTTGGCCGTGAGGGCCGTGTAATATATGAAGGGATCAAGGATTGAGAGTATGAAGTATTAGGGTGAGAGAAATGAGACTTGAATGACTTCTTCCCGTATTCTTTTCATATTTATAGATAAAACATGATCTAATGTTGGTGTATTTGGTAATGGTTTTGGAGTAAGTGAGGATTAGTGCTAGAATTAGGTTAAGTGGAGTGGTGGGGTTTAGTGCTAGAATTAGGTTAAGTGGAGTGGTTATTAGTTTATGATTTAATTGTAATCAAATAATACATAATTCTTTGGGCTTTGGTCCTTATTTTCGGGCCTAACATGCTGATGGGCTTAAGGTGAAAGACAGTTTTACCCTTGGACCAAATTTGGCCCATACATATATATATAGATATATAATATATATAAGATAATATATATATATATATTTAATATATTATAAAAATTATTATTTATCATTTTTTATATTAAAATCGGGTCCGGCCCGAGCCTGTTGCCATCCTTAGAATTCGGCCATGACAATCTGGCTAGAGTTTGTTGTTAGATTTGATCGCGTTCCGTGGCTGGTAGGTGATTGTCGTATTCTCCAGCTCCACAACCCATTTCACAACCAGCTCCTTGAAAGCTCGGGTTATGGATACACTTCTCAAGGGGTAAGAAATGTAGACAGTGATTGATGCCCTAGAAAAAAGGGCGTAGCTTCCGAGCCGTTGTTTATTAAAGCAAGTACCAAACTTCTCCATTTAGGTTTATTTTGTCTATGCATCTAGTAGAGCTTTACTCACATAGTTGACTGAGAGTTGCGTCCCTTCTTCCTCTCTTATCAAGACCGCACTGACAGCTTATTCTGAAACCCCCAAATAGAGAAATAGTCTTTCATTGTCGACCGGCTTGGAAAGGAGTGGTGGAGTGGTCATGTACCTCTTGAGTTCTTTCAAGCTTCTTCACAAGCTGGAGTCCATTAAAGTTCTTTTTTTTTTTAGGGCAGAGAAAACAAAAAACTTTTATTTGTAGACTTAGAGATGAACCAGTGTCCATGACATCTTTCGGGCTAGTGGGATATGGGATGTTGACGATGGATTTGATCTGATCAGGATTAGCTTCTATCCCCCGTCGGGTGACCATGTAGCTTAGGAATTTACCCGAAGCGACACCATATTTCCTCGTAATATCGAATGTCTATCCCAAGTGTTCCAGGTGTTGTTCGGCCTTCAATGACTTCACTAACATGTCGTCTATGTAGACCTCCATGGTTTTCCCAATCTGTTGGGAAAACATCTTGTTCATGAGACGTTGGTAAGTGTCTCCAGCATTCTTGAGTCCGAATGACATCACCTTATAGTAATAAATACCTATGTTGGTGACGAAGGCTGTATTCTCTTGGTCATTTGGGTGCAATGGGATTTAATTGTAGTCTGAGTAGACATCCATAAACTTAATAGCATCGACCATTTAATCAATGTGAGGTAGAGGGAATGAGTCTTTTGGGCATGCTTTGTTCAAATCCGTGAAGTCGATGCATACCTCTCGCCATTTCTCATTCTTCTTTCGAACCACGATGATGTTCGCAAGCCATTCTGGATATTGGATTTCTTTGATGGCTCCATTTTGTAGCAATTTTTGAACCTCCTCGTCGATGGTTTGGTTTCTTTGTGGAGCAAACTTCCTCATTTTCTGCCTGACATGGGTGTAGTCTGGGTTCACATATAGCTCGTACGTTATCATCTCAGGATCTATGCATGTCATATCTTCATGAGACCAGGTAAAGAAGTCGTGTCGCTATTTGAGGAAGTCAATTAGTTCATCTCGTAGCTTGGGTTCGAGATAGTCTTCAATTTGGTCTTTATGGTCTATATACTGAGGATGAATCTGGACCTCGTCGAGTTCTTCAATGCTGGGGTGA